>BSBK01003837.1:1297500-1767949 GCA_027943335.1 Chamaecyparis obtusa
ACTATAGGCCTCATAGGCCAACAAAGAACCAAAAAACTAAAAGACCAGCGACACACATCAATGATTCTTCTCAAATGGAGTCTTTGACAACAACACCCTAACCCACTATTCAATAAGGAACTTAAAGAGCTCATTATAGTCCTCCTCTTCTATCAGCTTGCCACCCTTCATTTTCTCCTGCAACAAGCACAGGGTTGTCGCGCAACTGTGCATAACTTTGAGGGTAAACCAATTCACATTTTTTAGTCTTTTGTCCAAGCTAATAACTATAGCCTTGAGGCCTTGGAGGCCACCTTTGACACCAACAATGTCATGTTTTAATTTACCAATTAAGCCACTAAAATCTTTGTTTGGGCTGGGGGTATCTTGGATAGGGACCTCTTCCACAATAATTTTGTACTGAGCAGGTTGGGGAGAGGAGGGAGCTGTTGAAGGAGTAACATTAGGTGCAGGGGTAGGGGTCTCATTTAAAAAAAAAAATTGAAACATGGGAAGAGGAGCCATCGTTATCAAAATTACCTTCCTCATTACTCTCAATCCCCTCCAAATCCCTAGAACTCGACTCAACAAGTCTTTTGTTTCCCTTGGTCTTAGCAATTCTAGTCGAGTGACAAGGCGTGTTAGTCACCTCCGTAATTTCTACATCCGAGTCCACCTAATAGGTATTTGGCTTGACCTTTTTGTGGGGTTTAACATCCGGACTAGGGTTAGTGGGTTTCTTCTTTTTGGGCATATCAACAAACTTAGTTGTGGGAGATGTATCCTTCAACCCCTTTAATTTGAGAGACGGGTTTTTAAGACATCTCTTTCTTTTAGGCCCAATAGCAAGAGGAAAGCTAGCTTTAGGAGGTGAAGGGGAAGGTGCAATAGAGGCCGGTTGGATAGAGATAGCTTTCATAGGGCAAAGCTCAAGGTGAAATTTGTAAAGGCGGTAAATCAAGCCCTCATTATATATGGAAAATGTATTAATAGTTGTCATTTTAATAAAAATAACAATAAAATTTAATACTCAACTGATTTTCAATTTTGCATCCCCTTTCAAATCTTTTTTTTTGTAATGTCTATCTTAATACTTATATCAAATAGATTGAAGCATCAATTCTTTCATATTAGTATACATTATTATGAATTCAACCTAGGAACATATTCAAATTTTGACAAACATTTCCTTTTTACTAATTCTTAAGTATAAATTTAATTATGTAAATAAGAGCTTTCCTAAAGAAATAAATAATTATTTAGTTTCTATATAAATGAATAATTATGTAAAAAAATTCACGATGATTCATTACTATATAACTCTTATAATTTTTCTCCCCAAATATTAACATATCAATTTTTAATTTTATTAGAATTTAATTATGTACAGTGGTTTGATTCCAACCTTGATCTACCACTCTATAAGTGTTGTTTCATTCTCTATAAGTATAATATAATTAAAGACAAGAACTACTTATTACAATAAGGATCAGTAGTTATATAATAGTTATTATAGTTTCTATATTAAAATATATTAGAATGATAAAGATTAATTACCACACAACACTTGTGAAAGAAATCAAACTTTTAACATCACATGATTAAGCTGGATCATAAATACATATACAATGAACTCGACAATTCACCGACCAATTGATCAACTAGATTGTTTACGCTTTCACCTCATTGTTAATTTGAAATGTTTGTAGACTTCACTACATTAAATATTTTTCCATCCCGTATTCTAATGATGAATGCAAACTTGAGAGGTATTGGTAGTCATTATGGTTAATTATGTGCACCCTAAGCTCCTAAATACTATATTGGATTTTGACAAAAAAATGTTTCTTCATTGGGACTTAAGAGCTTATAACTATTGTTAGCTCTTGGGTAGTTAAAACAAACACTAGAGATTTTGTTATGAGTGCAAGGATCACAAAGTTGTTATTTCGAGGTGACATCAAATACATATTGCCCCAATAACCTTTCACTTTGACCCCCACAAAATTTACACAACGGGACCAATCTCTCGATACAAATGATCCAATAATCTACTATGAGTATATCACTAAAGTTGAACAATCGCTTTAACTAGTAATTATTTTATCAAAAAATGGACATTTAAGTGGATGGCTATTGACCGTGTCCTGAACTTTTGATTAGCATCTTTCAATAATTATTATGGTTTGTATCTTGAAAGAGAGGACACAAGTTCAAATTCCATTCGGGGTAAGAGTATCTATGCCTTGTTTGTAGCATAGTTAGGTGCCTCCCCCAAGGAATATGTGGTAGTCTCATATTGTTGTCACCATAGGACACATGTTCAAATCCCATTCGGGGTAAGAGTATCTATGCCTTGTTTGTAGCATAGTTAGGTGCCTCCCCCAAGAATATGTGGTAGTCTCATATTGTTGTCACCATATGTAGACCCAAAAACATATGACTAATATCCTAGATTATAAAAGAACCTTTCATTTCCTTTTTTAATGAATAATTATAAGAACATAAAGATAACAGAAACATCCTTCCCTTAGAAAACCCATACAAAATGTCTCCTTAATATAAATTTCTTTTTGATTGACTGCAGCATACCTCTGGCCCAAATGTACAAATGTAAAACTCACATGGAAAGCTGAGAGGCCTTTTTATTCATCGTACTCCCAAGCATGAAGGTATAAATAAGGATAAGAATGAGTAGGCATATACGACGACTTCATTTCATGAATAAAGATCGAGTGTACTTGGTGCAAGTTGGCGAGGAGGAGGCAGAATAGAATATAAAACTAAAGAATTGTGATTCCTGCGCCGCTACCAATAGAGGTGGGGCAAAGATGGCGTTGAGAAGGTACGGAGATAAGCTATTTATTGTAAGCGTGACGTTTTGACGCTCCAGCCAGTATGTGGTGCAGGGCAACCCCACTCCCACCCCCATTCTCCTATTTGATAATGACCTTCATAGGCGTCAACTCTACTTGTACCTCACAAAGGACGTCATTATTGATGTCAAACCTGCACCTCCATGAACGGCGGATATGCTTCCATATCTATTTAGGAACTCTTCATTCTCACTTTTTTCAAAAACTTTTGGAATGTCATTGCATTTTTATTAGGGCCCATTTGTTTCTTTGGAATTAGACTGGTATTGAGATTGTCAAATCTCCGAATTGACATTTTCGATATTTGTGTTCAAAACATGAAATTGGAATATTCACGATTTTGGTTAATTTGGTGGACTGAATATTCCTTTGTCTTTGGCTCTTAGTTAAAAAGATTCCTACCTTATGGCTTGTTGTCTTGTATCTAGTAGCTAAACGTTCTTTCTGGATGATATAAAATTCTCCATCAAATAATAAGGTTTGTTTCATTTTCTTTTTGTTGATTTTTGAGGGGAGAGCTCTAGTCTAGGTTGTGTGTATTGTACGGATTGCTTGAAATTATGATTTGCACTT
The DNA here is from genome assembly GCA_027943335.1 of Chamaecyparis obtusa. Lineage (NCBI taxonomy): Eukaryota > Viridiplantae > Streptophyta > Pinopsida > Cupressales > Cupressaceae > Chamaecyparis > Chamaecyparis obtusa. The sequence goes on from BSBK01003837.1 coordinate 1,300,929, forward strand.
GATTTGACCTTGGGTTTGTATTAGATAATTTAGGGGTCTTCGTACCACTTTATTTTTTAATCTACACTTCAATCAAATCAAGGCTTAATATGACTTAGCTCATTCCCCTTTTCTATGTTTGTGTTCAAAACATAAAATTAGAATATTCCTTTGTCTTTAGCTCTTAGTTAAAAAGCTTCTAGTTTTATGGCTTGTTGTCTTGTATCTAGTAGCTAAACGCTCTTTGTGGATGATATAAAATTCTCCACCAAATAAATAACGTTTGTTTCATTTTCTTTTTGTTGATTTTTGAGGGGAGAGCTCTAGTCTAGGTTGTGTGTATTGTATGAATTCTTTGAACTTATGATTTGCACTTGATTTGACCTTGGGTTTGTTTTAGATAATTTAGGGGCTTTTGTACTAGTTTAATCTACCCTTCAATCAAATCAAGGCTTAATATGACTTAGCTCATTCCCTAACCCACCTTCAACTAATTTTGTTATTTGAAGAACATTAGAGACGACACCAAAGAGATCTTAGAATTTCTTTTGTAGTGTTTATGATGATTAATACCCCTATGGATGCTTCTCTTTCAATAAATGTCGCTTTTGGATGCTTCTATTAAAACTTTCTATCACACACACTATTAATTATCTTTATCCAACTTAAATTTCAAAAAAAATTTACAATGATACTACATTTATACATGGACACCAAATTTCTACCTAGAAGCCCAATACAGGAAAAACAAAAGTGAGAATCACACCCACAATATAAATAACTAATTACAAATGTTTTAGGCCATAAACTAAGGAGCACACTACACCTAAAATGGACTTGCAGGATGAGGCACCAATCCCAAGGTAAGATACAAAGGACTTGCAAATAAATGAAAGGAACAATTCCTTCAAGGAAAGATACTGGTTTGCACAAGCTGCCAAAAGAGCTACTATCCTCTAGTAGGCACAAGAATATGATGAACTGAAAAGAATGTAGGATTTTTAAATCAACCACTACAACTCTATCTAACTCTCACTCTTCCACCTTTTCTATTTCACATTTGCATCACACTAACTTCACATTCAATCCCAATACAATCCAAGTAATTCAACACTATTAGAAATAGGGAATACTGAGAGGGGGGGGTGAATCAGTATTCTACAAACTTTATCTTTTGCCCAATTATGGATATAACAGATTATCTTTATACATGCATAACATAAGAAGCTAAACAACATGCATAACAATAAAGAACTCATAACACATTATTTGTTCTTGAGGAAACCTTGGCCAAGGGAAAACCCCGGTGGGGATGGTACCCACAAAGATCCACTAATCAAAAGTATCATGTTAAGGATGTTGACCCTGTTAGGAGTCTATTACAAGCATATAGTGTATCAGTCCTGATTAAGGGACTATAGGCCTTGTTAGAAGCCTCAACCCTGTTAGGAGTTTTAGTACAAAATGTGATTACCAGATGAGCCCACTGCCCAAACAAGTAATGTACAATATACACTGATTACAAAATAGGTTAAGGTACATAACCTTATACTGCTTGCATCAATATCACTTCGCTGCTCTTTCACTATCGCTATTACATATGCTTCATATACTTTGCATCATACTACTACAATTACTTGCTGCTTGCATTTACAATTACAATTACATTTACATTTATACCAGTAGCTTTATCAAGAGTTAACATCTAAGATGTCGTCCCTTTATATTGTTAAATCATTATTTTGATAAACAAAATAATCCCTTAACTCTTTACTAGTTCTGTCTTCATATTCTGTCTTGTCAGCTTCACACTGTCTTCGATAAAACTGTCATAACTTCTTCTATACATATCGTACTAACTTGCGCTCTGAGATGGGTGATCAATAGACATCATAGAGTCTATGTTCAAGTGCGCAAGCACTGAACTTACTCCAGTCAATGTCGCAAATAAAAATTGTATCCAGGTTCACGGGTAAAACACTGTCTCACACTTAGACAAATTTGCTTTGTCATACTTGCTCTCTGACTTGTGCGATCTTCATGTGGATCATATGTTGCCATAATGACAAAATCTATGCAATCAACTCAGCCAAATTTCTAACAATCTCCCCCTTTTTCATTGGTGGCAACATATGAGAAAATTGGCTAAGTGTACAACTCAAAATCTCAAAATTGTTCAAAACTGTGGCCATAGTATAAAATACATACTATCCTTATAACTCCTCAAAAAATTATTTCCTCTAATATAGTACTCCCCCTAAGAGTAACAACCCTTATCATATACTATCAATTTTCTTCTATATATCTCTCCCCCTTTGACAACAATGACAAAATAAGGTAGGGAGGGTCACAAAATTGTATCACAAAAAGTTATACCTCAATTCATTTATTGCAAAGCCAGTAGGCTTGCAACACAATCTACAAAATCTATCTTCATGGCTTCTATCTCCTTCTCCCATGATTTCTTAATGGAATCTCCCACATTAAGTAGTGCGCTCAATCCATAAGAAGAAATTTCACATGCTTGGAGGTTTTCAAAGTTAAATTTATGAAAAGATGTCTTTGTTGAAAGACATTCTTCCAATTGTTCTTCAATTATGCTCAACTTCATAGAAGCATGCTCTCTCAAAAGAGTGTATCTTCTCAATTTCCTGTCTTTCTCATCTTGTACAACTCTGATTTCATCATAAAGTTTTCTAACTTTCTTCCCAACATTATAGACCTTCACATTGGGACTAGATAAAAGGTTTGTTTCATTCAAAATCTCTGCTTCCTTCAATTTTATCTTCCGATCTTCCTCAGTTGTCAAAGTTTCTGATTTTGTACACTGTATGTACAAAGATTTTTCTGTTTCCAAATATTTTCTCAAATCCTTGATACAGATACCAAGAGTGTTGATACCATTGCTGATGTACTGACTGATGTTCAAAAGCATTCTAGCCTCATAGTCTACTTGTGCTTTTACTTTTGCAATATCAGCTAGGTTTGTGAATTCATTATCAAAGGTGCTCATTACATTCTTTGCCTTCTCCATAGGGTCTGCTTCTGAAATTTGTGTAGTCACAGTGCTTTGTAACTTCTTAGTTAGTTCCTTCAGACACCCTTCAAGACTCTTCACCTTCTTATACTTACCAATTATTTTGTTCAAGGATGTAATCAGTTCCAACTGATCTCAATCATAGATCCAATTTAAGTCTTCTTTCCAGTCTCAGGAGTAAGACTGATATCTTCTTTAGTGGGAAGGGGAACTTGTTCTTCTGTAACTGGTGGTTCCAAAATAGTGGTGTCTGTCATCTCTTCTTCTTTTGTAGCTTCTTGTTCCTCAAAGGCCAAATTGTCAACAATGTTCTCCAAATTCTTGAATACATTTTCATCAGTATCCAAGGTGATTTGTGTACCTTCTACATTCATTGTTTCATCTTTACTATTAATAGATGGAGAAGAGGGAATGTCCTCTTGTACTTTCTCACCTGCTTGCTCTGCTGCAACTGAAGATTCTCCAACATATTCTACCATAACCTTGATAATTGCATGTTCAGTCTCAGAATTTACTTCTTCATACTTGCCTCCCATAATCTGAATTGTTCTCCTTTTGGTTCTTAGATGGGTGCTTAGGGCTTTCATGATCTGATTGAAATGAGATTCATCTCTTATCTCACAAAGCTTCCTCACAAGCTTTTCTCTAATAGCTGTCTCTTCCTCTGATGCTCTCTTCTTTCTGTTCAGTAGTTTGTTATAAAGATCATCAGGTATCTGTCCTTGAATAGTGTCAAACTTCTTGCCAGACAAGATCATATGCTTCACAACTGCATTCTCTAGATTAAGTCTATCAGTATAATCATAAAGATCATAATATTTGTTCATTCTTGCAAAGTCACCATTCTCAATAATCTGCTCATTAAGATTTATAACTTTTGGTTTCCAAGCTTTCTTCTTAGTAGTGACATCATCTTTAACATATGCAATCTTTCTTGGAATAGGTTGCACTAGAGTTTTATGCCTCTTTCCTGGTCCAGTGGCACTCTCCTTAACTCTTTTTCTAGGTGTGGAGGAAGTAGATCTAGTAGACATCTTTGTTTCTATGTCCTTCTCAGGTACTTCCACTTTCACCTTTACTTGTGGTTCTTCTTGTGGCACTGCAATTGATGATAAAGGCGGATAGACAAAACTTCCCTTTGTCCACTCTCTCTGATTGTTGCTGCTGTCTTCTTTGCTACGAAAAACTCTCTTTGTCATTCTTGTATCTTTTAAGATTTTCTTAATGGTGCTCTCAACTCTCTTCTTAGACTGCTTCTCTTCAATTAGAATCTTTGCGGAGTTGAAGTTCTCCTCAAAGGTTCCAAACCTGTTACACTGAGTGTCCACCATACACTTCAGTACTCTACTAACATACTCTTCAGTTTCTACCTCAGATATTTCATAGCCAAGAGGGTCTATGAACTCTGTTCTAGGCTCTACTGCTTCAATATAGGTAAGGTCAATATCCACCATAAAACATATATCATCTTTATATTTTTCAACAAGAGACTTAGGGATCCTTGATCTGCTAGACACAATATTCTGAAATGTCTTAATAACAGGGACTACACTCTCATTAACACTGTCAATAACATGTCTTCTATATACTACATTAATCCTTTCCATTGTAGTATGTCCATCATTCCAATCATTTCCTATGGTGTAAGGAAATCTCCTCAAAAGATGAAAGAATATATATGTGATTAGGGACGAGAACCTAAACTATGTATACTTAGTTTTCTTGATCTTCTCCAAGTTCTCAAACAATTGAATTCTAAGAATTTCACACATATCAACTAGTACCCTGTCAACACACATAAGATAGGCTGCATGTACCATTCCAGCTACCATGTCATCTTCTCTTGAATTAGCATAAAACTTAGTAGTTAGGATCTTTCATATGTATCTCACATCAACTTGTTTGATCTTACTAATCACAATTCCTCTACCATTATAGGATGAATTTGTGTTTTCAATAACTGTTTTCCTCATGTTTTTCTCATTAAAAGGAATAGCCCAGTCTTAGATAATCCAGTGGCTTCATGAATCAAATCAGCTGTAATATCTATCACTCTATCTTCTAGCCAAAAATTTCCATTATGAATTCTACTCAAAATAATCTTAGTGCATTCTTCATTATCAAATTCATATTGTAATCCATATTTTACAATTTCATTATGTTCCAAGTATTCAAAACCTTGTTTCAGTGTCATATCCTGATTGTAAATCTTCTGATATTCATTTGTGAAATAACTATCATTTACTGTCTCTAGTTTGCATCCAAGATAACTTTTGACATTCTCTAAATGTAAAACTCTGTCTGGTATGGATGATAATGCAAACCTAGGGTCTTCTTCCAAGGGTTCTATTGGTTCCCTTTCTAGTTTAGGTCTATTCTTGTCTCTGACATTGTGTATTAAGGAAACATCCATGATTTCTTCAAATTCCTTTATTGATTCAAAGATTTGTCAAGTGAAATACCTCAATTTCATGATTTTAGGGCTTGCGTAGATTCGGCACAAAGTTCTTCTCCAAATCCTTGCAAAATTCTTTCTATCACTACTCTTTGATCTCCTTGACACTTGAATTCTCTTTGATGATCAAATAATACCGATCATAACCTTTTATTAATTCAATCTCACTTAGATTTGACATCGCATTCAATTCTTTTGCCGCTTCTTTCCAAAAGCTGTCTCTGTTAACCTGCAAAACTTAAAACTTCTTGCAATCTCGCAAAATATAATATTTTTCTTTGGGCTCTTAACCATAGCATTAGAACATTATAAACTACCTTGCATTAACTACACAAGACTCAGTTCATCATATATCTACTTCTATACTAAATCTAAGTTCCTATTTTACTGCAATTTACATGAATTAAGTACTTTGAGATAGGTCAGGTAAAGATTCAATCTTACCTTTCAATACTTCACCTTCCTGATTACCTTCAATGTTGAATATGTCTCCCTGATTTGTGCTTTTGATAAACTTCACTTCATCTAAATTACTACAGCATCCTTTATGACTGTTACTAGCATCTTCATTTCTTCTTGCATGATTCCTAGGGTTAGGATTAGGATGAAAAAATCTATTGTTCATTCTGCAAAATCTTACTGTATGTCCAATCTTGTTGCATATCTGACAAACAATTCCATTGTTTCCATATCTTGGTCCAGGTTGATTGATTTGTGATATGCAGTTTCTAGCAATGTGTCCAACCTTGTTGCATCTATAACATACTACTCCACTTCTTCTGTTCATATCTTCAGTAGATTTCTTATCTGCATTGTTAGTATTCCTAAACATTCTACTACCATCATTATTCTCAATAAATTTAGGTTTCCTACAATCAATAGCTCTATGTCCAAAACCATGACAATTGTAACAATAACCATTAAGAGGTTTAAATTATTTACCTATGCAATCTCTCTTCATATGACCAATAGTATTACAAGAAAAACATCTACCTTTGAATTCTTTTTGCATACCTTTGGGTAATTCCTCTTGCTTCGGTGATTCTTCTTTTTTTGGTGTATCTTCAGATTTGTTGATCTCATCAGGCTTCTTCTCAACCATGCTTTCAGATATCTTCAGATCTGGTTCCTTGCCTTCATCATTTTCTTTGAAAGTGTTGAATCCAAGACCAGTCTTATCATAGAATGGTTTCTGATAAGATATTTGTTCATCAATCTTCTCACTAGTTGAATATAGCCTTTCAAGTTGTTGTTTGGATTGAGTCAGTTCACCTTTCACAATCTTATTGTATTTCTCAAGTTCATCATACTGCAAATTGACTTTCTCAAGTTCAGATGTTACTTTAGAAAGTTTAGATTTTAGTCCTTCATTTTTAGTTTTTAGACTTTCATTCTCAGATTTTAGATTTGCTTCATTCTTACCATTTCCATCTTTCAAACTAAGCTTCAAATTTGCTATCTTTAATTCATGCTCAAGGATCTCATTTTCTTTTTCCACATTGTCATCACAATCTTCAATAAAAACTTCAAATTCCTTTTCAGATCTAAGATCGTCCAATTTGTTTTTCAGTTTCTCAATGAGGTTCTTTGCATCATCATACTTTATTTTCAAAGTATCTTTTTCAATAGTAAGCAAATCAACATGTTCAAGAGCTTCTTCAAGATTCTTCTCTAGTTGATCTATATCCATAGAGATCTTACTCAAGCTGCTAGGCTTTCCTTGAATGATTCTTTTTTGAGTAACTAAGCTCTGATACCAATTGTTAGAAGTAGGGAATACTGAGAGGGGGGGGGGGGGGGGGTGAATCAGTATTCTAAAAAATTTATCTTTTTCCCATTTATGGATATAACAGATTATCTTTATACATGCATAACATAAGAAGCTACACAACATGCATAACAATAAAGAACTCATAACACATTATTTGTTCTCAAGGAACCCTGGCCAAGGGAAAACCCTAGTGGGGATGGTACCCACAAAGATCCACTAATAAAAAGTATCCTGTTAAGGATGTTGACCCTATTAGGAGTCTATTACAAGCATATAGTGTATCAGTCCTGATTAAGGGACTATAGGCCTTGTTAGAAGCCTCAACCCTGTTAGGAGTTGTAGTACAAAATGTGATTACCAGATGAGCCCACTGCCCAAACAAGTAATGTACAATATAGATTGATTAAAAAATAGGTTAAGGTACATAGCCTTATACTACTTGCATCAATATCACTTCGTTGTTGTTTCACTATCGCTATTACATATGCTTCATATACTTCACATCATACTACTACAATTACTTGCTACTTGGATTTACAATTACAATTATATTTTCATTTATACTAATAGCGTTATCAAGAGTTAACATCTAGGATGTCATCCCTTTATATTGTTAATTCATTATTTTGATAACCAAAATAATCCCTTAACTCTTTACTAGTTCTGTCTTCATATTCTATCCTATCCGCTTCACACTGTCTTCGGTAAAATTTTCATAACTTCTTCCCTACATGTCGTACTGATTTTCACGCTAATATTGGTGATCAATAGACATAATAGAGTCTATGTTCAAGTGCACAAGCACTGAACTTACTCCAATCAATGTCGCAAACAAAAATTATATCCAGGTTCATTGGTAAAACACTGTCTCACACTTAGACAAATTTGCACCGCGCTCTGTCATACCTGCTCTCTGACTTGTGCAATCTTCATGTGGATCATATGTTGCCATAATGACAACATCTATGCAATCAACTCAGCCAAATTTCCAACAATCTCCCCCTTTGTCATTGGTGGCAACATATGAGAAAATTGGCTAAGTGTACAACTCAAAATCTCAAAATTATTCAAAACTGTGGCCATAGTATAAAATACATACTATCCTTATAGCTCCTCAAAAAATTATTTCCTCTAATATAGTACTCCCCCTAAGACTAACAACCCTTATCATATACTATCAATTTTCTTCTATATATCTCTCCCCCTTTGACAACAATGACAAAATAAGGTAGGGAGGGTCACAAAATTGTATCACAAAAAGTTATACCTCAATTCATTTATTGCAAAGCTGGTAGGCTTGCAACACAATCTGCAAAATCTATCTTCATGGCTTCTATCTCATTTTCCCATGATTTCTTAATGGAATCTGCCACATTAAGTAGTGCACTCAATCCATAAGAAGCAATTTCACATGCTTGGAGGTTTTCAAAGTTAAATTTACGAGAAGATGTCTTTTTTGAAAGAAATTCTTCCACCTGTTCTTCAATTATGCTCAACTTCATAGAAGCATGCTCTCTCAAAAGAGTGTATCTTCTCAATTTCCTATCTTTCTCATCTTGTACAACTCTGATTTCATCATACAGTTTTCTAACTTTCTTCTCAACATTATAGACCTTCACATTGGGACTAGATAGAAGGTTTGTTTCATTCAAAATCTCTCCTTCCTTCAACTTTATCTTCTGATCTTCCTCAGCTGTCAAAGTTTCTAATTTTGTACACTATATGTACAAAGATTTTCCTGTTTCCAAATGCTTCCTCAAATCCTTGATACAGATATCAAGAGTGTTGATATCATTGCTGATGTACTGACTGATGTTCAAAAGCATTCTAGCCTCATAGTCTGCTTGTGCTTTTACTTTTGCAATATCAGCTAGGTTTGTGAATTCATTATCAAAGGTGCTCATTACCTTCTTTGCCTTCTCCATAGGGTCTGCTTCTTAAATTTGTGTAGTCACAGTGCTTTGTAACTTCTTAGTTAGTTCCTTCAGACACCCTTCAAGACTCTTCACCTTCTTATTCTTACCAATTATTTTGTTCGAGGATGTAATCTGTTCCAACTGATCATCATCATCTACTTATTTTCCCAAATGCTCAATCATAGATCCAATTTGAGTCTTCTTTCCAGTCTCAGGAGTAAGACTGATATCTTCTTTGGTGGGAAGGGGAACTTGTTCTTCTGTAATGGGTGGTTCCACAATAGTGGTCTCTCTCATCTATTCTTCTTTTGTAGTTTCTTGTTCCTCAAAGGCCGAATTGTCAACAATATTCTCCAAATTCTTGAATACATTTTCATCAGTATCCAAGGTGATTTGTGTACCTTCTACATTCATTGTTTCATCTTCAATATTAATAGATGGAGAAGAGGGAATGTCCTCTTTTACTTTCTCACCTGCTTGCTCTGCTACAACTGATGATTCTCCAACATATTTTGCCATAACCTTGATAATTGCCTATTTAGTCTCAAAATTTACTTCTTCATACCTGCCTCCCATAATTTGAATTGTTCTCCTTTTGGTTCTCAGATGGGTGCTTAGGGATTTCATGATCTGATTGAAATGAGCTTCGTCTCTTATCTTAAAAAGCTTCCTCACAAGCTTTTCTCTGATAGCTGTCTCTTCCTCTGATGCTCTCTTCTTCATGTTCAGAAGTTTGTTATAAAGATCATCAGGTATCTGTCCTTGAATAGTGTCAAACTTCTTGCCAAACAAGATCATATGCTTCACAACTGCATTCTCCAGATTAAGTCTATCAGTATAATCATAAAGATCATAATATTTGTTCATTCTTGCAAAGTCACCATTCTCAATAATTTGCTCATTAAGGTTTTCAAATTTTGATTTCCATGCTTTCTTCTTAGTAGTGACATCATCTTTAACCTCTGCAATCTTTCTTGGAATAAGTTGCACTAGATTTTTATGCTTCTTTCCTGGTTTAGCATCACTCTCCTTAACTCTTTTGCTAGGTGTGGAGGAAGTGGATCTAGTAGACATCTTTGTTTCTATGTCCTTCTCAGGTACTTCCACTTTCACCTTTACTTGTGGTTCTTCCTGTGGCACTGCAATTGATGATAAAGGAGGGATAGACAAAACTTCCTTTTTTCCACTCTCTCTGATTGCTACTGCTATCTGCTTTGCTACCAAAAACTCTCTCTCTGTCATTCCTGTATCTTTTAAGATTTTCTTAATGGTGCTCTCAACTCTCTTCTTAGACTACTTCTCTTCAATTAGAATCTTTGTGGAGTTGAAGTTCTCCTCTAAGGTTCCAAACTTGTTACACTGAGTGTCCAACTTACACTTTAGTAGTCTTCTAACATACTCTTCAGTTTCTACCTTAGATATTTCATAGCCAAGAGGGTCTATGAACTCTGTTCTAGGCTCTACTGCTTCAATATAGGTAAGGTCAGTATCCACCATAAAACATATATCATCTTTATATTTTTCAACAAGAGACTTAGGGATCCTTGATCTACTAGACACAATATTCTGAAATGTCTTAATAACAAGGACTGCACTCTCATTAACACTGTCAATAACATGTCTTCTGTATAATACATTAATCCTTTCCATTGTAGTTTTTCCATCATTCCAATCATTTCCTATGGTGTAAGGAAATCTCCTCAAAAGATGAAAGAATATATATGTGATTAGGGATGAGAACCTAAACTGTGTATACTTAGTTTTCTTGATCTTCTCCAAGTTCTCAAACAATTGAATTCTAAGAATTTCACACATATCAACTGGTACCCTGTCAACACACATAAGATAGGCTGCATGTACCATTCCAACTGCCATGTCATCTTCTCTTGAATTTGCACAAAACTTAGTAGTTAGGATCTTGCATATGTATCTCACATCAACTTGTTTGATCTTACTAATCACAATTCCTCTACCATTATAAGATGAATTTGTGTTTTCAATAACTATTTTCCTCATGTTTTTCTCATTAAAAGGAATAGCTCCAGTCTTAGATAATCCAGTGACTTCATGAATCAAATCAGCTGTAATATCTATCACTCTATCTTCTAGCCAAAACTTTCAATTATGAATTCTACTCAAAATAATCTTAGTGCATTCTTGATTATCAAATTCATATTGTAATCCATATTTGACAATTTCATTATCTTCCAAGTATTCAAAACCTTGTTTCAGTGTCATATCCTGATTGTAAATCTTCTGATATTCATCTATGAAATCACTATCATTTATTGTCTCTAGTTTGCATCCAAGATAACTTCTGACATTCTCTAAATGTAAAACTCTATTTGGTACGGATGATAATACAAACCTAGGGTCTTCTTCTAAGGGTTCTACTAGTTCCCTTTTCAATTGAGGTCTATTCTTATCTCTGACATTGTGTATTAAGGAAACATCCATGATTTCTTCAAATTCCTTTACTAATTCAAAGATTTGTCAAGTGAAATACCTCAATTTCATGATTTTAGGGCTTGCGTAGATTCGACACAAAGTTCTTCTCCAAATCCTTGCAAAATGCTTTCTATCTCTGCTCTTTGATCTCCTTGACACTTGAATTCTCTTTGATGATCAAATAATACCAATCATAACCTTTTATTAATTCAATCTCACTTAGATCTGACATCACATTCAATTCTTTTGCCGCTTCTTTCCAAAAGCTGTCTTTGCTAACCTACAAAACTTAAAACTTCTTGCAATCTCGCAAAACATAATATTTTTCTTTGCGCTCTTAACCATAGCATTACAACATCATAAACTACCTTGCATTAACTGCGCAAGACTCAGTTCATCATATATCTACTTCTATACTAAATCTAAGTTCCTATTCTACTACAATTTACATGAATTAAGTACTTTGAGATAGGTTAGGTAAAGATTCATTCTTACCTTTCAATACTTCACCTTCCTGATTACCTTCAATGTTGAATATGTCTCCCTGATCTATGCTTTTGATAAACTTCACTTCATCTGAATTACTACAGCATCCTTTATGACTATTACTAGCATCTTCATTTCTTGCATGATTCCTGGGGTTAGGATTAGGATGAAAAACTCTATTGTTCATTCTGAAAACCTTGCTGTATGTCCAATCTTGTTGCATATCTAACAAACAATTGCATTGTTTCCATATCTTGGTCCAGGTTGATTGATTTGTGATCTACAGTTTCTAGCAATGTATCCAACCTTGTTGCAACTATAACATACTGCTCCACTTCTTTTTTTCATATCTTCAGTAGATTTCTTATCTGCATTGTTAGTATTCCTAAACATTCTACTACCATCATTATTCTCAATAAATTTAGGTTTCCTACAATCAATAGCTCTATGTCCAAAACCATGACAATTGTAACAATAACCATTAAGAGGTTTAAATTGTTTACCTATGCAATCTCTCTTCATATGACCAATAGTATTACAAGAAAAACATCTACCTTTGAATTCTTTTTGCATACTTTGGGTAATTCCTCTTGCTTCGGTGATTCTTTTTTTTTTGGTGTATCTTCAGATTTGTTGATCTCATTAGGCTTCTTCTCATCCATGCTTTCAGATATCTTTAGATCTGGTTCCTTGCCTTCATCATTTGCTTTGAAAGTGTTGAATCCAAGACCAGTCTTATCATAGAATGGTTTCTGATAAGATATTTGTTCATCAATCTTCTCACTAGTTGAATATAGCCTTTCAAGTTGTTGTTTGGATTGAGTCAGTTCACCTTTCACAATCTTACTGTATTTATCAAGTTCATCATACTGCAAATTGACTTTCTCAAGTTCAGATGTTACTTTAGAAAGTTTAGATTTTAGTCCTTCATTTTCAGTCTTTAGAATTTCATTCTCAGATTTTAGATTTGCTTCATTCTTGCCATTTCCATCTTTCAAACTAAGCTTCAAATTTGCTATCTTTAATTCATGCTTAAGGATCTCATTTTATTTTTCCACATTGTCATCACAATCTTCAATAAAAACTTCAGATTCCTTTTCGAATCTCAGATCTTCCAATTTGTTTTTCAGTTTCTCATTGAGGTTCTTCGCATCATCATACTTTCTTTTCAAAGTATCTTTTTCAATAGTAAGCATGTCAATCTATTCAAGAGCTTCTTCAAGATTCTTTTGTAGTTGATCCATATCCATAGAGATCTTACTCAAGCTACTAGGATTTCCTTGAATGATTCTTTTTCGAGTAACTAAGCTCTGATACCAATTGTTAGAAATAGGGAATATTGAGAGGTGGGTGGGGTGAATTAGTATTCCACAAACTGTATCTTTTTCCCAATTATGGATATAACAGATTATCTTTATACATGCATAACATAAGAAGCTAAACAACATACATAACAATAAAGAACTCATAACAAATTATTTGTTCTTGAGGAAACCCTGGCCAAGGGAAAACCCTGGTGTGGATGGTACCCACAAAGATCCACTAATCAAAAGTATCTTGTTAAGGATGTTGACCCTATTAGGAGTCTATTACAAGCATATAGTGTATCAGTCCTGATTAAGGGACTATAGGCCTTGTTAGAAGCCTCAACCCTATGAGTTGTTGTATAAAATGTGATTACCAGATGAGCCCACTGCCCAAACAAGTAATATACAATATACATTGATTACAAAATAGGCTAAGGTACATAACCTTATACTACTTGCATCAATATCACTTCACTGCTCTTTCGCTATCACTATTACATATGCTTCATATACTTCACATCATACTACTACAATTACTTGCTTCTTGCATTTATAATTACAATTACATTTACATTTATACCAATAGCTTTATCAAGAGTTAACATCGAGGATGTCATCCCTTTATATTTTTAAGTCATTATTTTGATAAACAAAATAATCCCTTACTCTTTACTAGTCTTGTCTTCATATTCTGTCCCGTCGGTTTGACACTATCTTCGGTAAAACTATCATAACTTCTTTTGTACATGCCATACTGACTTGCGTTCTGAGATGGGTGATCAATAGACATCATAGAGTCTATGTTCAAGTGTGCAAGCACTAAAATTACTCCAGTCAATGTCGCAAACAAAAATTGTCTCCAGGTTCACTGGTAAAACATTGTCTCACACTTAGACAAATTTGCATTGCGCTCTGTCATACTCTCTCTGACTTGTTTGATCTTCATGTGGATCATATGTTTCCATAATGAAAACATATATGCAATCAACTCAGCCAAATTTCCAACAAACACCTCAACTCAATCATTTGCACATCTATATATATCAACTTGATCATCCAAAATTATAAATAGGTCAGTCATGATAGAGATAAGCATAATTTACACAAAGTCGACCACCATAAACACTTACACTCAATGTGGTCTACCCTAGGAGATAAATGGGACCCATGTATATCACACCACATCTCTCACAAATGATTTAAGAAAAATTCAAGCACTACAACACTCTCCAAAGTGGGCACCAAGCATAATGTATAGCCAAGCATAGAAACATGCTAACTAGTTGGCCCAAAAACATTCTCCTATACACATAACTTAATGTGAATCTCAACATGCTATGGAACTATCAATATCAATATCTTAAGTCTTCCTCCAAATAATATCCATACCAATAAGTCATAAACCAAATCACCAAAATCAAGTGAGTCAGCCAAAGACCAACACAAACAACAATATTACACTCAAAAAAATATAACTTCACTTGTAGAGAAAACCAACATAAGATATTTGAGCTAGAGCACTGTATAATTTTAGGAACATGTCCACCAAATCACACACCTAGAAACATCAATGTGGACAAATGTAGAACATTCTTGGATCAGTCCTGACTATTACTAACAGCTAGTCTCACTATCAACAAAAAATAAAACACAAACTCTAACCTTTGAATTTTTATGGACCTAAAAGTAGGACAGTTCAACATTCACAAACCATACATTGAAAAACCTAAAATACAAGCCACTAACTTCTTATGTGGAGAAATGAAGAGCATTCTCCCATAAGTACTTAAGATACTCTTTCCTATATATACCAATTTCTCATACATTCCACTATATATATATATATATATATATATATATATATATATATATATATATATATATATATATATGACCACTAATCAATAGAGAAAAATATTTAAATACTATTTCTTACATATTTTAGCTTCCCATAACTAGGTACAATGGGTTGAAAACACTAAATGACACTTCTCTACATCAGGTACAATATTGAACTCATATAACTCTTCATTCGGTTGTTATCAATGCACACAATAGGTTGACATCAATGACACCACTGAACATATAATGCAAACAATCTCCTTTTTTTTTATTGATGGAAACACCAACAACAAAAAAACCTAATGACAAACTATTTGAGTTTATCCACCCTTTTGACATCAAGGACAAAGGGAAGAATACTTAAATGTCTTTTGATATATTTCTCTCCCTTATAAGGACATCTCTAAATTGTACATCTCTCCTCATACTATCAATTCTTCTCATCCACTTCAAAAAATAGCTCTCCCCCTTTCATGTATAACTCTATAAAAAACACCACTCTCCCTCTTGGGACAACTCATTTCAACAACAATTTCCTATAGAAAGAGAACCACACCCTTCACTACTACCCTTAAGAGAAGAAACCGCATCTATCCAAGAGAAAAAATATGACATTAAGTCTCCTCATAGAAAGATGCACCATTGTAATGCATATAGTTTGAAGGAGGGGAAATAACCTCTAAGTTTTTCTTGAGATACATATAAGTATCCTTTCATAGTTCTGTTAGGAATAGTCCCAAGAGATAACTCAGAGGGGGGTGAATCAGTTATCTACAAGATTCAATTATTTATCCAATTAAGTACAGAATAACATTAAGCACATACACAATAAGATAACAATTAACAAAACACAACAATTTGGTTACAGGGAAACCCAAATAGGTAAAAATCCTCATGGGAATTAGCACCCACTATAAACTACACTAGAGTATAATGATCCCTGTTAGAAGATCTTACAACCCTGTTAGGAGTTGATCTTTACAATGTTGGCAATTTGGTTGAGGTATGTACATGGATGTTGTCATTATGGTAACATATGTTCCCTATGAAGATTGCATAAGCTGGAAAGTAAGTATGGAAGATCACAGACTAAAATTGTCTAAGTATGAAACAGTGTTTTTGATAGAGCACACGATACAATTTGTTTTGGTGATGTTCACTAGAGCATGATCATAGTTTTCACAGTTGAACATAGACTCTATGGTGTGTAAGGATACCCCATCTTAGTGTGCAAAAGAGTATGGATAGTACAAAAAAACTTATGATTGTTTTACCGATGACAGAGTACAACCGATAGAGCAGTTTTGAAGGTAGAACTAGTAAATGAATTAAGGGATTATTTTGCTTGTCAAAATAATGACTTAATATTATAAAGAGATGACATCCTAGATGTTTAATCTTGGATAAAGATATGCAAGCTTCCCGGAGAAAGATATTATGTTTGTATCTTGTATAAATAAAGATGTACTAAACATACTTGAAATGTAACTTGTGATAGTTGTATATTGTGATAGCAACAAAAGTTGTTGATGCGAAGTTGTAAGCAGTACCATATTGTAATAAGTAAACATTTTTATTACTTGTTTGGGCAGTGAGCTCATCTGGCAATCAGGTTTTGTATCTACAACTCCTAACAGGGTTGAGGCTTCTAACAAGCCTTATAGTCCCTTAACCAGGACTGATACACTATATGTTTGTAATAGACTCCTAACAGGGTCGACATCCTTAACAAGATATCTTTTGATTAGTGGATCTTTGTGGGTACCATCCCCACCGGGGTTTTCCCTTGGCCAGGGTTTCCTCAAGAACATATCATGTGTTATGAGTTCTTTACATTTACTGTTATGTATGCTATTTAGTTTCTTATGCTTTAAAGTAATCTGTTATATCCATAAGTGGGAAAAAGTAAAAGTTTGTGAAATACTGATTCACCCCCCCCTCTCAGTATTTCCTATTTCTAACAATTGGTATCAGAGCATAGTTACTTAGAGAAGGAACATTCAAGGAAAGTCTAGCAGCTTGAGTAAGATCTCTATGGATATGGATCAGTTACAGAAGAATCTTGAAGAAGCTCTTGAACAAATTGATATGCTTACTGATGAAAGAAACACTCTGAAAAGAAAGTATGATGATGCAAAGAATCTTATTGACAAATTGAAAGGTAAGATAGAAGATTTGAAATCTGAGAAAGAATCTGAAATTCTTGTTGAAGATTGTAATGATTTAGAAAAATAAAATGCGATCCTTAAACATGAATTGAAGATAGCAAATCTGAAGCTTAGCTTGAAAGATGGAAATGACAATCTGAGATCTGAGAATGAAAGTATAAAGAATGAGAATGAAGATCTGAAATCTAAACTTGGCAAGGTAACATCTGAATTTGATAAAGTCAAATTGCAATATGATGAACTTGAGAAATACAACAAGATTGTGAAAGGTGAATTGACTCAATCCAAACAACAACTTGAGAGGCTATATTCAAATAGTGAAAAGATTAATGAGCAAGTATCTTATGGAAAACCATTCTATGACAAAACTAGTCTTGGATTTAACATATTGAAGATAGTTAGTGAAAGCAAGAAACCAGACCTGAATGTATGTGAAAGCAGTGAAGAAAAGAAGTTAGATGAAAACAAATCTGAAGATGCACCTAAGCAAGAAGAATCACCGAAGCAAGAAGATGCACTGAAGCAAGAAGAACCATCGAAGCAAGATGAACCATCCAAAGGTATGCAAAGAGAATTCAAAGGTAGATGTTTTTCTTGTAATACTATTGGTCATATGAAGAGAGATTGTACAGGTAAACAATTCAAACCTCTTAATGGTTATTGTTATAATTGTCATGGTTTTGGACATAGAGCTATTGAATGTAGAAGATCTAAAGTTATTGAGAATAATTACAATAGTAGAATGCCTAGAAATACTAACAACGCAGATCAAAGATCAACTGAAGAGATGAAAAGAGGAAATGGAATAGTATGTTACAGATGCAACAAAATTGGACATATTGCTAGAAATTGCAAGACACAAATCAATCAGCAAACACCTAGATATGGAACCAATGGAATCATTTGTCAGATATGTAACAAGATTGGACACATAGCAAGATTTTGCAGAATGAACAATGGAGGTTATCATCATAACCCTAACCCTAGAAACTATGCAAGAAGGAATGAAAATGCAGGAAACAAAGAGAAAGGTTGCTGTAGCAATGAAGATGAAGTAAAATTTGTTAAAGGCACAGATCAAGAAGGTATATTCAGCACTGAAGGTAATCAGGAAGGTAATGTATCTGATGGTAAGAATGAGTCTTTACCTAACCCTTCTTTAAGCACTTAAATTATGTAAATTTCTGTAGTTTAGGAACTTAGAATTAGTGTAGAATTAGATTTTGAATGAGTTAAGTTTTGCATAGTTAGATGAAGGTTTGTTATGTTATACTAATGCTATGGTTAAGTGCGCAAAAAGAAATATTGTGTTTTGCGAGGTCACAAGAAGATTTATGGTTGTAGGTTTATAGAATCAACTTTTTGGCATTTTAGCGGCAAAAGAATTGAATGTGATGTCAGATCGAGTAAATGCTAAGTATTAAAAGATTGAAATTAAAGTTATTGTGATTATCAAGCGATCAGAAGTGATTTGGAAAGTGAAGAAAGAAGTTTGGAAGTGATTTGCAGAAGTTTGAAGCACTGATCTAGTGAAAGCCCTAATTTTGTGAATTTAAGGTATTTATCCAACTAAGATCTTGAATCAATTTAAGTAATCAGATATAATCATGGATTTGTCATTGATTCACAACATTAAGGATAATAACAGACCTAGAACTAAGAAAGATCCAGTTGAACCCTTAGAAAGAGATGCTAGTTTAGCTTTATCATCCGTACTAGATGAAGTTCTTCATTTAGAGAATGTTAAAAGTTATCTTGGACGCAAATATGAAACCCTAAGGGAGAGTAATTTTAATGGTGTATATCAGAAATTGTACAAGGATATGTTAGTGAAACAAGGTTATGAACATCTAGAAAACAATGAAACCATTGAGTACTCTATGAAATATGAATTTGATGATGAGGAGTGTACTAAGATCATTTTGAGTAGGATACATAATGGTAAATTTTGGTTAGAAGATAGAGTTAGAGACATAACTGCAGACCTAATTCATGATGTGACTAGATTATCAAAAGTTGGTGCAATTCCACTAAATGAGAAAAACATGAGAAAGATTGTGATTGATAACACTGGTTCAATATACAATGGCAGAGGTATAGTCATTAGTAAGATTAAGCAAGATGATGTAAAATACTTGTGCAAGATTTTGACAACAAAATTCTATGGAAGTTCTAGAGAAGATGATATGCCAACAGGTATGGTACACATTGCTTATTTGATGTGTGTGGAGAAGAAGCCTGTGGATATGTGTGAAATTATGAGAATATAGTTGTTTGAGAATTTTGAAAAGATAAAGAAAGCTAAATACACTCACTTTAGATTTTCCTCATTGGTTACTTACATGTTCCTCCACTTGCTAAGAAGATTTCCTTACACTATTGATTGGAATGATGGTGAGAATACTATGGAAAGAATCAATAAAGTTTACATGAAACATCTTATTGAGAAGGTTAATGACAATGTAAAGTTAGTGTTGAAAACTTTTCAAAACATTGTGGTAAATAGATCAAGAATTCCTCCATCCCTAGTTGAGAAATACAAAGATGATATATGTTTTATGGTTGATACTGATTTCACTTACATTGAGGCAGTAAAACATAGACATTAATTCATAGACCCTCTTGGCTATGAAATCTCTGAAGTTGAAATAGAAGGATATGTTAGTAGATTGTTGAAAAGTAAATTGGATGCTCATAGCAACAGATTTGGAACATATGATGAAAACTTTGATTCAGCAAAGACACTTAAGGAAGAGAAACAATCAAAGAAGAGAGTGGAGACTACGATAAATAAAATTCTTAAAGAAATAGGTTTGAGTGAGCATGAATTTGATATTGCAAGAAAGACTGTAGAAGTAATAAGGCAAAGTGAGATGCTATCAGTCCCACCTTTGGCATCAAGTGCAAACCCTCAAGAACCCATTAAAGTTAAGGTAAAGGTTGAAGAACTTGAGAAGGAGCAAGAAATTAGTCAGATAGAGAAACCCTCTTTTTCAACACCAAGAAAAAGAATGAAGGCAAGTGCTTCAGGACTGGGTAAAAGACAAAAAGTAAATTGTTCCACCAGTACCTAGAAGAGTTGCAGAGATAAAAGATGATGAAGTAACAATAAAGAAGAAATCATGGAAACCAAGGATAGAAAGAGTTAATGAAGATATAATGCAGCATGGAGACTTTACCAAAATGAACAAATACTATGATTTATATGGATCCTCTGACAGATTAAATCTAGACAATGCAATGGTTACACATATGATTTTGACAAACAAGAAATTTGATACTATTCATGGAAAGATACCAGAAGATTTGTACAACAGACTTGTGAGAAGAAAGATGAGAGCACAAGAAGAAGATACTAAAATGAGAGGGAATGTGATAAGATAGTTCTGTGACATAAGAGATGATGACCACCTTAAACAGATCCTCAAGCCACTTGAAACCCTATTAAGAACCAAAAGAAGAACTATAAAAATAATGGGAGGTAAGTATGAACAAGTAAAGATTGAAATTGAACAGGCAGTTATGCAAGTGCTAGCAAACTTGGTAGCAGGAAAAGATAGCAAAGATCAATCAGTTGCAGAACCAGCAGAGAAACAGAGTTCAGAATAGGCAGAGGCAGCAGCAGAGGTAGTTGAAGTTGAAGATATTCCCTATTCTTCTATAAACATTGGCACAAAATCTATGGACATTGAAGGAACAAAAGTTACTTTATATTCAGATGATGCGGTACTCAACAGTTTGGATAACATTGTTGACAATTTGGCTTTGGGAGAGCAAGAAAAGAGTATTGAAATAGAGACTACATGAACAGAAGAGAAAATGGAAATAGAGGCCCATACACCTATTGAACCACAAGAAGACATCAGTCTTACTCCTAAGACTGGAAAGGAGAAAGGAATAGGAACATTGATTGAAGATTTGAGCAAGGAGGTTGATGATGATGATCAATTAGAGTTGATCACTTCTTTGAACAAAATTATTGGAAAGAACAAGAAAGTTAAGAATTTGGAAGGTAGCTTGAAAGATTTGACTGAGAAGCTACAAAGTGTTATATCTACAAAAGTCTTTGATTCAGACCACTTGAAAGAGCAAAGATGGTAATAAATTCTTTTGATGTTGAGTTCACTAATTTGACTGATATTGCTAAGGTAAAGGGTCAGACAACTTATGAAGCTGAGATGTTGCAGAATATAAGTCAGAATATCAAAAATGACATTGACAGCCTTGACAGACACATTAAGAACTTAAGGAAACATCTCGAGACTGGAAAGTGTTTGTACATTCAGTGTACAAAATCTGAAAGTATAATAATTGAGGAAGAGAAGAAGCTAAAAGAGAAGCAAGATGAAATTGTAGTAGAGACAAACTCAATGGCCAACACAAACATAAAGATCAGTGCAGTTGAGAAAAAGATGAGAAAATTATGTGATGAGATAAGGACTTTGAATGATGAGAAGAACAGGAAAATTATCAGGATAAACATCTTGAGAGAGCATGTCTCAATCAAGTTGACTATAATAGAAGAGCAGCTAGAAGAATGTCTTACTGCTAAGACATCATTTTAGAAGTTCAATTTTGAGTCCCTTGAAGCTTGTCAGATTGCAGCATATGGATCGAGTACTTTACTCAATGTTGTAGAATCAATTAAGAAGGCATGGGAGAAAGATTTTGAGGCTTGGAAGTTAGATTTTGCAGATTGTGTTGCAAGCCTACTGGCTTTGCAATAAGACAGTAAGGTAAAAGTTTTGACACAATTTTGTATATCCCTTTCCACCCTTTATTTTGTCATTGTTGTCAAAGGGGGAGAGATACCTAGAAAATTGTCTATATATGATAAGGAAGGATACTCATAGGGGGAGTTCTATGGAGTATTATGAAATATTATAGATTATGTGTATATTTTGGGGAGATATAAGGATAGTATACTTATTTTATACTATGGCCACAATTTTGATACAATTTTTGAGATTTTGACTTGTACATTTAGCCAATTTTCTCATATGTTGCCACCAATGACAAAGGGGGAGATGGTTGGCAATTTGGATGAGGTATGTATATGGATGTTTTCATTATGGAAACATATGTTCCTTATGAAGATCGCATAAGCTGGAAAGTAAGCATGGAAGATCGCAGACTAAAATTGTCTAAGTATGAAACAGTGTTTTTGACAGAGCACCCGATACAATTTGTTTTGGTGACATTCACTGGAGCATGATCAGAGTTTTCACAGTTGATCATAGACTCTATGGTGTGTAAGGATACCCCATCTCAATGTGAAAAAGAGTACGGATAGTACGAACAAAGTTATGATTATTTTACCGATGACAGAGTACAGCCGACATAGCAGTTTTGAAGGCAGAACTAGTAAATGAATTAAGGGATTATTTTGCTTGTCAAAATAATGACTTAATATTATAAAGAGATGACATCCTAGATGTTTAATCTTGGATAAAGATATGCAAGATGACTATTGAAACATATTATGTTTGTATCTTGTATAAATAAAGATGTACCGAACATACTTGAAATGTAACTTGTGATAGTTGTATATTGTGATAGTAGCGAAAGTTGTTGATGAAAAGTTGTAAGAAGTACCATATTGTAATCAGTAAACATTTGTATTACTTGTTTGGGCAGTGAGCTCATCTGGTAATCAGGTTTTGTATCTACAACTCCTAACAGGGTTGAGGCTTCTAACAAGGCCTATAGTCCCTTAACCAGGATTGATACACTATATGTTTGTAATAGACTCCTAACAGGGTCAACATCCTTAACAAGATATCTTTTGATTAGTGGATCTTTGTGGGTACCATCCCCACTAGGGTTTTCCCTTGGCTAGGGTTTCCTCAAGAACATATCATGTGTTATGAGTTCTTTACATTTACTGTTATGTATGCTATTTAGTTTCTTATGCTTTAAAGTAATCTGTTATATCCATAAGTGGGAAAAAGTAAAAGTTTGTAAAATATTGATTCACCCCCCCTCTCAGTATTTCCTATTTCTAACATACAATGTATGAAGTACAGTGACCTGGTCAAAGGTCAGACCCTGTTAGGAGTCTTTTATAAATAACCCTATTAGGGGTAAGGACACACTATCCAGGAGCACATTGCTCAAATGGTGAAGGATGTAACCTTTTGCATAATAGATACACACTATATCTGGATCTTGGTGAACTAGAAAGTAGACCCGCTATCTTGATTAGTTTTAATGAATAACATATACTCTCTTCTTCTTCACATAGATCTTCAACTGATGATTGAATTAACTATATTGTCTTAGTATATTCGCATCTTCTGCTCTTCTCTCTCAGTCACACTTAGAAATTACAACTGACTGGCTATAATTATCTTTCTCCAAATGATATAATCAAGTCAGCCTGTTAGAACTTCCTTGAAATCATAATAGAGAAACAATATAACTCTTTAATAACATCTCCAATAGCTAAACCAAGCACACAACACAAAAAGGATTGCGCAACTCAATAAGAGTAGACACATTTTTTCACATAGTCGGATCCACCAAATTAACTAAAACTTTATTCTCATGCTAAAATACATTATGTACTTTTAACCAAACATTCTTAATTCATCACAAAAGATGAAACCAAACATGCATATCAAAATGATAGGCACAAT
Source organism: Chamaecyparis obtusa (assembly GCA_027943335.1). Taxonomy (NCBI): domain Eukaryota; kingdom Viridiplantae; phylum Streptophyta; class Pinopsida; order Cupressales; family Cupressaceae; genus Chamaecyparis; species Chamaecyparis obtusa. The sequence goes on from BSBK01003837.1 coordinate 1,324,976, forward strand.
TGATGAAATAATATAAACAATGTCAGCTCCATCAGACAATCTCAGGAAACTGTAACTGGAAAATGGAAACATGACACAAGGAAGAGATGCAAGAGGGGCCAAAGGATGGCACACCCTAATGATCCAAGCTTGCAACACACATGCGGAAGCAACAAACAAAAAGAGTGAGAGAGAGAATGCCAGATCTGTCATATATTATCATTAACTTGAATCATACATGCCAGGCTGTAAGGCCTTCCCGGTTAGGGCCTAATACTACAATGAGTTACATAAGTCCTCAAACATGCGAGGATCTACTAAAAATCTCTAATCTAATGCCTTCTATCTTCTGTCAAAATTGACTCCCTAAACTACCACCAAACATCTACATTTATACAAGAAGCTACCGAGCTGAGTTGGCCTTTAGATCCATAATTAATAGAAGTAACGATCAAATCTAGGACCACACACTTCCCAATGATGGATACAAACATTAATTCCATGATCAAATATAAATGCACAAGTCAGCCACAACAGAAAACAAAACTAAACCCATCGGTAAGCAAGATAACCAACAGCAGATAGACAACACCGAGCGCCAATGAATTAACTGACTACCTAGGAGATAACCAATCACACTCAGTAACCAAAAGAAACCAACCAACTACCAACCAACTCAGTCAAAGAAGAAACCAAGCAACATAAACAAAAACTCCAAATTCTTTTTGGTGACACGAGATTGCCAAGGACCCAAGATGCTCCTACATAAGACACCTGGGGTTATTTTGAAATGATTCTTAGAATCATTTGGTAGGTTTGGTCCAAGCTACATCCAACTCAGACTGTGAAATCCATGAACTGTCTTCCATCGGTCTATTCTTCCACTTAACCAGATATTCCATGTATTTTTTTCCTCTTATACTTTTGCCAAATCTTTCCTTTAAAATCTATTCAACTTCATCATTCTGCTTCTTAGGATATTCTGTCGGTACTGTCACTTCTTCATCAAGTTCATGATACTCATATAAATCAGCAATGTTGAAAATTGGTGATATGTCTATTTCATTAGGTAACTCAATCTCATATGCATTTCCACTATCAAATTTCCTCATAATTTTGCAAGGTCCAAACTTCTTCATCTTCAACTTTCCATATGTTTCAACAAGATACCAACCTTTCTTCAAATGAGCAATCACTTCATCACCAACATCAAAAGTTTTATGTCTTCTTGATCTATCAACTTTGTCTTTGTATTTCTGATTATTGTCTTCGAGCTTCAGCTTCACATCTTCATGCAATGTCTTCATATACTCAGCAAACTTTACTCCTTCAACACTTCTCTTATTCTCATCAGCAATGTCTCTCAAATAAGATATTCCTCTCGGTTGTGTGCCATTCACAATCTCAAATGGTGTCTTTCTAGTACTTCTATTCATTGAATTGTTATATGCAAACTTTACTTGTGCCAACACAGAATTTCAATTACTTGGTGTGTCTCCAACTAAACATCTCAAAAGATTTCCCAAACTTCTATTTACAACCTTAGTCTGTCCATCAGTTTGTGGGTGAAATGTAGAACTATACTTCAACTTAGTGCCAAATTTATTCCAAAGTGTTTTCCAAAAATATCCAACAAATTTACTATCTCGATCAGAGATAATACTCCTCGATAATCCATGCAATCTGACAATTTCCTTAACGAAAAGATCTGCTATATGTACTGCATCTGATATCTTTCTACAAGGTATAAAATGTTCCATCTTAGAAAATCTATCCACAACAACAAATATAGAATCATTACCTCTTACTGTCTTCAGTAAGCCAAGAACAAAGTCCATACTGATATCAATCTAAGGTTTCTCAGGAACAGCAATCGGTGTATACAATCTAGTATTTTGACTTACTCCTTTTACAACTTGACAAATACCACAACTTTTCACAAATATTTGAACATCTCTATACAACTGTGGCCAATAATACAACTGCGGCCAATAATACTTCTCCTTAAGAAAATTCCATGTTTTATCAATGCCAAAATGTCCAGCCAAACCACTACTATGTTTCTCTTTTACCAAATTAGATCTCATTACTCCTCTCGGTATACATAACTGAATACCTTTAAACAACATACCTTCCTGAATGAAATATTCATCCCATTTAGTGTCTTGTTGATCTTGAATAGGCACTTTGTACTTTCTCAATGGCTCAAAAAAATCCAGGTCATTTTCATACAAACCTCTCATCTCATCAAAACCAAGAACTTCAATTTTCATCTCAGTCATCAAAGATCTTCTTCTACTCAATGCATCAACAACTAGGTTAGTGAATCCACTCTTATGATTTATCAAAAATGTATAACTCTAAAAATACTCAACCCATTTCATATGTCTCTGATTCAACTTATTCTAACTACCCAAATATTAGAAAGCCTTATGATCAGTATAAAACACAAATTCACTCGGTATCAAATAATGTCTCCATTTCTTCAGTGCTTGAACAATAGCATATAATTCTTGATCATACACAAAATATTTCCTTCTATCATCATTCAACTTTTCACTAAAGAAAGAAATAGGTTTACCTTCTTGACTCAACACAAATCCAATTGCACTTCCACTTGCATCACATTCTACTTGAAATACTTTACTGAAATTAAGTAATGCCAAAATAGGTAATTCAACAACCTTCTGCTTTAGGTCTTCAAAACTTTTGTTAGCTCCATGTGTCCACTTGAATTCTCTTTTGTCTCCTCTCATAGTCTCAGTCATAGCATTACAAATTGAACAAAAATTTCTTATGAACTTTCGGTAAAAAATTTCCAAACCATGAAATGATCTTACCTCACTAGCATTCACAGGAGTAGGCCAATTCAAAATAGCTTCAACCTTTTCAGGATCCATCTTCAAACCATTAGTTGAGATAAGAAATCCCGAATACACAATCTCTTCTTTCATGAATGAACACTTTTTTGGATTTATCAACAAATTTTCCTCTTTCAATCTCTGCAAAACTTGTCTAACATGCAACAAATGTTCTTCTCTGGTCTTATTGAATATCAAAATATCATCAAGATATACAATCACAAATTTACCCAAGAATTTCTTTAAAACCTCATTCATCAGCCTCATAAAAGTACTCGGTGCATTAGTTAAACCAAAAGGCATAACCAACCACTCATACAAACCTTCTTTTGTCTTGAAAGTAGTCTTCCATTCATCACCTTCTCTGATTCTGATATGATGATACCCACTTTTCAGATCAATCTTTGTGAAATACTTTTCTCTAGTCAAACTGTCCATTATATCATCCATTCTCGGTATAGGAAACCTATACTTCACTGTTATCTTATTGATTGCTCTGGAATCAGTACATATTCTCCATTCTCCATTTTTCTTCGGTGCCAATACAGTAGGTAATACACAAGGAATCAAACTTTCTCTAATCAAACCTTTCTCCAGCAACTCTTGAATCTGTCGGTTCAATTCCTGATTCTTAGTAGGTGTCAACCGATGAGGTGCCTTATTCGGTAAAATAGCTCCAGGGATTAGATCCATACAATGATCAATACTTCTTTTCAGTGGCAAACCATCAGGTACATTATCAAAAATGATATCTCTATACTTGATGAGTAACTTATCAATCTCCTCAGGGACATTATCCTCTATCTTCTTACTTAGCTTATTAGGAATCACAACAAAACATACATCATTCCTCTTCAAAGAATTAACAAACGTTCTTCCTTCCATCAAACAAACTTTCACAGATGTGCAAACATTACTAACACATTTTTCCATCAATAGTAACAAGATTTGTTTCTTTCCATCAGCCACAATAGTATACTTATGTAATCTCCCATCATATATAGCATGTCTATCATATTGCCAAGGTCTACCCAACAAAATATGACAACAATCCATAGACATGATATCACATAACACCTTATCATAGTACTTTCCAATCTTCAAATTCACATAACATTGTTCACTTACCAAGAGTGTATGTTCATCTTTGATCCATGAAATCTGATAGGGCTTTGGATGTACCAACCTTTCCAACTTCTATTTTGTGACCATCTCTTCAGATGCCAGGTTCTCTGAGCTACCACTGTCAATGATTACCTTCCAAACTTTGTCAGAAACTCTACATCTATTCTTGAACAAACTTTTCCTTATCAGATCTTCTTTCTTGCTTTCATTCCACAGTGCTCTCCTTACCATCAAGTTATTTTCTTTCTCAAGTTCATTCAGTCACTATTCTTGAACCAAAGCATTTCTACTACTACCAGCCTTCTTACTAGCTTGTGTACACTCAAAGATCTATGTCCTTCCTCTCCATAGTTATAACAAGTTCCTCAGAAACTTCCTCTTCCATAACCACCTCGGTAGTTACTGCCTCTGCCTATAGAACTTTCACCTTTCCACTTGGTCTTGCCTTTGTCTAGATTTTTCTTTTCTGGTTCAAATCTACCATTTTCACCATTAGATCTACCTCTTCCTCTAGGGAATCTACCACCTCGACCTCTCTATCTTTTCTCATGTCTCTTGTTCAATTTCTCCTTGACTTTCAAAGCAAATTGATAAGCCTCTTCAATTTTCTCCAACTTGACCATACTAATTTCTTCTTAGATGGAAACTCTCAAACCATTTAGGTATCTGTCAATTCTTTCCACATCATCTTCATCATGTCTAGATCTGATATCTAATCTATAGAATTCCTCAGTATACTCTTTTACCAAGCTATCTTTCTATCTCAAACTTTGCATTTGCCGAACTAGGTTAATCTAATAATCACAGGGCAAGAGCTTTCCTTTCAATTTATTGACCATTTTACACCATACCTTGATTTTGTCTTTGTGTTTCCTCTTCTGATCCAATTACAGATGTTCCCACCATAAGGATGCATGAATTTTCAACTTTGTGCTTGCAATCTTCACCTTTTTATCATTAGGGATATTTTCATATTCAAAATACTTTTCCATCTTAGTGATCCAATCCACCAATTCATCAAAATCCAACTTTCCACTATACTCAAGGGGATTGAAATGTGGTGTTGACTTCAGACTTGTCAAATCCTTCAAAAATCTTTCTTCACCTTGATCCATAATAGGAGCAGGTTTTGCATTCGCCTGTTCTTCTTCAATTTTGTTATCACTAACATATTCAAGATGTCTGCCTCTTCTTTGGGCTGTCTCCACTGCTTCTAATCTAGCAACAATTTGTCTCAGCATATCTTCCAATCCTAGATCTGCATCTCACCTCCCAAAAACCATCTTGACAACCCTTTGCAATTGCAAGTCAGATCGCAATCTGCTACCCCACAACAATTCAACTAGGGCTTCAAGAGGAACCTGCAAACCTAGATTCGTAGACCTAGATCAAGATCTCACCTCACTCTGATACCACCTAATGCAAGGTAGAGATGTAAGAGGGGCCAAAGGATGGTGTACCCTAATGAGCCAAGCTTGCAACACACATGAGGAAGCAACAAACAACAAGAGTGAGAGAGAATGCTAGATCTGTCATATATTATCATTAACTTGAATCATACATGTCATGCTATAAGGCCTTCCTAGTTAGGGTCTGATATTATAATGAATTATAGAAGTCCTCAAACATGTGAGGATCTACTACAAATCTCTAATGTAATGCCTTCTATCTTTTGTCAAAATTGACTCCCTAAACTACCACCAAACATCTACATTTATACAAGAAGCTACCGAGTTGAGTCATCCTTTAGATCCACAATTAATGGAAGTAACAGCCAAATTTGGGACCACACACTTCCCAATGATGGATACAAACATTAATTCCATGATCCAATATAAATGCACAAGTTGGCCACAACAGGAAACAAAACTAAACCCGTTGGTAAGCAAGATAACTAAGCAGCAGACAGACAACGCCAAGCGCTAGTGAATTAACCGACCACCTAGGAGATAATCGACTACACTCGGTAACCAAAGGAAACCAAATGACTACCGACCAAATTAGTCAAAGAAGAAACTGAGCAACACAAACAAAAACTCCAAATTCTTTTTGGTGACACAAGATTGCCAAGGACCCAAGATGCTCCTGCATCAAAACATCATAACTCAACTTCAACTGCAAAACTAACTTTGCATCCATGAACATAGCATTATAAACATGTCTACAACACAAATATAAACACACAAGGCTCCATCATAATCATACTAAAAATCACATACAAAACTCTTCTTGTAACACTACTGGAACAAACAACTGCACAACTATATGCACTCAGAATCAACCTCTACATCTATGATATCATGTTGATAACATATCTAGTAAACATATGCTCAAGGCTCTCTACATAAGGCTTCAAAGCATGCTGCTTACCATATGTTGTCATCAATGACAAACATACAGTCAATACTGGCTTGCTGAAAAATCTCCAACAATCTCCCCCTTTGGCATTGATGGAAACATATGGAATGAAAAACACCACCAATCCAAACGTATAATTATTTTATAGCATTCTCCATTTTCTTAACAAAACTCCCCCAAGGATGAACTCTCCAACTGTTGCATCTTCTTACTGTATACTCCCCCTTACTTCATACTCCTGAAATGTATAGTTTTTCATGACTATATACTCCCCCTTTGACATCAATAGAAAAGGGTGCCAAAAAAATAAGCACAGGTACTACTCCTGAAGTAGAGTAGTCGACCATTCATCAGTCACTAAGGATTGATGTAGTACTGCAACTCTAATTAGATCCAGGGAAGGGAATTACTCCCAGCTTCTCCTTGAGATACTCAAATGTATCCTTTGGTAAAGGCTTTTTGAATATGTCTGCTAACTGTTCTTTTGTTCTCACATAATCCAATTTTACTTCTTTCTCTGCAACTTTCTCTCTTAGGAAGTGATATTTTATCTCAATGTGTTTTGTCTTTGCATGCATCACAGGGTTCTTTGACATATTGATAGTGCTACTATTGTCACAATGAATAAAAATAGGGTAATCAATCTGCATTCCAAATTCCTTTATCATCTACTTGATCCACACAATTATAGAACAATTTAATGCTGCTACTACATACTCTACTTCTGCTGTGGACTGAGAAATATAATTTTGCTTCTTTCTTGTCCAAGTAACAAGTCTATCTCCAAGAAATATGAGTCCTCTTGAGGTGCTCTTCCTATCATCAACGCAACCTACCCAATCTACATCTGTATACACATGAAGTTTTACATTGTTGGAATTAGGATACCATAAACTATAGTCTATAGTTCCTTTCGAATATCTGAATATCCTCTTTACTGCCATAAGATGACTTTGCTTAGGTTCTGCTACAAATCTTCCAACAATACCAGCTGCATTAGAAATATCAGGCTTGGATTGAGTAAGATATATTAGTTTACCAATCATAGACGTATATAAGGTCTTGTCTACTTCTGTTGAATCATATTCTTTTTAAAGTTTTCTTCCTATTATCATAGGGGTACTTACTGGCTTGCAATCATCCATCTTGAATTTCTTTAATATTTCTTTCACATACTTAGACTGATTAATGAAAATACTTTTGTCTGTTTGTTGCACATTCAATCCCAAAAAGTACTTAATAGGTCCAATCGTGCTCATTTCAAATTCGCTCTACATCTCTTTAGCAAATTATGCACTATGCTTGTCATTACCTCCAAAGATAATGTCATCAACAAAAATAGCAACTAGTAATAATCCTTTAGGTGTCTCTCTTATGAATAAGTTATAATCTGTTGCTCCTTTCTTGAATCTGATCTTTTTCAAGTAACCATCTAGTCTTTCATACCATGCTCTAGGGGCTTGCTTAAGTCCATAGAGGGCTTTCTTTAGTCTGCATACCATATTAGGTTTGTCTGATAAACTAAATCCTTCAGGTTGTTCTATGTAGACTTCTTCCTTCAACTCTCCATTCAGGAATGCTAACTTGACATTCATCTAATATACTTTAAAGTTTTTGAATGTTTCATAGGCTAGAAATAACTTAATGGCTTCCAATATGCTTATAGGGGAAAATGTATCAGAATAATCAATTCCTTCTCTTTGCGCATATCCTTTACATACTAGTCTTTCTTTGTTTCTTATTACTGTACCATCTTCATTCATTTTGTTTCTGAATATCCACTTGGTTCCAATCACATTCTTGTCACTAGGTCTAGGGACCAATTCCCATGTATCATTCTTAAATATCTAATCTAACTCTTCTTTCATTTCTTCATGCCAATCTAAATCATCACATGCATCTTCAACACTTAAAGGTTCAATTTGTGAGAGTAAATATACCACTTCATAAACTGTTGAACTTTTTTCTTTTGATCTTGTCATGAATTTTTTGTTCTGATCTCCAATGATATCTTCTTTTGAATGGTATCTAGATGTGAATTTTGGAACATTAGGTGTGACTCTCTCATCTATCTTCTATGTCTCTTCTTTACTTGTTTCAGGATCATTGAATAATACATCAATGATGTCAAACATTTCTTCAACAACTGCTTCTCTATTGATAGGACTAGGTTCTTCTTCAAGCATAGGTGCATAATCATGATATATTTCTTGAATCATAAACTTTTCATCAATCTTTACATAAGCACTTTCAATGATCTTCTTCAATCTTAAGTTAAAACATCTATAAGATTTACTTTTAGTAGAGTAACCAAGAAAAATACCTTCATCGCTTCTTTCATCAAACTTTCCAACACTATCATCTCTCTTGATGTAGCACTTTCTTCCAAAGATTCTAAAGTATTTTACTATAGGTACATTCCCAAATGATATCTCATAAGGTGTCTTGTCTGCTCCCAGCCTTGATTGAATTCTGTTGATAGTATAGATTGCATTATTGACTGCATCTCTCCAATAGATATGTGCAACTTTTACTTCAATCATGATAGTGTGCGCTATGTCAAGTATGATCCTATTTCTTCTTTCTGCAATTCCATTATGCTGAGGGATTCTAGGTGCACTTAGCTGTCTCTTTATCCCATGGTCTTCACAATACTCATAAAATCTGTGAAAGGTGAATTCTCCTCCTTTATCTGATCTCAGACATTTTATCTTTAATCCAGACTCATTTTCAACTTTAGCTTTGAATATCTTGAACTTCTCAAATGCTTCAGATTTATCTTTTAAGAACACAAACCACATCATTATAGAATAATCATCAACAAACAAAATAAAGTACCTTTCACCATAGTATGATCTGGTTTGAGTTGGTCCACATAAGTCTGTATACACTAGATCCAATTTTTTCTCTTTCGAATTATGCTTGCTTCTGAATGAATTCCTTACATGTTTTCCCATCACACATTCTCTACATATTGTATCAACTGGTTTTGCAATACTATGTAGATCTCTTACTACCTTTACATTGCTTATCTTTGCTATATTGTCAAAATTGATGTGACATGGTCTTTTGTTCCATAACCAACTATCATCTACTTTAGCAACAAAACAAATTTCTTCTGAATTGAGCTAAAAAACATTACCTTTTGTGTTTGAGCCCAATTCAATCATTACTCCCTCTTTGTTATTAATGATGCATTTATTAGTTTTGAATTCCAACTAATATCCTTTGTCAAGCAACTATCCAACACTTAGTAGGTTATGCTGCAAACCATCAACATATAGAACATCATCAGTGTTATTCTTTCCATACAAGGTGGTAGCTCCTCTACCTATGATAGGTTTAGGAGTGTTGTCTCCAAATCTAGCCATGCCGCCTTTGTATTTATCTAGATGTACAAATATATCTTTGTCTCCTATTATGTGATGTGAACAACTGATGTCAATGATCCAGTCTATTCTGATGTCATCTTGTGAAATTAATGCTAGCTCTTGTGCTTTCTTTTCATCTTCAATATCCATCTCATCAAACATTTTCTCCATATCTTCAATAGAAATGAATCCAATTTCATCTTCTACTGAATCTTTATCTGATACTCCATCTTCAACATAGTAACATTCTTTTGTATACTTAGGCTTCAAATTAGTTTTGTACTTCTTGACTCTTGTAGGACACTTAGATGAAAAATGACCAATCTTGTTACATGAAAAATATTTGAATGGTAACTGACCTTCATATTTTCCTTTTCTTTTTCTTACTTTCTTAGCAATCATAGAAATGAAATCATCTAGTCCTTTATCTTCATCTTCATCATCAAAGTTACCAGAAGTGTTCAAGGATTTCTTACCATGGACTGAGGCTTTGAATGTTGTTTCACTTTTAGGCTCTGTCTTCAATCTCGATATCTCAAATGCTGAAATCTTGCTGATTAAGGTCTCTCTTTTGAAGTCTTTTGAAAACTGCATAGTTTCATCTAGGATGTTTATCTTGCTCTCATATTTTGCTTTCAGAGTAGTCATCAACATATCCATTATGTCTTCTTCCGAAATTTCTCCACCATTGTTCGTGATTCCTGCAACTTCTTCATTAATATTTTGATTTTAGGCTCTGATGTTTTCTTTAGGTAGCATATCCAATGTATTTTATATTTTCTTCCATGTCTTTTTGCGCACATTCTTGGCTTGGATATCTCCTTCAAACATGTCTTTTAGATACTTCCATATTCTGTGGGCTTTATCTACTTTCTTGATCTCTGAAAACTCACTGCTAGATAAGGTGCTGATAAGGGCTTCTTTGGCAATAGAATTTTGCATGAACATTTCCTTTTGCTTAATAGTTGCATCATCTTTTGCAAGATCTGATAGAGAGGGAATCTGAACCTCTCGAGTAGCTACTTCAAAAATCTCAAAACCAATGCACTGCAAATGTGCTGTGATTTTTTTCTTCCAGTCTAGATAATTCTCTCCATCAAACTTAGGACTTTCTTTTCTAAAGAATTCCATTTGATCAACCTCAAGTTGTTAACCTTTCTCTTCAAGGCACTTGGCTCTAATACCAATTGTTAGGAATAGTCCCAAGAGATAAATGAGAGGGGGGGGGGGGGTGAATCATTTATCTACAAGATTCAATTCTTTATCCAATTAAGTATAGAATAACATTAAGCACATACATAATAAGATAACACTTAACACAACACCACAATTTGGTTATGAAGAAACCCAAATAGGTAAAAACCCTAGTGGGAATTAGCACCCACTATAAACTGCACTAGAGTATAATGATCCTTGTTAGAAGATCTTACAACCCTGTTAGGAGTTGATCTTTACAATCCATGAAGTACAGTGACTTGGTCAAAGGTTGGACCCTGTTAGGAGTCTTTTATAAATAACCCTATTAGGGGTGAGGACACACTATTCGGGAGTACAATGCTCAAATGGTGAAGGCTGCAACCTTTTACACAATAGATACACACTATATCTGGATCTTGGTGACCTAGAAAGTAGACCTTCTATCTTGATTAGTTTCAATGAATAACATATAATCTATGCTTCTTCACATAGATCTTCAACTGATGATGGAATCAACTATATTGTCTCAGTATATTCGCATCTTCTACTCTTCTCTCTCAATCACACTTAGCAATCACAACTGTCTAGCTATAAGTATCTTTCTCCAAATGATATAATCAAGTTGGCCTATTAGAAATTCCTTGAAATCATAATAGAGAAACAAAATAACTCTTTGATAACATCTCCAATGGCTAAACCAAGTACGCAACACAAAAAGGACCACATAACTCAATAAGAGTAGATGCGTCGCTTCACACAGTCGGCTCCACCAAATTAACTAAAACTTTGTTCTCATTCTGAAATATATTATGTACTTTTAACTAAACATTCTTAACTCATCACCACATGAAACCAAAAACACATATCAAAATGATAGGCGCAACTGCTGAAACAATATAAATAATGCTGGCTCCATTAGACAATCTCAAGAAACTGTAACTGGCAAATAGAAACATCATAACTCAACTTCAACTACACAACTGATTCTGTGTCCATGAACATAGCATCATAAACATGTATACAATACAAATATAAATGTGCAAGGCTCCATCATAATCATACTAAAAATCACATACAAAACTCTGCTTGTAACACCGTCAGGAACACTACTGAAACAAACAACTGCATAATTGTCTGCACTTAGAATCAACCTTTGCATCTATGATATCATGTCAATAAAATATCAAGGCAAGATATGCTCAAGGCTCTCTACATAAGGCTTCAACGTACACTGCTTACCATATGTTATCATCAATGACAAACATACAATCAATACTGTCTTGCTAGAAAATCTCCAACAATTTCCTTAGTGAAGATGTTTACAATTTGATCATGTATAGGCACATACTCTAATCTGACTTCTTTCTCTATAATGTTTTCCCTCAAGAAGTGATACCAAATAGAAATGTGTTTGGTCCTAGAATGTATCATCATATTCTTTGAAATATTAATAGAACTTGTGTTATCACACATAATCAGAATTGTTTCATCATATACAACATTGACATCTCTTAGTGTCTATTTCATCTATGACACTTGTGTATAGAAATATGTTTCTACAACATGCTCTGCATTTGTAACAAATAATAATGTATAATCCTATTTATTTCTTATCCAAGAGAGTAGCTTGTCTCCTAAGAAAACATCAGCTCCACTAGTACTTCTTCTCTCATCTACACATCCTGGCCAATTAGCATTAGTAAATTATTTCAAAGAAAATTTATTAGCTCTCTTGTACCATAACCCAAAGTTTGGAGTCCCTTTCAACTTGTATCATCCTCGATTATAAGAATCAATAATTAGATGCTCAATTTGGCCCCATTTTAACATGTATGAGCTCTTGCATTAATTTTTGGTACTCCAGCTCGACATCTCCTACATTTTTAGATTTATCACACATTCCCAAATCCCCAAAAAACTTTCATCACCTCTTGGTGGGAAGAGGTCACCCAGGATGACCTCTCCCCTATTTTTTTCCCTAAAATTTAATTTGGGGGCCTGTCTTGTTGGTTAAGTGGGATTTCTAGATTCCCATTGGCCTCCTTTGAGTTTTGATCCCAAATTTTTTTTGAGAGGTATAAAAGAAATGTACTTCTCCTCAATTGGACATAAGACAAGTTGGAATCAAGAGCTCATCTATAATTTTGAATCCAAGCATTTTCAAGAAAGATTTCAAGCATCCTAAGTATTTTTCAAGGAAATATTCTCCATGGATCAAGATTATTTCCATCATTTAAGGCCAATCAAAGGAGTCCATCATCAAGGAATAAGATCATAGTACAAGCATCCATATACATACATCCAAGAATTTGAGTCTTCAAATATTCAAGTTGTGTGTGTGAAATTGTACCTATCTATAGAACACAACACTTCAGTAAAAAAATATAGGTTAACAAATTAGAAAATCTACAAATAAGATAAATATCATTAACCAGGTGATTTATTGCCTTCTAGTAGATGTGAGTATGATATTCTCAGAAATAACCAAGATTAGTGACAATGCAACACCTAAACGAAGGATTTGATGATGAAAACTAATGAAAATTGAATGCAAATTAAGCTATTTTTTAATATTTTCTATGCAATATGGATGAAAAACTGTATGGAATGATTTAAAACTAGATGAAAATGGAATACAATCTAATCTAGTAATGATATGAATGCTATGAAATAAATTAAGCAATGATAACAAGAATCTCAAAATTGCACAATCTCACAAATCGCCAGATTGCACAAGCAAGATTCTCCAAATTCGCAAGTTTGAGGATTGAGGATTGAGTATCATTTGTGAAGGAATGAGCCTCATTTATATAAAAATCCAGGTTTGTGAGAACTCATGGAAAAACCATAAATCACTCCTTGATGAGCTCAGATTGATTTTTGAGTTATCAAAGAATTAGAAATAGTCAACTCACAAAAATTATACAAAAACAACTTTTTAACTCAAATTAGGAGCTCAAATCAATCACATTTTGAGTTTGAAAAGTTAACAAATTGAAATTAATAGTCGATTTAGAGTTTAACTGCTTTTTTGATTGTGCATGAATAATTATGAATTTATTTAATATTCCATGTGTTTTTTTCTCAACTTAATTGATTTTTGAATAAGAATAACTGATCTATAGGTTAATCAATTATTTAATCAAACTTTATCCCAAAACTATATCATTAAATTTGACAATTCGATTTAATCAATTAAATAAACATTCAATTGATTATTTTTAAAAATTTTGATTTATTGTCAAATAAAAACAATATTAATTAGGAATAAATGTAATTAAATCTAATTAAATAATTAAGTGGCATAATTAAATTCAATTAATCAAATATATGACATTTAATTAATTAATTTAAGGATAAATAAAATAATATCATTTATTGTCAAATAATATTTAATTTAAAGATTATTAGAATAGATTAGGAATATTCCCCAATGTAGAATTAGGATAGGATCGATTAGGGTTTCAATGATTCAATGCGTAGATGTGCCTTAGGTTAGGTCTTTAGAGTCAATTTTGATTGATTTGTCGATGTAGGAGGTCAATGGTCCTGAAGCCTATTTTTTGGGTATTACATTTTGCCCCTCTTTGAATTACTGTGCGAAGCATAATGGTTCAAAGATTAATCTATTTTTTATGATTTTGGACTCAGTTATGTGGTGGAGAAAATGATCCTGAAAGATTAACCGATTTTGTGACAAAAATCAATCGAAGGATTTGAAGATATTGATTCAGGTCCTGGTTGACCAAAGAATCAAGATGATGTTAACAATATCAACAATGAACCAGTGATTATGAAGAAATGTTGAAATGCCTGATTCTGAACTTATAATTACTAGGAAGTGACTATCCTGACTCCAGACCTGATTATCCAAAGGAATCAAAAGGATGCCAAATTTGAACCCTTAAATTACAAAGAATCAAGGAAATAACACAACTGGACCGATGGTTATGAAGAGCTGATATAGTTCACAAGTTTAAATGAGAAAATACTAGATTGATATGAATTTTGATGAATCTGATATGCCCCAAGCAATGTGCCCCAAGCGATGAGGACTTTGATAAGTCAGCAAGTAGACATGGTTGTTGTCTTGATCGATTACGAAAATTTGATTTGACATAATTAATTAATGATGTGTAATACCATGCCCCCTTCGGGATGAAAATCAAAATCTAGTGAAAAAATGCCAGCATTAAATGGTTTAGAGGCGATGTAATCAATTTTAGAAGTGTTTATACATGTCTGGGATGCATTCTGCATCATTTGGAGGTCCTGTTGACCAGGTTTGACCATGACTTGACCATGGTTGACTAAGTTGAAATTTAAAGAGTTTGATGTGAGATAATCAATTAAGTTGAATACTGGATTCCTTTGATGTTTTGAAGGTTGATTATGCAAGCAGTCGACTATCCTTGGTTCAAAACTTTTAAATCATGATTTTAAAAATATAAATGATCTCAAATTTCAATTTTAATCTCGAAAATGGATTTATAACGTTGAAATTAGCCAGGGGTGCAATTTTCACGCAAAATGGAGCACTTTAAAAAATTAGGTCAAAACCTATATAAGGCCCAAAAGGGTCATTTTCAAATCATTTTAACCTTTTGACTTTTATAAACTTGTGGAGCCCTCTGAGTGAAAATGAAGGTTCCCATGTCCTCCCATCGATTCAAGCACAACCGACGATATCAGAGACCTTGACAGTATGGTAATTCGGTAAGTGGACCTTTGTGCCTCTCTTTGAATTCAATTTGATAGCTTTTTCATGATTTTTAGGATCTCTAAAGTCAGGCTGTGTGTCCTCTCATCACGAAGCTACTACTGGATCCATTTGATAACATCCTGAGGCATCTACCTCAGAGCGAGCAATGGTTGTGAGAGTGAGATGCTGAGGTTAGATGCTTACAGCCTGCGGTGATCCACCAGATGGGTCATGCAACCTATTATGTATCAACATATTTTTCTATTGTACCTCCTGGATAGAGGGTCACCTCTTATTCACAATATATACTAGCATCAGAGGGAGCTAGGGCCCCATGCGCTGAGCCACCATCTAATGCATCTACCGGAGGAGGAGCTGCACTTGGTGCTGAGTGTATACACCTAAAAATGGTCACCTAGACTATTAGCCCCCATTTGCTAAATCATCAATTGTTTATTCTTGATCAAATCCTAGTTCTATCATTCATTTGATTATTTTCTATGGGATAACCATCTTATCCTAAGTCTTTATTTATTAAAAAAAATATTCCCTCCCCTTTTAATAAATAAAAAGCCCCCACTTTTCCTCTTATCCTAAGTTGCACAAATAAAGCATTATTCTTATTTTATAAAAAGGGAAAAAACACTTTTTGTCTCATATGGACACAAAAGTCAACTCTTATTTTCTCATTGGAGGATATTTGTGCACATGGATTGCTCCTCTTTCAAGCTCCACCCTTGATTAAATCTTTTGCCTCTTAATCTCCATGGTCCATTGATTTTTCACCTCCTATAAAAGAAGAGCTCTCTTCCTCATTTGCACACACAAATTTTTATGCTATTGTTATGCTACAGCATCTTGGAGCTTTTGGAGATATTCTTGCATCTAGGGTTTGAAGATTTGGAGCATTGTTGGCATTCATCTTGGATCTTCATTAACACTCTATCTTCTTGTCTTCATTCTTGCATCATCATGGCTTTCTTGCTTCATAGTTAGATTTCATTTCTTGCATAGTAGTTTCATTTTCATGGCATTCTTAGTTTAGATTTTTTTTATGCTTTAGATTAATTCATTGAATCTCTCATTGCATGGTTTAATAGCAAGGTTATTGGCTTAATAGCTCTAGCTGAGAGCATTCTTAAAACCCTTGCACTCCATGCCTAGGGAGCTATGGATCGATTTGTGATGGCTCATTCTTGAGTTTCCTTACACGTAATGATTCATAGAAGTGTGACACATTTATAGCACACATTTTTGGCACCCACCATGGGGCAGCCCACTTTTTTACATGCTGGTTTTGATTATTTTTGAAGCTAACACTTGCTGGTTTTGATTATTTTTGGAGTTAACCCTTGTGCAGATTTGTTTGGAGATGGGAAACCCTAGATTTTAAAGATTTGATCATATCTCCCAAAAGGCTTAGATTTTTGGTCTGAAAATTTCTTTTTAGGTTGGCGACATATCAGAGAAGCTCCAAAAAAATTTTCAGAATTTTTGGAAGTGATTTGTATTTTTTATAATTTTTTCTTTATTTTTCATAAAAAATCAATTTCTGGCGAAAATCAACGTATTTTTTGAAAATTTTTACATTTTTGGAAAGGTCTTAGAATTATATATGGGGTCCATTCATTGTGTTTTTAATTTAGAGATCATATCATAGCTCATTTGGTTGATTTACAAAAATTGGTCTATTTTGGTAAAATGGCTCTCTAGGGCACAAATGAAGAGATTTTTCTGAAATTTTTATATTTTTGGAAAGCTCTCTATTTTTTGATAGAGGTCTCTTTTTTTCATTTTAGGTTTAGGGTCAGAATTCATGTGGTAAAAATTAGATCTTGTTGACTAGGTCAAATGCAAAAAAAATAAAATTTTGTGATGGGTATGCACTTATTTTTCATTGTTCAATGCATGATATGAGTTATCATTTGGATTATTTGCTGGTTATCATTGCTCTTAACAATTTATTTTTAGATCTAACCCTAGGGTTTGAATAAGTTGGATATACATTGCATATCTTGTTTGCTTGTTTTCTTGTCTTGTTCATTTGAAGGTGCTCTTGCTTTCATGGAATATGCTTAAAACAAAGCGTTGGACTTGAGGTATTTTGTTACATCCCTAAAAAAATTGGATCTTGGGATTAAAATTGAACCTCTCATGTGTTTGGCTTGAGTGTTTACATGCTTTCATAGAACACATTTCAATTGATGCTCTTAATGGGAAATGAATGAACATAGATTTGCTTTCATACAAGTTTGTGTAAATGAATGCTTGTGTTTGAACCCTAAGTAATTCTTGGTTCCAATATCAAATATCTCATTGAGTAATTTAGGGCATGGATTCATTCTTTGTTTACATAGGGAGTTAAATGCACCACTTTGTGGACTCACTCTATGTTTTCTTGGAAAGTTAAATATTCCATTGATTCAACCCTTTGTCATTTGTGAGTAGTATTGATAAGCAACTTTAGATTACTTGTAATTGATCTAGATTTCTATCTTGGGTTATTGGACTCGCTAATCTGTCGGCCCCTCATTTCTACCCCGTAGTTGCAAGATCAGTGCTACATTAAAGGGGAGGGGTCTATAGGAAAGAAGCGTTAATTGCTCCACTTGGCAACCCTTTTGTGCTTTTTGGAACTCACTTATTTTCTAAGGTGTGGACTCACTTTGAGTTGATGTGAGGAGTTAAATGTTCCACTTTTGGGCTCACTTTGAGTTGGTGTGAGGAGTTAAATGTTCCACTTTTAGACTCACTTTGAGTTGGTGTGAAGAGTTAAATGTTTCACTTTTGGACTCACTTTGAGTTTGTGTGAAGGGTTAAGTGTTCCACTTTTTGGACTCACTTCACATTCTCTTGAAGGGTTAAATGTTTCACTTTTGGACTCGCTTCACATTATCTTAAAGGGTTAAATGTTTCACTTTTGGACTCGCTTCACATTCACTTGAAGGGTTAAGTGTCCCACTTTTGGACTCACTTTGCATTTACTTGAAGAGTTAAGTGTTCCACCTTTAGTGCTCTAAATACTTTTGATAGTGAATTACTTAATTTTATTTTTAGAAGGCCTACTTGGGGACACACCACCTCAAGGGATGACCTTAACTCTTGTGTTCCAGCGGAGTATAAATAGCAAGTGGTGAATCGAAAGACACCTCTCTTGGGAATTGAGTTTGATATCACTCTTGGCTAAGCCTCAAAGAACTTTATACCTTTGAGAAGTGAAGGAGGAGACTTGGGTTACCATCTCCCCCCGGCTGTGTGATTTTGGATTCTTCTCATCTACGGATTTGGGCCTCATGTACCTTGCGTACATCGAGGAATCCCTTTAGAAAAGCCATGTATAGCCTTATAGACAGCATGCTAGGATGTTGTTGTGTTTTATGTGCCTGCTAAAACATTTTCAAGAACATACACAAGTAGCATCTCTAGGGAGTAGAAATAATAAGTCACTATCTCTATTCATGTGCAAGGTTGTTTTGCCCCTTGCTCATTGTTTGAAGACAATTTCTTGCTTGAACTCCTTGATTGCTGTCTTATGTGCTTGATCAATGATAAAAATCTGTTGATATACTTACTTGATCTTTTAAAATGCTTCAAAACTAAGTTTTTCACATTCACTAGTCAAAAAGTCATACGAATCTGCAACAGTACACTAATACATTTGGGGGCATTTTGCGATGGCTATGTGTCGCAATTGTGACAACTATGTGTCGCAATAGCAACACCCATAGACGTCGCTATTTTTTAGTCGCAAATTGCGACGTCTATGGGTAGCCGTCGCAATTGCGACACATATCCCGTCGCAATGTGACTAAGATTTGTTAGCGGCATGGGCGTCGCCCCCCCGTCGCATGGCTTCGGAGGGCCGTCGCAATCACGACGGACCTCCCAAGCAATTGCGACGGGCGCCTGCATCGCATTGCGACGGGTTGCCGTCGCAATTGCGACGCCCGTGGGTGGATTAAAAAAATAAAATTTATTTAATACATTGCTAATGAACCACATTAATGCTTTTTTCTTTCAACAAATGAGGACAGCCACTGTAAAGACAACATGATAATGTACACTCACTGTAAGGACAGTCACAAATGAGGACATCTCACAGTGACTGTCCCTAGTGTAATTGCCACTTGAATGTATTGCTATTCAGCCACATTAATGCTTTTCTTCTTCAACAAATGAGGATAGTCACTCTAAAGACAACATGATAATGTACACTCACTGTTGAGTGTACATTATCATGTTGTCTTTAGAGTGACTATCCTCATTTGTTGAAGAAGAAAAGCATTAATGTGGCTGAATAGCAATACATTCAAGTGGCAATTACACTAGGGACAGTCACTGTGAGATGTCCTCATTTGTGACTGTCCTTACAGTGAGTGTACATTATCATGTTGTCTTTACAGTGAGTGTACATTATCATGTTGTCTTTACAGTGTCAATATATGCATTATTACTTAAACTGAAGAGTACTCTAAATAATATGTCATTGTGGAGTTCTGATTGCTTCCAATTTGATATATGCTTGTTCTACTTATGTATCCAGCATCATGTAAGAAAAGTTGATGCTTTTAAAATAGATTCATTTAGCCATGAAATGCCTGTGCATGTTACATACAAGATTCCAAGGCCCAAAACTGATTACTCATTATAATTCATGTACAGAATGATAATCAACCACAACGAGGCATGCGTAGGCGCTGCTTAGATTTTGAGGCATCAGAAGCTCGTAGAAGAAACTTGACCAATGGCTCATGGAATGCAACAAACTTATTGCCTAAAACAGGAGCATTGGTAACCATAGATGATGGTTTTGAAAAGAACACTTCACCATCAATGTCACGTGAGGGAACTGCAATTTCTGATGGCAAGCAACTTGTAGTATATAAGAGAGATGCAGGTACAGATGCTGGGAATACATTGCTAATGAACCACATTAATGCTTTTTTCCTTCAACAAATGAGGACAGTCACTTTAAAGACAACATGATAATGTACACTCACTGTAAGGATAGTCACAAATGAGGACATCTCACAGTGACTGTCCCTTGTGTAATTGCCACTTGAATATATTGCTATTCAGCCACATTAATGCTTTTCTTCTTCAACAAATGAGGATAGTCACTCTAAAGACAACATGATAATGTACACGGGCTGTAAGTGTACATTATCATGTTGTCTTTACAGTGACTGTCCTCCTTGAAGTGGCAATTACACAAGGGACAGTCACTGTAAAGGCAACATGATAATGTAGAGAAATGTTGTCATTTGTATTTTCAACAGTGCCGAGAGAGATTCCCTCCGCGAAATCACAGCTACAATTTCTAAGTACGTTGGGTTTATTTTTCTTTTGTCATTATTATGTAATCTGGTATTCAGCTGTTACAGAGCTAAAATACCCAGAAATGAGGACATATCTGTGTTGAATTTATTGTTAGCGGCTTTGGTTATTTAGAAGTTTAATTTTATTTGTTCATCTTTCAAGCACAAATGTTTTGTGGACCGTAACATCTTCATTGTTTTGGGTATGCAATGAAACAGCCGTAACTTGCAACTACCTTCACGGTACTTGTGTACATTATCATGTTGTCTTTACAGTGACTGTCCTCATTCAAGTGGCAATTACACAAGGGACAGTCACTGTGAGATGTCCTCATTTGTGACAAGGACAGTCACACATGAGGACATCTCACAGTGACTGTCCCTTGTGTAATTGCCACTTGAATGTATTGCTATTCAACCACATTTATGGGCCCGTTTGGACCACAACACATAGTAGCATCTACAGAGAAGAATATCCCAGGTGTAACAAGTTGTAAGAATATACCAACAGTTCTAAGAAGTTCCCTAGCACATAGTAGCATCTACAGAGAAGAATATACAACATGAGGGCAGCCATTGTAAAGACAACATGATAATGTACACTCATTGTATGTGTACATTATCATGTTTTCTTTACAGTGACTGTCCTCATTCAAGTGGCAATTATAGAAGGGACAGTCATTGTGAGATGTCCTCATTTGTGACAAGGATAGTCACACATGAGGACATCTCACAGTGATCGATTGTCCCTTGTGTAATTGCCACTTGAATGTATTGCTATTCAACCACATTTATGGGCCCATTTGGACCGCGGCACATAGTAGCATCTACAGAGAAGAATATCCTAGGTGTAACAAGTTGTAAGAATATACCAACAGTTCTAAGAAGTTCCCTAGCACATAGTAGCATCTACAGAGAAGAATATGGGTCAACGAGGTTGACTTCAAAGCCATGCAATCTAATGGTAATAGTAATATCATAATTTGACATACTATCAGAAATACTTCCTAAATAGACTATTCAATCTTATAAGAGATGGATTCATGAGAACTATTATTTATGAAATATGAGTCAATGACTTTAATTAAAAAAATTACACAATCTAATTCTTGTAAAAATATCAAAATTTGACACATTGAAAATACCTTCCAAAAGTATCGTTAATTGATTAATATGAATCACTACTCATGAAATATAATTTTATAAACCTAATCTAAAAACTACACAATAAAAATCTTAATAGCAATATTGTAAGAAACTATTCCCAAAAGCAAGCCTAACAAAATTTGATGAAAATAATTTTTGTTTCACTCAACTTTGACATTCACAACTTCCTCTTTTATTATAATAAGAAAAAAAATGTCTTTTTAGATATACCTCATGAACCATACTCGAATAATCTATCATTTTTCTTCTCAAAAACATATTTGCAGAGCTTGCTTCTTTTACTTGTTTGTACTTTTATCTCTCTGATGGAAAGGGTTCCTTCAGGACACATTTTTCCAAGTTCACTGCTTGAGATATTTGAGGAGGGTTCCCCTGCTTGAGTATCCATCCAACCCATATTCAAGTAGTTCTACAATTGCACAGTCTAAATTAATAATACTGACAATTGAATGACGAATGATGATACATAGAATTGATATAAACTAATCCTAAAAACACTAAAACATTATTAATATATTTATATTTCATAAATAAAATTGATATAAAAGATTTGGAAAGATACATTAAAAAATAGAAAAACAGTAATTTATAATAGAAGGAAACTTAAATTGCTATTTAAAAAAAAAACAAGAGTCTTAAATCTTATCATTTTGTTTCATTATCATCCATAAGTACACACCTCTAGCATAATAATTATATTTTACCACCCATAAAATGAAAAAAAGATTTTCACAAGAGAAATTGAAGCTAGATTATAAAAATGAACCATCTTATTGGAAACTGGAACTGTTATCATACCCAAAAGGACTACAAAATTTCACCTTATCATACCCAGATTGTTGCTTTGCCTGGCGGAGGGAAATTTGATCAGTAAAATTGACACAGAGTATGTTGTCTCCATTGTCATGCTGGATAACAAAACACCAACTTTAATGGGCATGTACTGTCCCTTGTGTAATTGCCACTTGAATGCATTGCTATTTGATGCAGGGGCATCCCTAATGCAAGCCAAAGACACCATGATTGAAGGAAGTTTCCATGAAGCCAAGGAGTCAAATCCTATCAATTGGAACATAAGATTTTCACCTTGGAGCTTTGAAGGATTGACTGGTGAAAGGTCCTTTTGATTGACAAATCAGAGTCTTTTTGAATGACAAATCAGAGTCTTTTTGAATGACAATAAATTAGAATAGGAGTTTTAGATGTTTTCTTGGTTTGTAATAAATATTAAGGATTGATTTTATCTCCTTATAAACATCCACTTGTTGGACACAAGACCCCTTGGTGACTTATAAACGTTGGGCATCTTTTGAGGCCTTGGATGAAATGAGCATAGTAAGTGTTTATTAGGTGTCTTTTAGATGTTGTTAAGAAGTTTGAAGGTCCAAAATAACTTTAATAAGGTTCCTAAAGTTTCACAACACATTTTTAACCTTCTCGACAAAGTTGTTTGCAAAGTTGTAATGCAACTTTAAAAGTTGCTTAGCAAAGTTGACATTTGTTGGATAAACTGTTCTAACCACCTAGATGGTTGAACCAATGTTTGGAGAGCCTATTTTAGGCTTCAAATGGTCGAAGACAGATAGAGAACCAGTATTGTAATCATTTTGCTTTCATAAAAAATAAAAATAACCCTGTTTTAGTGCATTTCTGGTGAAAAATGAACTCTGTACGGCTGTACGGATGGTGGTTGGATGATAAAATTTGTCTGGAAGTTGTAATAGTGACATCTGATGCTTTGGAAGTTGGTTTGATTGATTCTCTTTATTTTATATCTAAGTTATTTCAAATTTTCTGTGCATTGTTTACAAACCCTCATTTTCAGGGTTTGACTGATGTAAAGACCTTAACTCACGTTTCAACCATTGGAATTCCTTCTTCCTTGGTGGAATGAGAGTTAAGGATGTATATTTGTATATTCTAAAAGCCCTGACTACTCTACATCACTATTGAACCACATTAATGCTTTTTTCCTTCAACAAATGAGGACAGTCACTGTAAAGACAACATGATAATGTACACTCACTGTAAGGATAGTCACAAATGAGGAAATCTTAGAGTGATTATCCCTTGTGTAATTGCTGCTTGAATACATTGCTATTGAACCACATTAATGCTTTTTTCCTTCAAGTGGCAATTACACAAGGGACAGTCACTGTGAGATGTCCTCATTTGTGACAAGGACAGTCACACATGAGGACATCTCACAGTGACTGTCCCTTGTGTAATTGCCACTTGAATGTATTGCTATTCAACCACATTTATGGGCCTGTTTGGACCACGGCACACAATAGCATCTACAGAGAAGAATATCCCAGGTGTAACAAGTTGTAAGAATATACCAACAGTTCTAAGAAGTTCCCTAGCACATAGTAGCATCTACAGAGAAGAATATACAACATGAGGGCAGCCACTGTAAAGACAACATGATAATGTACACTCATTGTATGTGTACATTATCATGTTGTCTTTACACTGACTGTCCTCATTCAAGTGGCAATTACAGAAGGGACAGTCATTGTGAGATGTCCTCATTTGTGACAAGGATAGTCACACATGAGGACATCTCACAGTGATCGATTGTCCCTTGTGTAATTGCCACTTGAATGTATTTCTATTTAACCACATTAATGCTTTTCTTCTTCAACAAATGAGGACAGTCACTCTAAAGACAACATGATAATGTACACTCATTGTAAGGACAGTCACAAATGAGGACATCTCACAGTGACTGTCCCTTGTGTAATTGCCACTTGAATTACACAAGGGACAGTCATTGTGAGATGTCCTCATTTGTGACAAGGATAGTCACACATGAGGACATCTCACAGTGATCGATTGTCCCTTGTGTAATTGCCACTTGAATGTATTGCTATTGAACCACATTAATGCTTTTCTTCTTCAACAAATGAGGACAGTCACTCTAAAGACAACATGATAATGTACACTCACTGTAAGGATAGTCACAAATGAGGACATCTCACAGTGACTGTCCCTTGTGTGATTGCCACTTGAATGTATTGCTATTCAGCCACATTAATGCTTTTCTTCTTCAACAAATGAGGATAGTCACTCTAAAGACAACATGATAATGTACACTCACTGTAAGTGTACATTATCATGTTGTCTTTACAGTGACTGTCCTCCTTCAAGTGGCAATTACACAAGGGATTTGTGTTTTCATTTGTGTTTTCAACAGCGCCGTAACCCTCCGCGAAATCACATCGGGATATAAGGGCAAAACAAACAAGAACGTTGTCATTTGTATTTTCAACAGCGCTGAGAGAGATAAACAAACTTAAAACTCAGACTTAAGAAAGATGAAGGCAATGCTTCAAAAGGCCGATGCCCTAAATACGGGAAAACACAATACCACCATTAAACGATGCCCTAGTCACCGTATCAATGCTGCCAGCTTCGTACCAGTATGCTGACTGCTCACTTTCATCCTGTGATAAAGGTAACTTCATTAATCATACTTGAAATGGAAGCATACGAACTAAAGCTGATGAACATTTATAAACTAAAAGTTTAAAACTACAGACTACAAATGTAGTAGTTTCATACGAAAAGAACTTGATGTCTGAAATTTACCATTAGAAGTATCCAAAGGAATACCACAGTACTGTTGAACTTGGAGAATCGGAGATGATCTACACAGCAAGGTTCAATAGTTGTAACGACTGTTACACCATCTTTAGCATTTGAATACATTTTCTCCTTGGCTTCTGGTGGATCCTCAAAGACCCCCAATGATGTTTTCCCTACAATTATCAATTGTTTGTCAGTATAAGATATTAATAAATAAACATTAATCACAATATTAGGCAAACAATGTTCTTGATGTCTGAATCTAAATCACAGAAAGCTCTAATAAAGTAGTTCTCAGTTTCACATTAAACTAAGTTTCAATTTCAAATGGTTATAATAATTTTTGCAAGTTATAAGTAGCTGGTTACAGTATATGACATAAAAAGAAAAAAAATCATTTCTATTCTTTTCTTCTTTTTCTCTTTCAACGAAGCTTTTGCACCACACAAATGCATACCAAGAATTTCTCAGGAGGTTTCAAGACCATTGCATACCAAACTTCTTCTCTGTAGATGCTACTGTGTGTCGTGGTCCAAACGGGTCCAAATAGACCTAGTGACTCTAGTAGGTCTCCAAAACCTGTTCTGCAGCAATAACTCTTCAATTTGACAAAGGACCTTATGAACTTATATGTTTTTTGAGTACCCTTTTTGATGTTCTAACAATCCTCCAACTCCCAGACCCTGACTCCACTCCAGCATATCAATGTCCTTATTGAGTCCGCAGACCTAATGCATGCCTTTGGGTGTGGGTTCCAAAACAAGGCATTGAAAATGGGTGCATGAAACCAAGATCAGAGTTTGAAGATGTCCACCATGCTCTAAAGATCTAGATTCAACAAGGTTTGAGGTCCTTTACTTGCCGCTACCCTCTGATCTTGCATAATCCATCAACTCCTAGTCAAGAACATTGAGATTCTTGACCTAGGGCTTGCTCTTGAAATTCTCTGGCTTAGTATCCTGTTCCAAAGCTTTTAAAATATGAAAATAAACCCCCTTAACTTGCATTTTACAAAGAACAGAGGATATCCTATCGTTTATTTGCAAGTTAAGGCCATTTGAATGCAATAACCCAAAAAATGAGGGTTTGACAGAACAACAGATAAGAAAAAGGAATAACTTTGATATAAGGTGTCTTGAATCTACCAAATAAACTCTCAAAGCATAAGATATAAATACTCTAACTTCCACACTGGTCTTCCCTCCCTTTCACATCCGTACACTGTACAGTGCTTGAAGGAAATGCATAGAAAAGGCTCTGAAATAGTGGCTCTATCTGACAGAGAGTCCATGCTAGGCTTCATGACTAACCTAGAGCACATTCCTTGTTATGGAGGAAGTTTGAATGGTGAAGAACTTATGGAATGGATAGATGACCTAGATAACCATTTTGACTACAAGTATCTTATTAATAACCATTTTGACTACAAGTATCTTATGGATAGAGGACCTTGATAACCATTTTGACTCATTTAGTATCTTATTGAGCTTCACTTTGTTTCGAGAATATAGTTTAATATTCTCTACTAAACAGGGCCAACCACGTGAAGGTGGAAGCTCATTTGGCCCCACCCCCCTCCCCCTAACATCACTCTACATTCCCCGTTAACATCTAACATTCATTCATTCTTTCAATTATTAATAAAATGTAACATTCAATCAATATCACATGATAACATTCATTAACACATTAGATTCGTTAACACGCAACATTCATCAATATGAAAATAAACACATAATTCATGAACATTCATTAGCACATAATTAAATTCATTGAGACATAAAATTCAGTCATTATCAATTAAGGTATTTAGATGACAATCATTTCTTTTTTCTCTTTCTAATTTTTTTTTCTATGTAAGCTCTAAGAGGAGCATCAGTGTTATCATCAATACCCCCCTCATCAGTTGTTTTGTTCTTTGTTCTTGATGATCTCAAATTCCTATGCTGCTGCAAAGGGGGGTCCTCTACAATAACAAATAAAAGAGTTAAATTTAAAATATTTAATTATAATTTTTACAAGTATTTAATTATTTTAAAGAACATAACTGTGGTGCTCTTTAATTACTTGATCTGGCCACATCATTTTGTCTAGACTCAACCTCAACATTCTCATGAGCACCGACCCCTCGATCCTCTACAGTTGCTATACAAAATGTTACATTAATCCAAACACCAATTGTAATTACATATAAAAATTTTAATAGCAAATGTATACCTCCACCACTAGGATGCACATCATGCGAACCTTCATTATGCATAGATTGTGTAGAAGGATTGTCAGGCTGCATTCCAATATCCTACACATTGTTATCATTGCTTTCTTAAAATAGATATACTCACTTTATATTAGAACTTAACATCAAATAGACTAATTGGTAAAGTATTCAATTTGAAATAAATTTCATTTAGCTTATTTACCTGTGGCTCAGATGCATCATTATTTGAACCTTGCACACTGATTTCAGCTCGTAGCCATTCAGCCACGGCTCTATAGCCTTGTTGGAAGCCAATTCTCTTGTCCTCTTCTGTGAGGCATCTATTGAACTCTGACCCCTACATTTTTTCTTGGTATGGTGAATTTTACTTGCATTGTTTGATCAAAAAAAATTTCCTTGCAATATATAAAAAAATTGATACAAGTTTTCATTTACTAATACTTACAACTCGTGCTTGAAGTTTGGAAAAACCACCAGAGCCGAGCTTGTGTGTCCCGTGCTTTTCTAATCTTGCCTTTGTTGCCTTTGATGTGTCAGGCAATCTATGAAAAGTTTGAAATATGTTAGAGACCAGTACATAATTAGTACATAATTACATTCTTACATAATTACATAATCAAAAGTATCTAGGAAAAATTTAGAGGTTAATTAGTACATAATTACATTCTCAAAAGTATCACATACCTTGCTCTACTCTCTACTGGCGTAATTCCTTTTTTCATGTCGGCTTTATAGTTTCCATCCAAAATCAAACCCTGCCACTCAGCCTCAAGAACACAGGGCGGACGCTCGTGCCTTGGGTTAACCTCTAAATATTTCCTGTACTGGTCCCTAATATACTTCAAACATAAACCAGCTCTTTCAAGGAGCTTGTTTCTCTCGAATGCACGAGGTCCAAAAAGCTGGGTCATACTATGTACAAGATCATCCTTCAACTTTTTATCTTGGTTATTCCACCTTTTAAGTAAAAAAAAACATGTTAGACTCATAAATGAAGAGAAGCTACCTTTAATATAGTTCAAGAAATTGATGAAAAGGAAAACTATTCTAGCAATGATATGAAATCAAAATAGTGGTTTGGGGTTTTAGTTAGGATATGATGTTCCACCATGTATGTATGGTGGGCCCGAATATCTGCAAACACTCGTCACCAAGTTTTCACCAAAAAATATCATTCCCTACAAAATAATCATGGGATCATTAGTCGATGAAGAGTGATCAAAAACTAAATTACTATTATATCACTATAGAATAATAATAACTTTAAAGTACCTGGAAGTTTGGATACTTTTAAGGGAACGCCTTCATCGTCGCTGATGATCAATACGCAATCCTTCACCGTTCCTGTACTAGGAACACGGGAACATCCAGGAAATGATGTTGCATCGGGACTTGTTGCATCTCCTATTGCAAAAAATGAAAACCATTATCAAATGCCTCCAAGAAATAATACTTCAAGGGAAATAAATTGGTGCAGAGCACCCATGGCACAAACACAATCAAGGGATCTACATCGTAAACACATAACACTTAAACACATAACAAAAGAGAGAAAAAGAGGGATTTGTGTACCAGTAGATGGTGCAACAGTTGGTGCATTTAGGCTGTGTGTTGTTGACATGGCAGTTGGCAAGACATTTGTGGCTGTCCTGGATGGAGGCGGCGTTGTCATATCATCATGGAAAGGAGTTGAAGAATAAAATTGTTAGAGCATGCATAAATATAGAACGCGTGGACTAGCATGGACAAGATTGTTAGAGCATTAAAAAAAAAGATTGTTCGAGCATGTATTGTCAATGATTATGATCATTCCTATATATATTCAGTGGAAAACACAAGTGGGGAATGGAACATGTGATCTACCTGAACCACTTGCAATACCGGCCTCATCATGGGAATGGGGTTCAAAATTACGCAAATAACTCTGTAAAGACAATGCATCCATATTTTAATTAATGTCATAAAAGAGCATAACATAAAAACCATTATTGAACTCTTGTAATAATTAAAAATTTCATTAATACTTACTTTAAAGTTTTCAGAAGTGCGCAACAACTCAGCTGCCCTGTCTTTTATTTCCTGAGTCTGAGGATGTATGGATACCAAACATAGAAGTTTTTTCCCAATTTTCTTTAGCAGCTTTTTAATGGAACCGATCGGGTCATCGGTCTCTGCTAAATCAATAAAAAAAGGGTCCACAAGGGGGGACTCCTGAGGGACTGCAGGTTGCTTTCCCTCTCTCCGACCACCGGCCCTCTGTGACAACAATAGTATTAGTATTATCAAAATTACTCCAAAACAATGAAGAAAATAACATTAAAAAAAATAACATTTTGCTTCTATCTAGTTTGCACAATTACAATGAGTTTTACCTGCTCATGTGTAGATGAGCTAGGAATATCGTCACCATCACCTTCGGGCAGTTGCTCCATATTGTGCCCCTGTGTCAAAGATCAAGTATAAAAATGTTAGCCAAAAATTTAATAACTAAATGGTATGTTGGAGTCATTGATTAGAAGTTGGTTTAATAGTATGTACCACCCCCATGATAGTAGCCTCGTTTGTATCTATGCATTTCAAATTGTAATCAATAAGTAGCTCTTCCCCTGCACGTATTGATTTTATCGCACAGATGAATACACGATTTCCCTCGCGCGCCTCAAATATGCAATTGGGTTGCTTTATAGTTGACCTAGGTCGTGTACTATTTATAAAACCCGCAAATTCCCTGTTGCTTTTGGCCTTCCATCAATGTATATAGCCACACTTTTACTTTGATTATTGTCTTGCTGTTGTATATAATTTGCCGAGAGTGCATACCTATGCATACTTTTTTTATATTGAACAATATGCATCCAACTTTTGTAATCGTAACATGGTCCAACATACTCCATCAATTCAGAAACTTTTTTGTAAGACACCTTTATGCCATCCATAGAAAATAGGCCCAAACCATGTAATGATGATGGTGCTATGCGATATATCCTCTCATTAACACAAAAATCAGTGTTTATTGGAGGAAGTTTCTTGGGTACCCAATGTTTCTGTAGATGTTGGTACCTCAAGGGCACCTCGATGTCACCTTTCATCTCATCATCATAAGAACATGACCCCCCTTGAGCAAGGAAAAATTTCATGTGTTTATTGAATTTCTTTCTAGTCCTTTGACCTCTAGTTAATCTCCCTATTCTAGATAAACTGCATGTCTCACTTTCCTCTTCTATTCCTATATTTCCCTCACTCGAGGAAGACACTTCTGACAAATACCTATTTGCTGGTACCTGCAAATGGGAGAGATCTTAGAAGACATCAATCTTACTATTGATAAGTGTATTAAATAGACTTTCTATAAGGTGTATTGACTTATACCTGTCGATCCATGAGACTGTGCAGGATGCTCTTGAAAGGGGTTCAATTTCCTGCAAATGTAATTCAATTATCGTGAGCATAATCACATCATAATCATAATCACATCCATCATAAGCATCACATAAAAATTAAAAACATTAAAACGTACACATTATAACACTTATAGCTTTTAGATAGATAATGAATAAACTATGTAACCATTTAAGACAAATATATTTCTATCAAGAAATGAATATTAAATACATTAAGGATTGATGGCATAACTTTAAATTTCATCATCATCATCCTCATCATCATCATCATCATCATCATCATCATCATCATCATCATCATCATCATCCTCGTCATCATCGTCATCATCATCGTCGTCGTCGTCGTCGTTGTCGTCATTGTCGTCATCATCAACATCATCATCATCAACATCAACATCATCTTCATCATCATCATCAGTAGCAGCATCATCTTCTTCTTCTTCTTCATGAAAATTTGTCTCAGGAACATCATATAATAATTGTCGATCGTGATCATCATCTACATCATCTTCTACTTCTTCGGTATCTTCTTCTTCCATCGCATTATACTTTATCGGCCTTCCTCTCGGTTCATGTCTAACAACAAATGACCAACCCGGTTTATGTGAAACCTCTGAGTAAAATACCTGCTCACATTGGCTTGGAAGAACATAGGGCTCATCCCCAACTGGCTCAAACGACCTTGTATTAACCATTGTAAATCCATTATCATGTTCAATAACAGTTCTATTAGGATCATTTGGATTAAGTCGTAGCTTGTACCATTTGACAACGAAGAGTACTAATTTGAAGGAACTAAAGTCGCACTCAAGTATATCATCCAAAATGCCATAGTATTGATTTTTAGACTCTTGAGGATCTAAGTCATTTCTAGATGAAATATTAGTCACTTGAAAGACTGCAGTTATTCCAGAATCACAAGTTTTCTTCGTGTC
This sequence comes from Chamaecyparis obtusa, assembly GCA_027943335.1. Lineage (NCBI taxonomy): Eukaryota > Viridiplantae > Streptophyta > Pinopsida > Cupressales > Cupressaceae > Chamaecyparis > Chamaecyparis obtusa. The sequence goes on from BSBK01003837.1 coordinate 1,357,199, forward strand.
ATCCAACACTTTGACGCGAAATTTTTGACCATTACAGAACATACCCTTGTGGTGTTTAACCTGCAATAATATGTGAAACATGTCAAAATTATTATATCATGAGTTGATAAACATACGGGTGATTAATAATTTTGTACGTACCTGGAAATCTCTTAAACCATATGCTAAATCTATTTCCCTTTGCGTAACATTAGAATCTCCATTACGATGAGCTTCTTTAACCAATGAAGATACACCTTCCCATGTTAATGTGTGACCAGAATGTTGACATCGTTCAATCCATACCGTCATCCAATCAAGATTGTTTGCAATATACAAATGTAGTGCATCCCACTCTCGAGCAACTGTACAAAAAAAAAATAGACGACTTACAACTGATTTATTTTGAAGATTAAAAAATAATTTATTACAATAACATCTTATAATTTATTACCTGTCACTTTCCTCAATCTACCTTTCCCCATCAAGTACTCCCCTTTGAATTTTTTAAAAGGGTCAAGATCCCAAATGCGATCTACATGGATATTTGAAGCAAACTTAGGAAGATATTCAGTAATGTACACCATAGTCTGGTATACCATGTATCCCTCTACCATAGAACCCTCAGGATGTGCTCTTTGTCGAACCAAAGCCTTCAAAGATTTCAAGTGCCTCTCAACCATCCACATTGACCTAGTGTGTGCAGGTCCACACAATTCAATCTCCTCAACTTGGTGTATGAGGTAGTGTTCTTGTGCATTGAAAAAAGTTGGAGGTAGACACTTTTGCATTTCACACAATAAATGAGGAATTCTTCTCTTCCAATAGTTTATATCTTCTTTATGGATTTCTTTAGATGACAACCACCTACATTAAGAGATTCAAGTCACAAAAAATATATAAATACGAGACTTTACAAAATAATATACAATAGATTACATAGCAAGAAAAACAAATCGTGAATATAATAAATATATACAACAAATTGAATAGATATTACTGCTTACCTCATGTATTTTCCAAGATCATATATCACTTGTTTGATGTTATTGTTGAAGTGCTCTGGGAGAGATAGAGGTAGCACGTACTGCAGTAATTATAAACCAATCATTTCATTATTTTCTAACATAACATAATGAATAGTACACGTAGTTTATGAATATATTGTAAATACAGAAGAACATAACTTACCTTGATGAAAGTATGCCAATCATGCGTTTTGAGCCCTGGCCCAAATTCACTTTTCTTTAATATGAGATTGCTTATGTTCCCAGCAAATCCTGTGGGAAATCGAATTTTTCGTATGACTTCTTTTATGGCATCACTTTGCTACTCCGTTAATAACCAAGGAAGGGCACTTATATTAATCTGATCTCTATTGCTATTTGAGTGAATGAAATTCTTCAGTGCATGATTGGATTCATGAATGTCATTACAAATTTTGACAATTTTTTCTTTGTCACGCCTTCCATCCAGTATTTTCCACAATGTCTCTGTTATATTCTTTCCAACATGCATAAGATCAAACAAATGCACAATTTGTAGGTCCTCGTAGTAGGGCAACCTACTAAATTTTCTGGGATAGCTTTTTAGTCCCTTTGGAAGGTTGTCAGTAGTGCCTTGACGACCTTCACGATCATCAATTACATAATTAGTAAACAAAAATCACAATAGAAATATATAAATTACAAACATAAACCATTAAGTGGAACGACATTACCTCGATGATTAATTCTATTATATTCCAACTTCCATAGGCGAGGTGTCATTCTTCGTGGCTTTGATGTAGTCTCTTCTTTCACATTGAAAAGATGTTTTTCCATACTTCGATACTTATGATTCCTATGGAGGAAGTGTCTGTACTCATCAAACACATGCTTTCCTAAACTTTTTGAATGACGAGATTTCATCTTTGGACCACAAACTGGACATGCAAATTTTCCCTTTGTTTGAAGACCTACAAGATAATGATATAATTGGATTATTAAATATGTTGATTTTTATAATTAGAATTATCATGCGCAACTTGAATTCACTATAACATACCACAAAAATGTGTTAGCCCTGGGGCATCATGTATTGTCCATACAAGTATTGCATGGAATTGAAATTGTCTTTGTCCTATTGGTCTAGACACGTCATACATAGTGACACCGTTCCATAACTCCACCAACTCGTCAATAAGAGGCTCAATATATACATTCATATCTTTAACTTGATATTTACCTACTTGAATGAACAGTAACATTACATAATTATTGTGACCATTTTACTGTAAGATTTGTAAGTCCATGTAAATTAATAACTATCAAATGATAAAATACCTGGAACAATCATTGCCAACATAATGTGCTCCCTCTTTATTGACATCCACGGAGGAATGTTATTGTTGATAACAAAAACAGGCCACACCGAGCAAACAGATCTCATCTCTCCAAATGGATTGACACCATCCGCTGCCAATGAAAGCCTGAGATTACAAGGTTCTTCTTTGAAGTGTTGCCACTTTTCCTCTATGTGCATAAATGCTGAACCATCCGCAGGGATTCGAATAATGTCATCTCGACTTCTATTGCGTGCATGGTAATCCATAAATTGTGCCAAGCTAGTACACCTGAATAATTGTCGCATCCGTGGAATAATGGGGATGTAACGAAGAACCTTGTGAGGCACCTTTTTTGTTATTCGATCTATTCGATATCTACTCGTATGACATACAGGGCATTGTGTTGCAAATTCATGTTCTTTATAATATATAATATGATCATTGGGACAAGCATGTATTGCTTGATACTCCATTCCAATATCTTTCATAATAGCAGATAATTCTCGATATGAGCGAGGTAGAATATTTGATGGTGGTAACAAAAACTCGCCTATCAATCTACAGCAAAAAATATAAGTTGTTAATATAAACTATATTAGTGGTACATTATTCACCCTTTGTTAACTATAAAGACATATATGACATACCTTAACATACGTGACATTGTTATGTTGGATAAACCATTCATAACCTTCAAGTTCAACAACAACAATACAGTAGAGAGAAGAGTTGTTTGAGAGTCTTTGTATAGGGGCTCGTATGCCTTCTCAAGTAGAGGTACATCAAGGCTATCATCATCATCATGATCAGATCCGCTTGGACTAAATGTGTCATGGATCAATGTATTTATACCATCATCTTCAATTGTGTTTTCTAGCGCATGATCGTCATCTTCCATGGGATCATTATCTTCACCTTGGATATTCGCACCCCCATGTTCCTCCATATCATGTACTTCCCTGGGGAGATCAACCTATATAAAATTGATTAACATAAATAAACCATGATCTTCAACTCATCATCAAGTGATTTCATATGTATATAAATTGTTAAAATGATATAATGAACAACTTACCAGTGGATGATAGTCATGCCCCCCTTCAATGTGACCATTCTCCCTACAATGTCTCTTAATTGTTTTGATTAGCAATCTTCTACGGTTTAAGCCCTTACAAATTTTGCAGGGACAATAACATTTTCCATCACCTTTTCTTTTCAAGTTAGACCACAATCTAGCGATTGTCTCCCTATTTTGTTCTTCACTTATATTATCTGACATGATCGTTCTTCGCAGGAAGCAAAAATTGGGCTATGAAAACTTTGGTCTACAACTTTCAGTGACTAAGCAAAATTGTCAAAAGTACACAAATCTTCTTAGACCTAGTTAAATCCTTTAATATTTTAAAAGTCTAGTTAAAATATACATTAGATTAAAAAATATACAATTTTCATGCCTGAGCGCACGGCTACGACTAGTGCAATGGTCTTCTTGCTTAGCTCTAGAAGCTCTCTAGCAATCAAAACATATAAGCTACAAGGCCTAACAGCAATTTCAAAACATATAAGCTACAAGGAAAGACATATTACATGACATGGAAAAAGGATTAAAATATACATTAGATTAAAATATATATAATTTTCAAACCTGAGCGCGCGGCTATAACTCGTGCAATGGTCTTTTTGCTTAGCTCTAGAAGCTCTCCAACAATCAAAACATATAAGCTATTAGAATTCATTAACTTTCTGTAATTGGAAAACTCTATTTGATATTAGACCGTAAACTACTACTATTCTCTCCATAAGAACTAAGTACAAAATTCTTTCAAGTTCACATCCATGATTCCCTTTAGATTAAAATATACAGCAAAAATAAGCTAAAAGTCTAGTTAAAATATACATTAGATTAAAAAATATACAATTTTCAAACCTGAGCGCGCGGCTATAACTCGTGCAATGGTCTTCTTGCTTAGCTTTAGAAGCTCTCCAGCAATCAAAACATATAAGCTACAAGGCCTAATAGCAATTTCAAAACAAGGGTCATCAAAAGAACCAAAAACAATGTGTGCAAACAATACCTTGTGAAGTGGTATAGACAATTAGAAGATGCTACTATGTGCTAGGGAACTTCTTAGAACTGTTGGTATATTCTTACAACTTGTTACACATGGGATATTCTTCTCTGTAGATGCTACTGTGTGCCATGGTCCAAATGGGCCCATAAATGTGGTTGAATAGCAATACATTCAAGTGGCTTACACAAGGGACAGTCACTGTGAGATATCCTCATGTGTGACTGTCCTTGTCACAAATGAGGACATCTCACAGTGACTGTCCCTTGTGTAATTGCCACTTGAATGAGGTCAGTCACTGTAAAGACAACATGTTAATGTACACATACAATGAGTGTACATTATCATGTTGTCTTTACAGTGGCTGCCCTCATGTTGTATATTCTTCTCTGTAGATGCTACTACGTGCTAGGGAACTTCTTAGAACTGTTGGTATATTCTTACAACTTGTTACACCTGGGATATTCTTCTCTGTAGATGCTACTGTGTGTTGTGGTCCAAACGGGCCCATAAATGTGGTTGAATAGCAATACATTCAAGTGGCAATTACACAAGGGATAGTCACTGTGAGATGTCCTCATGTGTGACTGTCCTTGTCACAAATGAGGACATCTCACAGTGACTGTCCCTTGTGTAATTAAGTATTGTGGGGAAGCATTCTAAATAACCAAAGCCGCTAACAATAAATTCAACACAGATATGTCCTCATTTCTGGGTATTTTAGCTCTCTAACAGCTGAATACCAGATTAAATAATAATGACAAAAGAAAAATAAACCCAACGTACTCAGAAATTGTAGCTGTGATTTTGCGGAGGGAATCTCTCTCAGCGCTGTTGAAAACACAAATGACAACCCGCTTGATTTCATGGAGGGAATCTCTCTCGGTGCTGTTCAAAACACAAATGACAACCCGCTTTGTTCAAAACACAAATGATAACCCGCTTGATTTCGCGGAGGGAATCTCTCTCGGCGCTGTTGAAAACACAAATGACAACGTTCCTTTTTTTTTTTGCACTTATATCCCGACCAACATAAGGTCCATTTGTAATACAACATGATAATGTACACTTACAGTGAGTGTACATTATCATGTTGTCCTTAGAGTGACTATCCTCATTTGTTGAAGAAGAAAAGCATTAATGTGGCTGAATAGCAATACATTCAAGTGGCAATTACACAAGGGACAGTCACTATGAGATGTCCTCATTTGTGACTATCCTTACAGTGAGTGTACATTATCATGGTGTCTTTAGAGTGACTGTCCTCATTTGTTGAAGAAGAAAAGCATTAATGTGGTTCAATAGCAATACATTCAAGTGGCAATTACACAAGGGACAATCACTGTGAGATGTCCTCATGTGTGACTGTCCTTGTCACAAATGAGGACATCTCACAATGACTGTCCCTTGTGTAATTCAAGTGGCAATTACACAAGGGACAGTCACTGTGAGATGTCCTCATTTGTGACTATCCTTACAATGAGTGTACATTATCATGTTGTCTTTAGAGTGACTATCCTCATTTGTTGAAGAAGAAAAGCATTAATGTGGTTCAATAGCAATACATTCAAGTGGCAATTACACAAGGGACAATGTCATGAGCCGTGACATATTGAACTTAGTATAATAATAAAATGATTAGATGATATATAATAATCTATTATTAACGGTATATAACAATAATATATAATTATTATCAAAAGATAATAATAATATATAGTTAGCATAATAAGTAATATGTTAATTAAATAATATTAAAATATTAATAAATAATATAATTATGATTATAATTATAATATAAATTAATAATAAATAATTATTAATAAATTATATATATTATATTATAATAATATATTAAGTAATAATATTAAATCAATTATTGATATAATAATTTTAATATATAAATAATATTAATAAACCTCTCAATATAAAACAATATGTTATCACTATAATAATATTTATTATAATATTATTAATATTACTAACATCATTAATTATAATATTTAATAATAACAATAACATTAATAATAATAATAATAATAATAACGTTTAAAGCAATATCGAATATCTGTAATCGATATACATCTACATTAAACATCTGCATTATCTATCACGATGAGGAATGAAGAAGTGATACAACAATCACTAGTCATTACACATCGATACCATGAGAGGATGATTAATGAACCAAATACTATGAAGTCAAGATCAACATGATATGAATAAGGGATAGGTCGCTATGTGTTTCAGAAGATGTATTGATAAGCAAGAAGGATAACCATTCATATATTATAAATAATCATTAATTGCACAAGTTTAGACAATGACATATCCGATAAAGCAATATCAAACATGAAGACCCGCTAGCAAATATGCACCATCACTTCCTATGTTATCATGACAATAACATAAACTAGATTGAATTCTACTATCTATATCAATAGACACCACATAGGAGGATATCGACTAAAGGATTGAAAGATTATCGATTGTCTGAGATAAACCACATCTTGTAGAAACACAAAAGCATCAGTGATTATATCACAAGCTATTGATGAATGAGGCATCAGTCATGGATAATAAGTACAATGTATCCTTAAGTATTAACAGGAATGGAAGTCAATTTGAAGATCAAACTCCATTACCAGCAATCAACCAATAAATGGACAATTATCATAAAATGATATCGACTTATATCAGAGTAGAAAGATTGGATATCATCATAACAATATGGGATAAGGCAAGAGTTAATATTGATTGACTAAATACTAATGATAGTTAGACCAAACTAATACAAACACAATGGATGTTAACTACTGGTTGCACTACCAATTAGGGAAGATTACCTTCATAAAAAGATTTGATATTGAGTAAATCTGGGAGTTATCTATGATCAGAAAATAATGAAATAATATTATGTGAACTGTCGGATTATGGAAAGGTGTGATTAACAAAGGGACATGGAGGAAGAAACAAGACACGTCTCATTCATAGCATCTCTTCATTTGTTAAAGACAATATAAGAATGCATTCTCGTCAGTCACTCAAGGCATCATTAGAACTTTATTTACTTATCCATATTTGGATATACTCAATAGAGCATCTGCCTTTGGCAGTTTGGTTTCAAGTTTATCATTGCAGATCAGAGACAACACCATGATTGCACAGATAGAAAGGATAGTCAGAAACAGCATCAATATTTGAAGTTGCAAGCATATAATTCAGAATCTGAAATAGCAACATATCACTCATAGCGATATTACACATTTGCATAATTACATCATCATATCAGACACAGCAAATACATTGCTGTAAGCAATACTTATTGATTGTATATCGATATTGTTTATATCAGACATACCATCATTATACTATCACTATAAGTGATAGGAAACATCATATTCATAGCATATTTCATATCATTATATCCGACAGTGCTATTAAACATATTGGTATCAATATCATCTTGCACACATATTGTGATTGAATCTGAAATAGCGGTTGATATCTTAAGTAACCTCCATTACTTAGTTTAATTGTAAGTATCTGATAGAGTAAGTCTAAGAAGTGGAGTAATTGTTCCTATTTTCCAAGTTAGCCAAAAAGGGGACATTACAGACAATCACTGTGAGATGTCCTCATGTGTGACTGTCCTTGTCACAAATGAGGACATCTCACAATGACTGTCCCTTGTGTAATTCAAGCGGCAATTACACAAGGGACAGTCACTGTGAGATGTCCTCATTTGTGACTGTCCTTACAGTGAGTGTACATTATCATGTTGTCTTTAGAGTGACTGTCCTCATTTGTTGAAGAAGAAAAGCATTAATGTGGTTCAATAGCAATACATTCAAGTGACAATTACACAAGGGACAATCACTGTGAGATGTCCTCATGTGTGACTATCCTTGTCACAAATGAGGACATATCACAATGACTATCCCTTATGTAATTCAAGTGGAAATTACACAAGGGACAGTCACTGTGAGATGTCCTCATTTGTGACTGTCCTTACAGTGAGTGTACATTATCATGTTGTCTTTAGAGTGACTGTCCTCATTTGTTGAAGAAGAAAAGCATTAATGTGGTTCAATAGAAATACATTCAAGTGGAAATTACACAAGGGACAATCACTGTGAGATGTCCTCATGTGTGACTGTCCTTGTCACAAATGAGGACATCTCACAATGACTGTCCCTTGTGTAATTCAAGCAGCAATTACACAAGGGACAGTCACTGTGAGATGTCCTCATTTGTGACTATCCTTACAGTGAGTGTACATTATCATGTTGTCCTTAGAGTGACTGTCCTCATTTGTTGAAGAAGAAAAGCATTAATGTGGTTCAATAGCAATACATTCAAGCGGCAATTACACAAGGGACAGTCACTGTGAGATGTCCTCATTTGTGACTGTCCTTACAATGAGTGTACATTATCATGTTGTCTTTAGAGTGACTGTCCTCATTTGTTGAAGAAGAAAAGCATTAATGTGGTTCAATAGCAATACATTCAAGTGGTAATTACACAAGGGACAATCGATCACTGTGAGATGTCCTCATGTGTGACCTTTGTGAAGGCAAGTGCCAATTTGTACCCAAGTTACCAATATTGTGGCAAAAGTGGGAATGAAGCATTTAGGGGTCAAATTGGGCAAAGAAGTGTAGAAGTGGCCTATGTGAGGTCTAAATAGCCTAACTAAGTCATGGTTAGGGTCTTATGGTGTTTGAACAATAAGTTTTGAACCAAAATCCCAAAGGTTGTAACAAGTTGTCAATGTTGTCATTCACAACATTGACAACATTTGTGCAAGGGAGCATTTTCGAGTAAGATGGTTATGTAACTATATGAAACCATTGAATTAGGCATCAGATCAACTATAAGAGGCCTCCATCGATCTGTGCAAAAGGTTGGGGGGAAAAACATTTGGAATTAAGAAGATTTGTAGAGTAACACGGTTTTAGTGAATTCTTGAGTTTTTTTGTTTCTTTGTTTTCAGTTGATTAATGGATTAGATAGCTCGTAGTGTCTATTGGAAAAGTTAGTACAAGTTGTTTTTTTATTCTGTGCTGTGTTTTTTTTGAGTTTTGAAGCATTCCAACTAGTTTGTTAATTCTTTTGTTAAGTACCCTATCATTGGTTTGAACCAGGCAGGTTGAACAAATGGAGTCTTAGCTCATCATTCCATTGTCAATTTTGTACGGGCTCTTGGAATGGGTGAGGAGACTCCATGTACTATATGTTTGGAAGGAGGGGCCCTGGGAAGCTCATTTTCTATGTTTGCAATGATGTCCTAGGTGAGTCAGTTGAGCACAGTTAGGGATGACAAATCATTACAAGAAGATTACAACAAGTTGAATGCATTGGTTGCTTCAACTAAAATCTCATGGAGAGGTAGACACACATCTAAAGAAGCCCCAAGTCAAATTAGAAGATTGGGTGAGTTTCTTTGGCTGCTAAGAAAACAAACTCTTAGTCAGACTGTCCAAGTTGTGTCAAAATACTTGTTTTCAGGCATGGCTGTAGCAGTTGGTGTACAAAAAATCTAGGAGGAGAAGACCTTAGATATCTTGGAGTTCTCAATAAAGGGCATCTGAATCCTAAGCCCTTTAGGTGGCTTAATATAAACAAAAAGGCTTGACAAAGGCCTAATTGCTAGCAGCCTATTTTTGGGTGCAATTGGCATGGTTTGATGAACCGGATTGAAGTACTGATGAAAAGTATAGGTGAAGGAGTAATATTGAAACCAATAGAGGTCCTAGTGGCCAGCCTCTCCATGGAGTAAAGTTCTAGTTGAATGTGTTTCAATTTGTGAAGACAAGACTAGGAGTGTCCTAGTAGCTAGATTGGTATTGAGCAGAGTTCGTTGTATTTCTTGTTGGTGTGCACTAGTTGAAGGAGTGGGATCTTGGGTAGAGATACCTAAAGAGTGTAGGGATAGTTAAGTACCCTATCAAGTCAAAACATTGGCCTAAAGAGACCCTAGTGAAGGATAGGGAGTGAGCAAGACAAAGTGTTACATCAATTAACAAGATCATTTTTTGGTAATTATGTACATTATCATGTTGTCTTTACAGTGACTGTCCTCATTTGTTGAAGAAGAAAAGCATTAATGTGGTTCAATAGCAATACATTCAAGTGGAAATTACACAAGGGAATATCACTATGAGATGTCCTAAGTGTGACTGTCCTTGTCACAAATGAGGACATCTCACAGTGACTGTCCCTTGTGTAATTGCCACTTGAATGAGGACAGTCACTGTAAAGACAACATGATAATGTACACAATTACCGTGAAGGTAGTCGCAAGTTAGGGCTGTTTCATTGCATACCCGAAACAATGAAGACATTACAGTCCACAAAACGTTTCTGCTTGAAAGATGAACAAATAAAATTAAACTTCTAAATAACCAATGCCGCTAACAATAAATTCAACACAGATATGTCCTCATTTCTGGGTATTTTAGCTCTCTAACAGCTGAATACCAGATTACATAATAATGACAAAAGAAAAATAAACCCAATGTACTCAGAAATTGTAGCTGTGATTTCACGGAGGGAATCTCTCTCGGCGCTGTTGAAAACATAAATGACAACGTTCTTGTTTTTTTTGCCCTTATATCCTGATGTGATTTCACGGAGGGTTACGGTGCTGTTGAAAACACAAATGACAACGTTCCTTTTTTTTTTGCCCTTATATCCTGACAACATCGCAATTGCAAGTTAGGGCTGTTTCACTGCATACCCGAAACAATGAAGACGTTACGGTCCACAAAATGTTTGTGCTTGAAAGATGAACCAATAAAATTAAACATCTAAATAACAAAGCCGCTAACAATAAATTCAACATAGATATGTCCTCATTTCTGGGTATTTTAGCTCTCTAATAGCTGAATACCAGATTACATAATAATGACAAAAGAAAAATAAACCCAACGTACTCAGAAATTGTAGCTGTGATTTCGCGGAGGGTTACGGCGCTGTTGAAAACACAAATGACAACGTTCTTGTTTTTTTTGCCCTTATATCCCGATGTGATTTCGCGAAGGGTTACGGCGCTGTTGAAAACACAAATGACAATGTTCTTATTTTTTTTGCCCTTATATCCTGATGTGATTTCGCGGAGGGTTACGGCGCTGTTGAAAACACACATGACAACATTCCTTTTTAATTTTGCGCTTATATCCCGAAAATGTCACAATTGTGACAGTGCCAAATGTATTGTCGTCGCAAATTGCGACGGTGTCGGGCTATATTTGAAAAAAAAAGGCCAAAACCGCATGACATTTGCCTGCCGTCGCAAATTGCCGTCGCAATTTCACCCCAAATGTATTAGTGGTATCACATGCCTTACTGAGAAATATCATGCGATAGTTCGCGCCCTCCTATTTTATCTCACGCTTTGCTGAGGTATATCGTGCGATGATTCATGCCTTCTGGACTATCACCCCGCTAGCCTAGAGTCTATCGCCCAACCATACTGTAGTCTATCGCCTAGCTTAAGGTGAAGTATTGCCCGAACTAAGAAGTATCGCCCTTTTTGCCTGGAAAGTATCACCCAGAATCTTTTTGCTATCCTGTCATTGCTGCAATTCGGAGTGGCTAAAATTGCACTTTAACCTATCATAGAGTGTCTTTTTCTATTCTTACCTGAAACTGGTTTGTTACCTACATGCTTAGATTTGTTCTAGACTGAAACAAATGAGCTAAAACTATTGGGTTTGAGTTTAACGAATGCTACTCTTGATCACTTGTCGCATCACGGTTACCTCTCTAGCTACTTGCTTATTGAGCTTCTTGCTCGTTGCTCGGCTTTAGTCAATTGATTGCTGTAAGTGATTGAGCACTTTTGACGAGCCATCTCTCTATTATTCTACTTTGACAAGTGATCTTTATTAGCTTTTCTTATCTTAAATCTAAGAAACTTTGTCTCATTCTATTAGTCAACCAACATCTCTTTTCATGCCGGTTACAACTCGGTCTCAATTTGAGCAGGAGAGTCATCCTCCATTCAATTATACATAGTTACCTTCTCCAACTAGACGTTCAAAAGCACCCATTAGCAACAACAGTTCTAGTTCTGACCGATCTAAGAATTTTAAGGCTACACCGTGGTATAAAGGAGGTTTCCTCTTTTCCGCATTCAAGACCCCCAAAAACACAGACAGTGTCTCACTCACTTTGACTGAACAAGAAAAGTTTCAACTCTTGCAAGAACACTTTGAGCGTAAGGATAATCAAGCGCGCTTAGACAAAGAACACAATCAACAAAGGATGGATGCTACTAGGTGCATGGCTTATAGAGGGACATTTCATGAGCAACCTGAGACTAGTAATCATGAGCATAGACCTCTTTTTAACAATGGCAACAATGACAACAACATGCCACCAAGATCTCCTCCAAGAACCACTTTTGGTATGCCTTCTTCACCTCCTAGACCTCCTCCCTCTCAACATGAGGCAGAGGCTAATGATGAGATTTCTAGTGAGGATCTTATGAGATGTGAACAAGATGTGGATTTCCAACGAATGATGCATAAGCTTTTAGAGCGTAATGGCGATCAATATTTTCAATATATGACTTCTAGAGGATACAAGCTTCCTCCCGGCTATGATGTCAGACAAATTGTCCAACAAAGAGTACCAACTGAATTGGAAGTCCTTCAAGAAGAATTACGTTAGAAAAATCAACGCCTTACCCAAATGGCATTAGAAAGAGAGCCTCCAAAGGTCTCTTTTGTAGAATCAATTTGTGCTCTTCCTTTTAATAAAGATCTATACATGGTCCTGTTTCCTAAGGATATTGAGGTTCCTAAATATGACAAGTATGATGGAAATGGTGACCCTCATGACCATGTGTGTCATTTTTATGCTCTTAGTATGAACTTTCTTCATGAAGACACATATCTCCTACGCTTATTCCCTCGAAGCTTAAGAGGCCAAGCTTTGGAATGGTTTGCGAAATTGACACCACCGCTTAAGACTTTTGATGAGTTAGCTCAACGATTTACCCAGTAGTACTCTTACAACATCCAACAACCTGTCACTGTGATAGATCTCAGTAATCTAAGACAACATCAAGGTGAGCCATTTGCAACTTACTTACAACATTGGAGGTCATTGTATTCTCGATATCCTCGTCAGCTACCTGAAAGGGAAAAGATTGATATTTTTGTCAACACTCTTGTGCCTGAGCTGTATTATGATCTAAGGAAACAACTGTTCTCCTCTTTCAATGACATGGTTGAAAGTGCATATCGAATTGAGGATGTAGCTATAAGAAAAGGGGATATTGTTATTAATAAAGATGCTAAAGGCAATGGAAAAGACAAGAACAAACCTTGGAATAAGAACAAGTATGTTGTTAATGATGGGGTTGTTGATGCTCCTAAAGTTAAAGAGCCCGCTTTCAATCTCTCCAATGCTATCTATGCAGAAAAACAACAAGAAGCTAGCAACACTCACAATGCTCCTAAACCTCAATATGCAGATAAGCCTAAGAAGTCATTTCGAAAGTGAGTCTATACCAAGTTGGCAGAACCTTACGATGTGATCCTTAAGACTTTGGTTGACAATAGATATCTTACACTTCCTGATAAACCTGGTAACTAGGATCTGATAAATAAACCTGATTGGTGGAGAGAGGATCATTACTGCCATTATCACAAAAACAAGGGACATCCAACAGACAATTGTTTTAGGCTTAAGGATGATATTTAGGATCTTATTGAGAACAGCACAATCTCCACTGATGGCTTAATTAAAAATTCTGATCACATAGCTTTCAAAGATCCTCTACCTAAGCATGATAAGGGGGAAACCTCTCAAACACATAAGAAGAATCATGATGCTAAGATCAATTACATGTATCCTTCTAATACACCTGTGATCAACATGGTAGAGTCCATTGAGAGCATTCTAATGATGAGGTCTCAAGATGATAATAAAGCCAATCATGGTAAGCCAAAGTTGATCTTGCAAACATGTGATAGTTCATCTTCCCAAAGTGAGACACTGAATGCTGTTACTAGGGGGCAAGCCAAGATTGTCCTTAAAACTACGCAAGATCCCAAGCAAGCTTTGCCTTCCAAACAGGTGGCTCCTTCAGCCACCCCTAGCTATGATCTTGTCCAACATTTGCAAAAGACACTAGCACAGATATCTATCCTTGAGTTGCTTCGGTTATCCTCTTCGCATAGAGAGATTCTTGATGAGGCTCTACATACAACACGTGTTCCCAATGACATTGATCTGAATCAATTTCAGGCTATGGTCAACCACATTTCATCTCCACTATCTCTCTCCTTTTCTGCAGAAGATGACATATCTATTGCTCATTCTCATAATCTAGATTTACACATTGAAGTTTTAGTCTACAATACTCGAGTCCACCGAGTCCTGATAGACAATGGTGCAGGGTTAAATATTGTTTCTTTCAAAGTCATACAATAATTGGGTTTGTCAGAATTCGTTGTGGATTCTAAAAAGAAGATTACTATAAAAGCTTATGATGAAGTGGAAAGATCTTCCAAAGGTCTTGTCACATTGCCTGTCTGAGTGGGCCCTGTCATGAAAGATATTAGCTTCCAAGTATTGGACATCCCACTCGCATGTAACATTCTTTTGAGTTATCCTTGGATCCATGACATGCAGGCTATTCCTTCCACTTATCATCAGTGTGTCAAATTTCCATACAATGGCACTGAAGTTGTGATTCCTAGAGACCATACTATTGCTATCAATGCTCTTGCTACTACTAAAAAATTTGTTCCTCATAATGAACCTTCTGTTGATCCTAGTACGTCTCTAGTTGCTGCTGAGAAAACACTTAAGATGATGAGCCTTGGTATGGGTGAATATACGCTGGATTCCTTTTCTTCTATACCTATTTCTCCTAGGTCATATGGGAGACCTTCTGATCACATGAAACCTTCCACTTTTGCTATGGTGATCTTTGATACTTTTGATCCTTCATCTTTTCCTTTAGAAGTAGACAGAGAAGAACAAGCTATTCAAGAGTGGATCTATAGAGAGGATTCTAGAAATACTCCCATACTCAGTAATTCAGACACAGATACAGATGAGTCACCACTACACACTATGGCTCAAATGGGAGATGATCTTCCTTCTACTTCACTCCTTTGGGGAGAAGAATGCATATCTACTGATGATATGGCTGAGGCCTCTATGTCTAGAACCTATGTGCCTAAAGAATCATTGCACTATGATCGACAATGTCGCAACATTGCACGACTGCTACAAAGAGGTGATCTCTCACATAATGACATGGGTATCTCTACTTCTCGGCATCTTAAGCCTCATCCAGAGATCCTCCCATGACAGATATGGATGTTGATGTGGTTCATACCTCTCGTAACCCACCTGACGTGGTTGATGGGTATTGTGTGGGGTCTGATGAGTTTGTTCCTCGTATTGCCTTAGTGGATCATGTTGGTTCTTCTATGACAAGTCTAGATCTAGCTACTTTTGGAGCTTACTCTATAGGCTCAACCTCTTGTGTCACCAGAGATGACATCCTTCACATAAATACTATTGAACCAGTCACTTCATTTCATCTCACATCAACACCTGTTACTTCTTCCACCAAAGAACTAGCAACAAAAAAGATTGAATCAGCAATCAAACATCACGGTCATCAAGTCAAAAGAAAAGAGCAATGGTCAGATGGCGAAAACCACATTGTGGTAGTATCTGCACCTAAGAAAAGTAAAAATAAAAATCTGCTCAAAAATAATGATTCTCAAATAAAAGATGACAAGCTGATTCTCTACAAAAAAATGATGCACTACCTCAAGCATGATCTCATATCTATTATACTTTAGCCCATTCCTAGAGCTAAGAGAAAAGTTAGTAATGCCTTGGTTACTTCAACATCCATCTTACAAATGAAAAAGCATAAATTTCGCTTCAAGTTCCTGGTGGACGAATTACGCTATCCTGCTCACAAATCTTACAATCCTACCATCTTTTCATATCTTCCACCTCATATTCCTCTTGCAAATCCACCACGCCATTCCTTCTGCCATCCCTTACACTTTGCCTTTGTCTCTGGTGACTTGTATAGGAAGGGTCTAGACGGAACTCTCCTTAAGTGTCTATAAATAGAGGAGTCAGAAAAAGTGCGAGCTGAAATCCACGATGGCATATGTGGATCACATTCTAACGATCCTTCGCTAGCTCAGACATTGCTCAGGGCTGGTTATTATTGGTCGAACTGGTTGAGACCTCCTATTGTCATAGTTGCAGCATTTGGGCCTGGGGCCTATCAGTTCTCTACATTAGAGAAAGTAGATTCTTGATGCCCATTTCTGTCTGGGGCATCCTTTGTACATATTTTACGATTCTGAAAAAATACCAAAAAAATTCATATATGATGTTGAAAAAATCCTAAAAAGCATAAAAAGTACTGAAAAAATGAGCATCCTAGTGAAAACCTAGTAATAGGCACTTTGATGTCTCACCAAAAAAATAAAAAAATTTCAAAAAATCAAAAAAAAATTGAAAAAGTGCCTTGGTGAAAACTTGGAAACAGGCGCCTTGGTAGCAAAAATACAAAAACAATTTATAAAAAGTCCTGAAAAAATTGCAATAAATCTATCAAGTGGTGAAAACCTAGAAATAGGCACTGCTTGAGACCCTCTGCACCTATGTCTATCAGTCTTGCGTGGCGCTCATTCGCTCCACTTCTCGCTTTGCCTCTCCTAGCCTGAAATTGACTCTTGTCTTAGTCTAGGGGGCATACGTTGTTTTAAGCTTATCTTGGGTCTCTTTGTGCATCTGGGTTTCTTAGGCACCTCGCAAATGGTGTTTTTCAACACCACCCCAACTGTGTTTTTCAACACTGCCCTAGCATCAAGTGTTTCTTAACACTTATCAGATATCCTTCCCACCATCTTGGATGATGCAATATTTCTCATTGGCAGATGTGATAATCAAAGCTTGACTCTATGACCTACACACATGCACTTGACTTGCTGAGATTTGTTTGACTTTATTTCTTTGCATGTTGTCTATGATGATTTCTTTACTGAGTGTTCTCCCCCTATGATTGTTTTCAATGATGCATAGCTAGAAGACTGAGGGTATGAGAACATGTTTTATTTCTTTATCTGCTTGTGGGTATATCTTGTTGGTCCTCACTATCATGAGCATTTATGCTGGTCTTACTTGACACTATGGACCTACAAGGTATTATCCTTGACTGTTTCGCGAGTGCATGCTTCTAGTCATCTTGACTTTCTTGGGTCTCGATGCGAGCATAATCTTGCTATATCAAACTTAGGTGATCTCACTGCATTAGTCATCTGGACCTACATGTCTTTGATGCCTAGGTGAGATTTCCACATTTCTATCTGATATAGATCATATTCAGATCCACATAGTTATGCTAGTATGTATTGTATGATCTTGTGATGCTACCAATAATGCTCAATGATGAATATTAGATGTCTATTGGCTTTGTGACCTTGCAAGTAAACCACTTTTCATGTAGCTTGCATTCTTAAGTTCATGTTAGTTAGTTTTGCATCTTGCATATGGAGAGAGCTCTCCTTTATCTTTCGTGGACTTGTTAATCAACTGCACTCACCTTTTGCTTCTTCCCGATCATGTCTTTCACTTCTTGTCTTTCATATCACATCATTTTCCTTTCATTTCAGGATCCAAACCAAAATCCACGTTCACCTTGATCACCCAACTCATCTTTTTCCTTCTTCCATGCAGTTGGTTAACCTTTTGAGGCCTAATCCTTCGATCTTCGCTGGGGCATTCTTCACCTCTTCATCCCCATCTCTCTCAACTTCCAGTCTTTCATTCACTTTCAAATCCCAAGTTCAAATCCCCCTCTATGGTGTTTACGGGTTGAGGGACCGATAGGTTCATGCCCCGTGTCTCATGTGTGGGGCATACCTTCACTACTTGATGGTTGTTCTATTCTCTTTAGCTTTGATTATGATTTCTAGTGATTTGATCATGTCTCTCTTGCTTCTGCATTCCCTCTGCCTGGATTTCACTTTTGATCCCGAGGGGGCAGACACATCATATCTTATTGGTTATCTCTTTCCTAAGTGTTCAGTACTATCGCTACCAGGCTGACCATGCATGATTTTCTATCTCTCCGCACTTCATTCTTTGGATTCAGATCGCTATTTGCTTGCCTTCTTGGCTATCTCTTGCTTTCTTGGCTGATCTGAGTTGCTTTGTGATCCCAAATCGATCTCACATTTCAACTTCATTCTTTGACTACATGTGTTCCCAGATCGATCACACATTAGTCAAAGAGGGGCAAATGTATACACCTAAAAATGGTCACCTAGACTATTAGCCCCCATTTGCTAAATCATCAATTGTTTATTCTTGATCAAATCCTAGTTCTATCATTTATTTGATTATTTTCTATGGGCTAACCATCTTATCCTAAGTCTTTATTTATTAAAAAGAATATTCCCTCCCCTTTTAATAAATAAAAAGCCCCCACTTTTCCTCTTATCCTAAGTTGCACAAATAAAACATTATTCTTATTTTATAAAAAGGGAAAAAACACTTTTTGTCTCATATGGACACAAAAGTCAACTCTTATTTTCTCATTGGAGGATATTTGTGCACATGGATTGCTCCTCTTTCAAGCTCCACCATTGATTAAATCTTTTTCCTCTTAATCTCCACGGTCCATTGATTTTTCACCTCCTATAAAAGAAGAGCTCTCTTCCTCATTTGCACACACAAATTTTTATGTTATTGTTATGCTACAGGTTTTCTAGGTCATCTTGGAGCTTTTGGAGATATTCTTGCATCTAGGGTTTGAAGATTTGGAGCATTGTTGGCATTCATCTTGGATCTTCATCAACACTCTATCTTCTTGTCTTCATTCTTGCATCATCATGGCTTTCTTGCTTCATAGTTAGATTTCATTTCTTGCATAGTAGTTTCATTTTCATGGCATTCTTAGTTTAGATTTTCTTTATGCTTTAGATTAATTCATTGAATCTCTCATTGCATGGTTTACTAGCAAGGTTATTGGCTTAATAGCTCTAGCTGAGAGCATTCTTAAAACCCTTGCACTCCATGCCTAGGGAGCTATGGATCGATTTGTGATGGCTCATTCTTGAGTTTCCTTACACGTAATGATTCATAGAAGTGTGGTCACATTTTCATCATACACTGAGGACTAGGAAGATAGTTGATCTATGATATTATTCCTCAGTTTTGACATTTTTCTCATTTTGATCATGTTTGATAGCTCACTATAGCTCATGTTGGAGATTTTACAGCAAGCCAGTGCTGACTGTATGTTTGTCATTGATGACAACATATAATAAGTAGCATGTGTGGAAGCTTGATGGAGAGAGCCTTGAGCATATGATTGTTTTTAACATGATATCATAAGTGCAAAGGTTGATTTTGAGTGTAGACAGTTATACAGTTGACTGTTTCAGTAAGTGTTCCTGACAGGTCCCAGGAAGAGTTCTATATGTGATTTGTAGTATGTTTGTGGTGGAACCTTGTGCATTTATATTTATGTTGTATACATATGTATGATGCTACATTCATGGACGCAGAGTCTGATATGTAGTACCATTTGAGTTATGAAGTCTCCAGTTACTAGTTAAAGTTTCCTGAGTTTATCTGACAGAGCTGACATTATTTTTATTGTTGTAGTAGTTGCGCCTATCAATTGGATATGCATGCTTGGATTATTGTTTGTAGAAGAGTTAATAATTTTTTGTTAAGAGAACATGACGTAATTCAGCATGAGAAGAAAGTATCAGGTGGAGCCGACAGTGTGGAACGACGTGTCTACTCATATGTAGTTGCACGGTCCTAGGTTGTGTTGCGTGCTTAGTAGAGCTAACTAAGGTGTTATTAGGGAGTTTTATTATTTCTCTAATATGATTTCAAGATGGTTCTAATAGGTTGAGTTGATTATATCATTTAGAAGAAATATATTTATAGGCAGTCATTTGTGATTGCTAAGCATGGCAGTTAGTTGAAAGAAAGTAGCAGAGAAAAAGTTGCGAAGTGTTGTGCCATCAACAAAAGGTCTATGTGACAAAGAAGATAGTGTATGTTATTCATTGGAACTGATCAAGACAATAGGTCTACCTCATAGCTCACCAAAATCTAGATATAGTATGTATATGTTATTCAAAAGGTTGCGGCCTTCACCATTTGAGTAGTGAGCTCTTGGACAGTGTGTCCTCACCCCTAACAGGGTTAATTGTAAAAGAATCCTAACAGGGTCTGACCCTTGACCAGGTCATTGTACTTATTGCATTGTAAAGATCAAATCCTAATAGGGTTGTAAGATCTTCTAATAGGGATCATTATACACTAGTGCGGTTTTAGTGGGTGTCAATTCCCACCAGGGTTTTTACCTATTTGGGTTTCCCCGTAACCAAAATTGTGTTCATGTGTTATTGTGTATGTTCTTAATGTTCTTTTGTACTTAATTGGATAAAGGATTGAATCTTTTAGATAACTAATTCACCCCCCCTCTTAGTTAACTCTTGGCAGTATTCCTAACAATTGGTATCAGAGTCAAGTGCCTTAGAGTGAAAGTTTAACAACTTGAGGTTGATCAGATGGCATTCTTTATAAAATAAAGTCCTAAGTTTGATGGAGAGAACTATCTAGACTGGAAGAACAAAATGATGACATATTTGTAGTGCATTTCCTTTGAGATTGTGGATCTGAAGGCTGACTCAGTTCGGTAGCCTCTTGTATAAATGTAGTTGTTTGGTTAGAGTTTAGAGAGGAATTTTTGGGATATAAGATAGAGGATAGAAGATTGATATTGCTCGCAGATCATCACATGTTTGAGGACTTCTGTATTTCATTGTAATAGCTGGCCAAAACTGGGAAGGCCTTACAACCCGACATGTATGAATCAATTTGAGTTAATATATGAAAGATCTTGCATTTTCTCTCTCCCACTGTGTTGTTGCTTCTACGTATCATTGAGCAAGGTGGTTCAGGTTAGGGTGTGCCATTTCTTGGCCCCTCTTGCCCTACTCTTGCATCACATAGCCTACAATTCAAGGATTAATGAAGAATTTGCAGGAATCAGAAACAATGGTGGAGAAATTTCAGAAGACATAATGGATAAATTGATGACTACCTTGACACCAGAATATGATAACAAGATATGCATCCTAGATGAAACTATGCAGTCCACAAAAGACTTTAAAAGAGAGACCTTAATTAGAAAGCTTTCAGCCTTTGAGATCTCAAGATTGAAGTTAGAATCTAAAAGTGAAACAATATTCAAAGCCTCAGTCCATGGTAAGAAATCCTTGAACACCTCTGGTAATCTTGATGATGATGATGAAGAGAAAGAACTAGATGATTTCATTTCTTTGATTGCTAAGAAAGAAAGGAAAGGAAAAGGGAAATATGAAGGTCAGCTACTATTCAAATTCTTTTCATGTAACAAGATTGGTCACTTTACATCTAAGTGTCCTACAAGAGTCAAGAAGTTCAAAACTAACTACAAACCTAAGTATACAAAAGAATGTTACTATGTTGGTGATGGAGTATCAAATAAAGATTCAATAGAAAATGAAATTGGATTCATTTCTCTTGAAGAGATGGAGAAAATGTTTGATGAAATGGACCTTGAAGATGAAAAGAAAGCACAAGGGTTAGCACTAATTTCACAAGCTGACATCAGGACAGATTGGATCATTGATAGCGGTTGCTCACATCATATGACAAGAGACAAGGATAGATTTGTAGATCTAGATAGATACAAAGGTGGCATGGTTAGGTTTGGAGACAACACTCCTAAACCTATCATAGGTAGAGGAGCCATCACCTTGGATGGAAAGAACAACACTGATGATGTTTTTTTATGTTGATGGTCTGCAACATAACTTATTAAGTGTTGGACAGTTGCTTGACAAAGGATATCAGTTGGAATTCAAAGACAATAAGTGCATCATTAATAACAAAGAAGGAGATATGATTGCATCAGGTTCAAAGACTAAAGGTAATGTTTTTCAGCTTAATCCTGAAGTAAGTTGTTTTTTTTCTAAAGTAGATGACAGTTGGTTATGGCATAAAAGACTATGTCACATCAATTTTGACAACATAGTAAAGATAAGAAATGTAAAGGCAGTAAGAGACCTTCTTAGCACTGGAAAACTAGTTGATACAATATGTAGGGAATGTGTGATGGGAAAGCATGTGAGGAATTCAATCAAAAGAAAGCATAATTCAATAGAGAACAAATTGGATCTAATACATACAGACTTATGTGGACCAACTCAAACAAGAACATATTATGGTGAAAGGTACTTTATTTTATTTGTTGAGGATTATTCTAGAATGATGTGGGTTATGTTCTTAAAAGAAAAATTAGAAGCATTTGAGAAGTTCAAAATATTGAAAGCTAAGGTTGAAAATGACTTTGGATTGAAGATTAAATGTCTGAGATTAGATAGAGGAATGTCTGAGATCAGATAGAGGAGGAGAATTCACCTTTGACAAATTTTATGAGTATTGCAAAGAACATAGGATAATGAGATAGCTAAGTGCTCCTAGAACCCCTCAATAGAATGGAATTGCAAAAAGAAGGAATAGGATCATACTTGATACAATGTGCACCATCATGATTGAAGGAAAGGTCACACACACCTATTGGAGAGATGCAGTCAATACTATAGTCTATACTATCAATAGAATTCAATTGAGGCCAAGCACATACAAGACACGTTATGAGCTATGGTTTTGGAATGTACCTACAATCAAATACTTTAGAATATTTGGAAGCAAGTGCTACATCAAGAGAGATGAAGCTATAGGCAAGTGTGATGCAAGAAGTGATGAAGGTATTTTTCATGATTACTCCACTAAAAGAAAAGCGTATAGATGTTTTAATTTAAGATTGAAGAAGATCATTGAAAGTTCTCATGTGAAGATTGATGAAAATTTTATGATTCAAGAGAGATATCATGATTATACACCTATGATTGAAGAAGAACCTAGACCTACCAGTAGTGATACAGTTGTTGAAGAAATGTTTGACAACATTGATGTTTTGTTCAATGACCCTGAAACAAGTGAAGAAGAAACACAAAAGGTAGATGAGAGAGTCACACATAATGTTCCAAAATTTACATCTAGATACCATTCAATGGAAGACATCATTGGAGATTAGAACAACAAAGTCATGACAAGATCAAAAGAAAAGAGTTCAACAGTTGATGAAGAGGTATGTTTACTTTCACAAATTGGACCCTTAAGTGTTGATGATGCATGTAATGATTCAGATTGGCATGAAGTAATGAAAGAAGAGCTAGATTAGATAATCAAGAATGATACATGGGAATTGTGTTAGGAATGGGAACACTGAGAGGGGGGAGTGAATCAGTGTTCATTGTATTTTAACTTTTCACTTTAATCTTTATGCTGAACTTAAATGCTTAAGTACTGAAATAAACATTCACATAAACATGAAACATGAAATCAACACATGACACCAATATGATTACG
This sequence comes from Chamaecyparis obtusa, assembly GCA_027943335.1. NCBI lineage: Eukaryota > Viridiplantae > Streptophyta > Pinopsida > Cupressales > Cupressaceae > Chamaecyparis > Chamaecyparis obtusa. The sequence continues at coordinate 1,381,082 of BSBK01003837.1, forward strand.
GGGAAACCCAAATAGCTAAAATCCCCGGTGGAAATTGACACCCACTAATATTATGCACTAGTGTTTTTTGATCCTTGTTAGAAGATCCTTTACCCTGTTAGGAGTAGCTTTACAATGCTTTAAGTATAGTAGACCTTGTTAAGGGTTAGAACATGTTAGGAGTCTTTTACAATCATCCTTGTTAGGGGAGAGGATGCACTATCCAAGAGCTCACTGCTCAAGTGGTGAAGGCTACAACCTTCTGATCTCAGATGCACATTATATCTACAGGATGAACTGTCACTGTGACACTACTTGTCAAATCAGTTCCTTTGATGCACTGATGCTTTGACCTCTAGAAAAGATCTAATACATCTTTTAGTGTCTTTTCACACTTCTTCTTTGCTTACCACAACTCTATCTCAACTTCCATACTGAATACAATGGGCACACCTTATATTTATATGCTCATACAAAATACACAATTAGGTTGGCCCTATAACTAATTACAAACAATTCTTCCAAATGAATTAGCTTAAGCACATTTACAATTATACATATAAAAATGTTGGAAACCTAAATACAATGGGCACATAGCCTTTACAACATTACATTATAACCGTAAACCAAAATACTGACTATCGGCTCCATGCTCTGTTCACTGCTGGCACACACTGGTTGTGCAACTTCAATTGACTGTAAGTTTCTCATCCTTGCACATCTGCTTATGCACTCATAGACTAAGCATGAGTATAGTCTAACAAACTTAACTTCCAGGGTGCATACCATAACTCTGTACACTGACCAGTCTTCAACACTTAACCAAATTCTGATCTTTACATTAAGTGTGTTGACTCCAAACTACTATATGACTTTGTTTCCATAATGAAAACACTATATCTAGTCATATACTTCAGTATAGACAACTTGGAAACAATCTCCCCCTTTGTCATTGATGAAAACGAAGGAATATGGCAAAGTTGCTAACTGTCCCCTAACACAAAAAACTTTTGTGTTCTATACATTTCTTATACATAATCTTATATCTCCTTATACATATTATACTCCATATTCTATACACAACTCCCCCTTTGACATTAATGACAAAGGTGTACCAAAAAACTTTATTTGCACATACTTACTTAGGGAAAACATCTAGATATGCTATCTTGAGGTTCTGGATCTCCTTCTTCCAAAAAGTTATCAAAGAGTTAACTATCTGGAGATGGGCACATAAAGCATATTGAAGCTTCTCCATCTTCTTCAAATATGAGCTTAGACCTTGATCATAGGTTACCATTGTGGCATCAATCTCCTTTATGTTCTGATTGAGAATGTCTAGTGAGGGCACAAGAGCATTCCTCAACTGAGTCTGTCTAGACCTTACCTTTTCCATCTCTTTCTCTTCCTTCTCAATTTTGTCCAACTGACCTTGGTAGACATTATTGCACATGTTCACATTAGTGGATGAGTCTTTCACTGAACTCTTTACCTTCTCAATCATAGCTTTGACTTCCTGTATTGTCTTAAGATGGGCATCAGTAAGATTATCCTGATCCATGCATTCTGCAATGAATTTACTTCCTTGATCAAAAAATTCTTTTAAGGATGCTTGTCCTATCTTGAGTGAATTCAGATCTAGTGCAAATTTTCTCATCAACTCATTCAATCTCTTCTTCAGGTACTTCTCTTTTGCAACTTTGGATGCAGATTCTTCAAGGCTTAAAAAATTACTTTTGAACTATGAGATAACTATACTCACATCATCAACCAAGTGTACCTTATTCACTTTCATGTCTATAGTCAACTAACTGTTCAGTATGTTCACTGATTCTACAAGGAGAGGATTTCTCATTACTTGTTTCTCCTTTGCCTTCTCCATAGCTAGGATGCTGAACTTAATTAGGTCTTCTTCTCTCCATGAGTCCAAATTGGATGTGTCAGGTGTCAAACTTGACATCAATTCTGAGGAGGGAGTGATGGGAGTTCTATCCATCACTTCTAGTTTTACCTTGGCTAGTTCAACAAAAGTTTCATCTTTCTCTTTTTTTTGTTCTTGTTCTTCTTCTTCTTTCTTTTCTTCCTCTTTCATTTTCTCTTCTTCTTTCTCATTTGATATGTTTTCAATGAATACCTCTTCTTGATGAGTGGGAGGTGTGCTGCTGCATAAAATCTCAACTTCTTGTGTGCTCACAAAAGCTTCCTCAAACTTGTCCAATTCTGTGTCAGTGGCCACCATGGCTATTTCCACATTATCAATGATAATGGTGCTATTTTTGAGTGATTCTGACATGGGCACAGACTGGTCTGCCTCTGATTTTACTTCCACTATAGGCACTAAATCCTAAGGACCTGTAGATTGTTCCTTGATGGTCTCTGACCCTTTGGTGACCTTTGTGGGTACATTAGCTATGGGCACAATAGGTGGATACATGTTTCTATTCATAAATACCTTCTCAAAGGCTTTTTCTACCTCTTTTGCAATTAACTCATAATTCTTAACCATTATGTTTAGAGTCCTTGTCTTAGTTCTGAGGTGAGGCTTCACTAGATCTAACAACAATTTCTTCTCTTCAAGTTCACATATAGGAAGGGTATCATCAAGAATATTTTCCCTTATCCACAGATCTTCCTTAATGGCCTGTCTCTTTTGGAATTCAAGGATATTCCATAATTTATCAAGAATCATTTTTTTAAGTTCCAAGACTATTTTCTTGAAATTTAACATGTGCTTGACCAACATACCATGAATCTTAGATTTTTCTATTTCATTGTACTTGTCATGGAATTTCCCTACTTGGTCAATTCTTCCCTCATCAACTATTCTGGCACTTAGCATACTAAGACTGGGTTTGAAGCTTACTTCAGGAGGTGCTTGATTGTTCCTTCTGTTCCTTGTGATTCTTGAGGATGGATGATTGGTGCCAACCTCTTTCTTTCTCTCAGGAATTGCCTTATACTCGGGAGGAGCAGTAAGGTCAATGGTTTCCTTGGGCAAAGAAGAAGTATCATCATCTTTACCCTTCTAACTATCATCTTTTTCAATTTTTATCTTCTTCATCTTGGGGTCATGTGATTCTGCCTTAGCTGCATCTGCGATCTTCAATTCCAAAGCAATCTTTTCATTCCTTGCTTTATCAAGGTCAGCTTGAGACACACCATGAATCCTTAAGATCTCTGATGTGACTTTAGCAACCTTTCTTTTTGTCATTGCACTATTTAGCTTTGCATCTACTTCTCTTGTCTTCTCCTCATATGCTCCCCATCTAGGTTCATTAGGATATTTGGGGGCTGATAGTAATACCTATGCATATGCTTCAAGGACCTATTCCTCTACCTCATAGCCAAGTAGATGAATCCACTTAGTTCTTGGTTCAATAGCTTCCATACAAGTTGTGTCTATCTCTACCATAAAACAAATTGTATCCTTGTACTTTTCCACAATGCTTTCTGGAATCCTGTATCACATTTGCATCTTGACCCTGAAGGTCTTCAATTCCAATGTCACATAATCTCTCAATGTACTTTCAATGGATGCTTTGTTAGATATCTAAGGCATGGTTGGAATAGTCTTGTCCAAATAAAAATCTGATATTCTTTCAACAATATGAAGGTACATGTAGATGATTAATGACCCAAACCTAAATATCTTTGTCTTGTCATGTTTGATAGCTTTGATGTTATCAATCAATTGTGTGCACAATATTTCACACAATTTGAACTCTCCATCTTCCTTCACAAGTCTGATGGCTACTAGAATGGTGCCCACAAACACACTATTCACCCTACTAGTGTGATAAAACCTACACCCTAGTATCATTGACATCAATTTGATGTCTTCTTGCTCAATAGGATCAATTGTCATGCCACGCCTATCACTCCTTGACTTACATGTTTTCTCAACCATCTTTTTGACATCCTTGCCCATAGGAAGGATGACGCCTGTCCTAGAAAGGCTTGTCATCTCATGTATCAAGTGACTAGTGATTCTAACTGGTACATCAAAAATCCAAAACAAATCATCATGAATTCTACTCAATAATATTTTTATCCATTTTGTCTCATAGAATTCATATGCCATAGTGTACTAAAACATAGGGTGATCATTCCATTTAGCATATTCATCCATGAATGTTTTATCTAGTTTCAACATGGTATCCATGTGTGCCCTTATCCTATCTAATCCAACTAGTTCCTTCTTACAGTAGATATATGCCCTAATGTCTTCCACATGCATGACGTCCATAGGTGTGTGGGAGAAAGCTCCCTCTAAATCATCTAGGGTTGATTTAAATGGATGTTTCTTGAAAACATATCTCTTCTTCTAAGAAACATCATAAACAATGGGAGTGGCCATGAATTACTTGTAAACACTTTCCAACTAAACTCTGAGATAATCTGAAGGCTTTCGAATTGGTGCAACGAGCTTAGGGTTTCTGCAACTGACCAAATGCACTGCAAACACTGATAGATCAATCTCCAAGTCTTCACAACAACTTCCAAGGCTCTTTCTACTCTCCTATCTCTCTGAATTTGAATGCAATGAGAAATCAAATAACTTTTTGTGTACTTAAAAGTGAAAATTCTGCCATTAATGCAAGTGGCATAAACCAGGCTATCACTTCAAAATTTCCAACTCGAGTTCTGTTCACAATCAGCATGTGTGCTCTTGCACATAGGTACCTTTATACTCCAAAATCTTAAGTCCAAAGGTGCATACTCTAAGGATGAGTATATCAGCCACGTAGGGGTCTAGAGCTAAATTAGCTCCCCCTATGACCCTGAGGGCCATTCATCTAGATGTAGAGGGTGTGTCCACTGTGGATGCATCTAATACATTCTCATCAGTCTTTTCCTTCTTTTTCTCTGACCAAATCATGCTCGCATCATCTGATTCTTTGAAAAAATTAACTTCTCCTACGGGATCCAAAAATGGTTCTTCGGCCTATTTAGGGCTTTCCTGACCTTGCGTCCTTCATCTACAAAACCTTGAGATATGTCCAGCCTTGTAACAAGAGTGACAAATGACTGGAGGTCTTATATTCCTTGGTGCATTGACATGAGTCACCATTCTACATTGTTTTGTTGTGTGACCATTATAGTTACATATCTAGCATGTAGCATTCTGAGAGCTTCTTATATTTGTCTGATTACGATTTCTCTGATTTTGTTGAATCCTGTTCTTCTTGCTAGTCTTGCAATTCATAGCTCTATGACCAAACTTGTTGCATGAATAATAGTAGCCATTAAAAGGACTTACCTCTATATAGTTCCTTGCAATGTGTTCATGCTTGTTACATGCAAAACAAGTGTGTTCTACTTTCTTGCGCTCATTTTTAGGTGGTCCTCCATTATCTATGGTTTGATCTTCAGCCTTTTCAGTATCAGTAGAGTCCTTTTGTGAATCCTTTCTTTCTCACATGTTGTCAATTTGATTTTGTGCCTAAGTAATAAAATAAACATTCACATAAACATGAAACATGAAATCAACACATGACACCAATATGATTATGGGGAAACCCAAATAGGTAAAAACCCTGGTGGGAATTGACACCCACTAATATTCTGCACTAGTGTTTTGTGATCCTTGTTAGAAGATCCTTTACCCTGTTAGGAGTATCTTTACAATTATTTAAGTATAGTAGAACTTGTTAAGGGTCAGACCCTGTTAGGATTCTTTTACAATCATCCCTATTAGGGGAGAGGATGCACTATCCAAGAGCTCACTGCTCAAGTGGTGAAGGCTACAACCTTCTGATCTCGGATACACACTATATCTGTAGGATGAACTCTCACTATGACACTACTTGTCAGATTAGTTCCTTTGATGCACTGATGCTTTGACCTTTATAAAATCTCTAATACATCTTCTAGTGTCTTTGCACACTTCTTCTCTACTTATCACAACTCTATCTCAACTTCCATACCAAATACAATGGGGACACCTTATATTTATACACTCATACAAAATACACAATTAGGTTGGCCCTATAACTAATTACAAACAACTCTTCCAAATGAATTGGCTTAAGTGCACTTACAATTATACATATAAACATGTCAGAAACCTAAATACAATGGGCACATAGCCTTTACAACTTTACATTATAATTGCAAACCAAAATACTGACTGTCAGCTCCATGCTCTGTTTACTGCTGGCACACACTGGCTGTGCAACTTCAATTGATTGTAACTTTCTCATTCTTGCACATTTGCTTATGTGCTCATAGACTAAGCATGAGTATAGTCTAAAAAAATTAACTTCTAGGGTGCATAGGATAATTTTTCCGTACACACATGTGCTGATGCTCTGAGTTGCATGAACTCTATACACTGACTAGTCTTCAACACTTAACTAAATTCTGATCTTTATTTTAAGTGTGCTGACTCCAAACTACTATATGACTTTGTTACCATAATGAAAACACTATATCTAGTCATATACTTCAGTATAGACAACTTGCCAAAAAATTGATCCCTAGTCCTAGTGATAATAATGTGATTGGAACCAAGTGGATATTCAGAAATAAAATGAATGAAGATGGAACAGTGGTAAGAAACAAAGCAAGACTAGTATTTAAAAGATATGTGTAAAGAGAAGGAATTGATTATTCTGATACATTTTCCCCTGTAAGAAGATTAGAAGCCATAAAGTTGTTTCTAGCCTATGCTACATTAAAAGACTTCAAAGTATATCAGATGGATGTCAAATCAACATTCCTGAATGGAGAGTTGAAAGAAGAAGTTTACATAGAGAAGCCAGAGGGATTTACATTATCAAATAGACTTGATATGGTATGAATATTGAAGAAAGCCCTCTATGGACTTAAGCAAGCCCCTAGAGCATGGCATGAAGGACTTGATGGATACTTGACTAAGATTGGATTCAAGAAAGGAGCAAAAGATTGTAACTTATTCATAAGAGAGACACCTGATGGACTAGTGTTAGTTGCTATATTTGTTGATGACATTATCTTTGGTGGTAATGACAAGCTTAGTGCCAAATTTTCTAAGGAGATGCAGAGAAAATTTGAAATGGGCATGATTGGTCCTATCAAGTACTTTTTGGGACTGAATGTGTAGCAGAAAGACAAAGGTATTTTCATTCATCAGTCTAAGTATGTGAAAGAGATATTGAAGAAATTCAAGATGGATGATTGCAAGCTAGTAAGTACACCTATGATAACAGGATGCAAGCTTTCAAAAGAAGATGATTCAACAACAATAGACATGACCTTGTATATAAAGTCTATGATTAGTAAACTAATCTATCTTACTCAATCTAGACCTAATATTTCTAATGCAGTTGGTATAGTTGGAAGATTTTTAGCAGAACCTAAACAAAGTCATCTCATGGTAGTAAAGAGGATATTCAGATATTTGAAAGGAACTATAGACTATGGTTTATGGTATCCTAATTCAGAAAATGTAGAACTTCATGTATATACAGATGCAGATTGGGTAGGTTGCATGGATGATAGAAAGAGTACCTCAGGAAGAGAAATATTTATTGGAGATAGACTTTTTACTTGGACAAGTAAGAAGAAAAATTATATTTCTTAGTCCACAGAAGAAGTCGAGTATGTTGCAGCAGCATTGAATTGAGTATGTTGTTGCATCAATAGAAGCTGAGTATGTTTCTCTACAATTGTGTGGATCAAGCAGATGATAAAAGATTTTTGAATTTAGATTGATTATCTAATTGTTATTCATTGTGATAACACTAGCACTATCAATATGTCAAAGAACCCTATGATTTTTAGGAATGGGAACACTAAGAGGGGGGGGGGGGTGAATCAGTGTTCACTATATTTTATCTTTTTACTTAATATTTAAACTGAACTTAAATGCTTAAGTACTGAAATGAACATCCACATAAACATGAAACATGAAATCAACACATAACACCAATATGGTTATGGGGAAACCCAAATAGGTGGGAGTATTTTACAATAGTACCTATTAGGGGAGTGGGCACACTATCCTAGAGCTCACTGCTCAAGTGGTGAAGGCTACAACCTTCTGATCTCAGATACACACTATATCTGCTGGATGAATTGTCACTGTGACACTGCTTGTCAGATCAGTTCCTTTGATGTACTGATGCTTTGACCTCTTACAAAGCTATAATACATCTTATAGTCTCTTCACACACTTCTTCTATGCTTATCACAATTCTCAATCAACTTCCATTCCAATTACAATGGGCGCATCTCATATTTATATCCGCATACAAAATAAAGAACTAGGTCGGCGCTTAAACCTATTACATACAATGCTTCCAATTGAATTAGATCAAGAGTGTTTAAAAAAAAACATATATACATTTTTGAAACCTAATTACAATAGGTGCATAGCATTTACATAATTAAAATATAATCGTAACTCAAAATGCTGACAATCGTCTGCTTACTATGTTCTTCTTTGGCACAAACTAGTTGTGTAACTTCAACTATATGTATCTTTCTCATACTTGCATATCTACTCATCTTCTCATAGACTAAGCATGAATATAGTCTAACCAACTTATCTTCTAGGGTGCATACCATAACTTGGTCATACACACGTGCGCTGATGCTCTGAGCTTTTGAAACTTTGTACACTGTCCAGTCTTCAACACTTAGCTGATTTCTGATCTTCCCATCAAGTGCGCTGACTTCAAACTATTATATGACTTTGTTTCCATAATGACAACACTATACTAAGTCATATACATCAGTATAGCCAACTTTCCAACAATCTCCCCCTTTGTCATTGATGGCAACAAAGGAATATGGCCAAGTTGCTAACTGTCCTTAATACAACAAACTTTTGTCTCCCTATACATATCTTTCTATCTCCTTATACATATTTATAGATCATATTCTACACATACTCCCCCTTTGACATTAATGACAAAGGTGTGTCAAAAATGTATCTACAAAAATTTACTGTGATAAAACATCTAGATATGCAATCTATAGATTTTGGATATCCTTCTTTCAAAATGTGATTAACGAATTTACAATATGTAGATGGGCGCATAAAGAATACTATAGCTTCTCCATCTTCTTGAGATCAGTGCTAGGAACTTGATCATATGTCACCATGGTGGCATTGATCTCCTTGATATTCTAATTTAGTATGTCTAATGAGGGTGCAAGAGCATTCCTTAGCTGAGTCTGCCTAGCCCTTATCTTGATCATCTCTTTTTCTGCCTTCTCAATCTTGTCTAAGTGTCCTTGCTAGACATTTTTGCACATGTTCACATCAATAGATGGATCTTCTACTGATTTCCTTATGCTTTCTATCATGACTTCTGTATCTTGTACCTTTTTGTACAGATCACTAGTTAACTTATCTTGGTTCATACATTCAACAATGATCTTTCTTCCCTTTGCTGCAAACTCCTTCAGGGATGCTTGACCAACCTTTAGTGAGCTTAGGTCAAGTGTATAGTTACTAACCAATTCATTGAGCCTTTTATTCATATACTTCTCTTCTAAAACTAAGGATTCAGATTCTTCCAGGCTAGAGAAGTTTCCCTTGAACTGTGAAATCACTGAACTAACATCATCAACTGAGTGTACTTTGGACACTTTCTTGTCTGCAGGTAACAATTTGTTTAAGATGTTCATTGATTCTACAAGGAGGGGATTCCCCATCACTTGTTTCTCCTTGGTCTTCTCCATAGCTAAGATGCTCAACTTAATCAAGTCATCTTCTCCCCATGAGTCCAAAGTGGTTGTGTTAGGTGACAAACTTGACAACAATGCTATTGAGGGAGTGATGGGAGTGCTATCCACCACTTCTTGTTTTACCTTGATTGATGTTTGATCTTTTTGTTCACTTCCTTTTACCTCTTCTTCTTTTTGTTTTTTAGCTTCTTTTTCTTTTTCTCCTTGTTTCTTTTCTTCCATCTTTTCTTCTTCTTTCTCATTTGTTATATCCGTAATCAATATTTCTTTTTGATGAGTAGGAGTGTTACTGCATAAGATTTTGGCTTCTTGTGTTCTCACAAAATCTTCTTCAAACTTATCCAACTTAGTGTCAGTGGCCACCATGGCTATCTCAACATTATCAACGATAATGGTGCTATCCTTTAGTGACTCTGTCATGGGTGCAAACTTATCTGCCTCTATTTGTGTTTCAACTGTAGGTGTTGAGTCCTGAGGACCTATCACTAATGCATTAGTGGGCTCTGCCACCTTGAATTCCTTCAAGGGTACTTGTGTTGTGGGCGTAGTAGCTGGATACATGTGCATGTTCATGAATACTTTCATGAATGCGTTCTCTATTTCCTTAGCAATAAGATCATAGTTCTTGTCCATAATGTGAAAAGTCCTTGATTTGGTTTTGAGATGTGGCTTTACTAAGTCTAACAATAAATACTTTTCCTCTAGAGAACATATAGGAAGGGTATCATCTAGAATCTTTTCCCTTATCTGTAGATCTTCTTCAATAGCCTGTCTCTTTTGGAATTCTAAGATGTTCCACACATTATCAAGGATCATAGTCTTAAGTTCCAAGACTGTCTTCTTGAAATTCAACATGTGTTTGACTATCATAACATGTATCTCATATTTGTCTATCTCACTATATTTTTCATAAAACTTTCCTACTTGATCAATTCTTCCCTCATCAATTATTCTTGCACTTAGCACACTGAGACTAGGTTTGAAACTTACTTCAGGAGGTGCTTGTGAGTTCTTTCTATTCCTTGTTACGCTTGAGGATGGATGACCAATGTTGATCTCTTTCTTCCTCTTTGACATTTCCTTATACTCAAGAGGAGTAGTAAGGTCAATGGTTTCTTTGGATACAGAAGGAGTAACATCAGTTTTACCCTTCTGTTCATCAGATTTTTCAATCTTCACCTTTTTCAACTTAGGATCATTTGATTCTGCCTTTGTTGCATCTGCGCTCTCTAATTCCAAAGCAATCTTTTTCTCCCTTTCTTTGTCTAGGTCTATTTGAGACACTCCATGAATTCTCAACACCTTGAATTCCTTCAACAATATTCCTCACATCTTTTCCCATTGGAAGGATGGTGCCTGTCCTTGAGAGGCCTGTCATCTGATGAATTAGGTCACTGGTAATTCTGATCAGCACTTCACCTATCCAAAATAGGTCATCATGAATCCTTCTCAATAGAATCTTGATCCATTCCAATTCATAGAACTCATATGCCATAGCATACTCCACTATCGAGTGATTATTCCATCGTGCATACTCATCCATGAAGGTTTTGTCTAGTTTTAGCATAGTTTCCATGTGTGCCCTTAATTTGTCCAATCCTATTGGTTCTTTCTTACAGTAGATGTATGCCCTACTATCCTCGACATGCATAACACCCATAGGCATGTGGGAGAATGCCCCTTCTAGGTCATATAGTGTATATTTAAATGGATGCCTCTTAAACACATATTTTTTCTTCTCTAAAAAATCAAATACTATAGGAGTAGCCATTACTTGTATATTGCTTTCACAAAGGTTTCCAAGAGATTCTGAATCAGCGCAATGAACTAGGGTTTTGGAAACTAATCAAATGCACAAAAAATCTTGATGAATCAAATTGAAATCCTTCTCAATCAACTGCTAAGGCTCTTCTATACTTCAATCACTCTTAATTCAAATGAAATGAGAGATCTTCTAACTTCTATGTACTTTAAAGTAGAGTTTCTACCATTAGTTCTTGTTGCATAAACTTGGCTGTCACTTGGAAATTTCTATCTTTCATTTTGCAAAAAATTAGCTAGTGTGCTCTTGCATGAAGGTTCCCTTAGTCTCCAAAATCTTAAGTCCAAAGGTGCATACTCTAAGAGTGAGTATACCAGCCACGCAGTGGTCTAGATCTAAATTAGCTCCCCCTATGACCCTGAGGGCCATTCATCTAGATGTAGAGGGTGCATCCACTGTGGATGCATCCAATACATACTCATCAACCTTATCCTTCTTTTCTTCTAACCAAATCATGCTCGCATCCCCTGAAGCTTTGACAAACTTGACTTCTCCTTCCGAATCCAATACTGGTTCTTTGGTCTTTTTAGGGATTTACTAACCTTGCAGCCTTGATCTACAGAACTTTGAGATGTGTCCAGCCTATTTACAAGAGTGATAAATGACAGCCTTATATTCCTCAGTGAATTGACATGGGTCACCATTTTACATTGTCTAGCTGAGTGACCATTATAGTTACATATCTAACATGTAACATTCTAAGAACTTCTTAAATTTGATTGATTCTGATTTCTCTAATCATGATGAGTCCTGTTCTTTTTACCTGTCTTGCAATTCATATCTCTATGACCAAATTTATTGCATGAATAATAGTAGCCATTAAAAGGTCTTACCTTTTTACAGTTCCTTGCTATATGTCCATGCTTGTTACATGCATAACAAGTATGGTCTACTGGCTTGCGCTCATCCTTAAGTGGTTCACTATTATCTTTAGTTTTATCTTCAATCTTCTTAGCATCAGTAGAGTCTTTTTGTGTATTTTTCTTGCTCGCATGTTGTCAATCTGATTTTGTGCTTCATTGTATCCAATGCAACTAGTGTCTCCTTTGGCTCTTCTTGCATACAACTAAGATCCTATCAAATTAGAACTGGTGTGTAATTTATCAATGTGATTCTTAGCATCTTTCAATTCAGATTCCAAGCTTTCTTTGTTTTTTCTTAGCTCTAAGATTTCCATGTTTGCTTGCCTCAATTCTTCATTCAGTTGAAGGTTCTCTTTGACTTGTTCATCATAGACTTCTTGATTGTTAGTCAGCTTATCATAAAATTATTCAAGTTGTTCTTTTAAGGATGTATTTCATTCAGCTTCTTGACCATTGTCCCTAGATCACTGGTAGAGAATTATTTCAAATCCTTCCTTAGCCTTTTGATGACTAATTGAGCGTCACTGAGTTTTTCCCTTAGTTCTTCAGTTTCTCTTTCAGATTTGTCTAGGTCTTCAAGAGTGGCTTCAAGAATTCTTTTCAAATGTTTCATTTATTTTTCCATGATATCCTTAAGTGGTTAAACTTCTTTGCTGAGGACCAGAGCTCTAATACCAATTGTTAGGAATGGGAACATTGAGAGGGGGGGGGGGGGGGGTGAATCAGTGTTCACTGTATTTTATCTTTTTACTTAATCTTTAAACTAAACTTAAATGCTTAAGTACTAAAATGAGCATCCACATAAACATGAAACATGAACTCAACACATAACACCAATATGGTTATGGGGAAACCCAAATAGGTAAAAACCCCAGTGGGAATTGACACCCACTAATATTCTGTACTAGTGTTTTATGATCCTTGTTAGAAGATCCTTAACCCTATTAGGAGTTTCTTTACAATGCATTAAGTACAGTAGACCTTGTCAAGGGTCAAACCCTATTAGGAGTCTTTTGTAATAGTTCCTATTAGGGGAGTGGATGAACTATCCTAGAGCTCACTGCTCAAGTGGTGAAGGCTACAACCTTCTGATCTCAGATACACACTATATCTACTGGATGAACTGTCAGTGTGACACTGCTTGTAAGATCAGTTCCTTTGATGAGCTGATGCTTTGACCTCTTGCAAAGCTATAATACATCTTATAGTCTCTTTTCATACTTCTTCTCTACTTATCACAATTCTCAATCAACTTCCATTCCAATTACAATGGGTGCATCCCATATTTATATGCGCATACAAAATAAACAACTAGGTCGGTCCTTAAACCTATTACATACAATGCTTCCAATTGAATTGGCTCAAGCGTATTTACAAAAATATATATATATACATGTTGTCAACCTAATTAAAATAGGTGGATAGCCTTTAAATCATTAGAATATAGCCGCAAATCAAAATGCTAACAATCGGCTGCTTACTCTGTTCTTCTCTCACACACACTAGCTGTGTAACTTCCACTATCTGTATCTTTCTCATACTTGCATATCTGATCATGTAATCATATACTAAGCATGAATATAGTCTAAACAACTTATCTTCTAGGGTGCATACCATAAATCGGTCATACGCATGTGCGCTGATGCTTTGAGCTTCTAGAACTCTATACACTATCCAGTCTTCAACACTTAGCTGATTTCTGATCTTCCCATCAAGTACGCTGACTTCAAACTACTATATGACTTTTTTTCCATAATGAAAACACTATCTAAGTCATATACATTAGTATAGCCAACTTTCCAATAGTGATGCATGCAAAGACAAAACACATTGAGATAAATTATCATTTCATAAGAAAGAAAGTTGAAGAGAAAGAAGTAAAGTTGGACTATGTGAGTACAAAAGATCATCTAGCAGACATATTCACAAAGCCTTTACCTAAGGATACATTTGAGTATCTCAGGGAGAGGCTGGGAGTAATTCCCTTCCCTGAATCTGATTAGAGTTTGCAGGAGTGCATCAGTCCTTAGTGACTGATGAATGGTTGACTACTCTACTTTAGGAGTAGTACCGATTCTTAATTGATTGGTGCCCTTTTCCATTGATGTCAAAGAGGGAGTAAGTATATAGTCATGAAAAAAAAAATAGTAAGAGATGAAGGATTCATCCTTGAAGAAGTTTTGTTGAGGAAATGGAGAATGTTATAAAAGAATTGTAGAAAGGGGGAGTGAGTATTTAGCAAGAAGAAACAAAATGATAAAAGATGGAGGATTCATCCGTGGGGGAGTTTTATTGAGGAAATGGAGATTTTTATAAAAGGAATTGTTCATTTGGATTGGTGGTGTTTTTCATTCCATATGTTGCCATCAATGCCAAAGGGGGAGATTGTTGGAGATTTACCAGCAAGCCAGTGCTGACTATATGTTTGTCATTGATGACAACATATGGTAAGCAATATACATGGAAGCCTGATGGAGAGAGCCTTGAGTATATGATTGTTATCAAAATGATATCATAAGAACAGAGGTTGATTCTAAGTGTAGATAGTTATACATTTGACTATTTCAGTAAATGTTCCTGATAGGTCCAAGGAAGAATTCTGTATGTGATTTTCAGTACATTTGTGGTGGAGCCTTGCACATTTATATTTATGTTGCAGACATATGTATGATGCTACATTCATGGAAATAGAGTCTGATATGCAATACAATTTGAGTTATGAAGTCTCCAGTTGCCAGTTACAATTTCTTGAGTTTATCTGACAGAACCAACATTGTTTTCATTGTTGTAGTAGTTGTGCCTATTAGTTGGATATGTGTGCTTGGATTATTGTTTGTAGAAGAGTTAAGAATGTTTTTTTAAGAGCACATGATGTAATTCAACATGACAAGACAGTATCAGGTGGAGATGACAGTGTGAAACGACGCGTCTACTCATATGGAGTTGCACGGTCCTAAGTTGTGTTGCGTGCTTAGTAGAGCTGAATGAGATGTTATTGGGGAGTTGTATCATTTCTCTAATATGATTTAAATATGGTTCTAATAGGCTGAATTGATTATATCATTTAGAGGAAAGATATTTATAGGTAGTCATTCGTGATTGCTAAGCATGGCAGTTAGTTGAAAGAAAGTAGCAGAGAAGAAGTTGCAAAGTGTTGTGCCATCAACAGAAGGACTATGTGATATAGAAGATAGTGTATGCTATTTATTGGAACTGATAAAGACAACATGTCTACCTCATAGTTCACCAAAATTGAGATATAGTGTGTATCTATTATTTAGAAGGTTGCAGTCTTCACCATTTGAGCAGTGAGCTCTCGGATAGTGCATCCTCACCCCTAACAAGGTTAATTGTAAAAGACTCCTAACAGGGTTGTAAGATCTTCAAATAGGGATCACTATACACTAGTGCAATTTTAGTGGGTGTTAATTCCCACCAAGGTTTTTAAATATTTGGGTTTCCCCATAACAAAATTGTGTTCATGTGTTATTGTGTATGTGCTTAATGTTCTTCTATACTTAATTGGATAAAGGATTGAATCTTGTAGATAACTTATTCACCTCCCCTCTCAATTATCTCTTGGGTCTATTCCTAATAGCTCATTCTCTTGTATATTGTGCCACTAGTGCACCCCTATAATATATCAAGATTTTTATATATGAGATCGATTTTAGTGGTTCTAACTTCATTGCACTTGTTATTTTGAGTTATGTGGATTTATCATGTGATGCAAATGTATGAAATGTTTTCTCTTCACTTTTGAATGCGATGAACATGCAATGGATCTTTATTTTGAATGTATGAATATGTAATGCAATGATAGATAGTAGATGAATAAATGCAATGTATGATTTTTTTTATGTTGTATGTATGTAATGAATATGTGAAATGTTTATGATATGATATGTAAATGCAGTGATATACATGATATTTTGTAGGTATGTGAAGAGTTGAAGTGCTCATTCATTATCAAAAAGGATGTCTAGCCTAGAATGATGACTGCTTACAAATCAAATTGTAGGGACCTTCATACAAGGCTCAGTCTTTATGATGCATTTTGAGTATGAATTTGGAAAATATCAAACAACATGCTTCGTTCAGATCATGATAAAATGCAACCATGCAGAATGCAAATGCAAATATGATGCAATACCTAGGACTTAGTCACTGATCATGTGTCGGTTTTTATCATCACTAAATTTTTGTAGGTAACATCGGATAGTCGATACAATGTCCACTAGTGAGACAACCATGGAAATATGAATATTGAATTTTAGTTTGAAATGTCAAATTAGATATAAGCACCAAGGCACAAAATCCAAATAGACCTAAATATCATGTCCATTTTGATTTAGCAATTTGTATAAGCATTAGAACATAAATGTTGTGATGACCTAAATATACCTTGTGTACAAACACACCAAGTAGTAAGGAGATCTTTTGATTTGAATGTGAATTACCTGTAGTGACCCTTTATCATGCACATACTTGGGTAGTATCATGTTTCACAGTAGGGGTAAGAAATCAATCAAAAGAAAAAGTTAGATCAGACTTCCTTGAAGAATCCAAGTATCAATGGTCGAGGTACACATGGCCATTCAATTCATGATGAAGGCACTTATAGTGGACACCAATTCAATCTAGAATTTCCTAAGTTGTTAGATTTTCACTTACAAATAGAAGACAAAGAAAATATTATGCCCCCAGTCATCACTCTCTAAATCCTGTAAAGGATATCATCAAGGAGCTCGAAGGGACATTATATGCAAAAATATCAATGTGAATTAGTTAGCATACAAGAAGATTAAAGTATTTGTGCAAAGATTGTTTTGTTTGTTGTTGTAGTTTGTTTGGTGTGCAAAATCCTTTTCTAGTAGGGAGATAGACAAACTAACTCAAATATGGCTCTGAAGGACTTTGAATGGATATGACTCGTCTAAAGTATACTGAGGACCATAGGATATGACAGTGGTTGCCCCCAAGTTTGAAACATTGATAGGATGCAGACACTTTTTTTTCTTGGTGCATAAAGACTGACTTATTAAAGACATGACGTGAAAGAAAACAAGGAGATATGTACAAACTCAAGCAGACTGAAAGCTAGGAAATACCAAGATTGCGCTGATAGATGGAGCGTTTTGATACAAGTGGTGCCCATTTGCTGGGTTTTCACCATCTTGGCAGAGATTCTATTTTTTCTACCAAGGTGCCTATTTACCATGTTTTCACCAAGGCACTTTTTTCTTTTTCTTCTTTTTTCATATTTTTCCATTTTTAAAGTTTTTTTTCTATTTTTCAGGACTTTTTTTGATTTTTTTGATTTTTTTTCAGGACATTTTCACAGACTGAATGCCTTAGGCGTAGAATTTCTTTAGATGTAGAATGTTGATTATTTCTCAGAGCTGTTCTCCTTTATTCATTAAGAGTTGATAGGCTCCAGAGCCAAAAGTAGCAGTGATAACAAAGGGACCCATCAAGTTGGGTTCAAACTTCCCCTTGAGTTCTTGATGAGATTGATTTTTAGTATTTCCTCTCAAGACTAGATCACCAACCTAAAATTCTCAGTGTCTAACTTTCTTGTTGTAGCCTCTAGACATTCATTTCTGATATACTTTGAGATGATAATATGCGGCTTGCCTGTGCTCATCTAGTAGTTCCAACTCTTGTAACCTAGACACTCTGTAGTCATCATCAATTACTAGGCCATGCATTCTGATTCTTAGTGATTGGATTTCTACCTCAATAGGTAGTACCACTTCAATCCCATAAACTAAAGAAAAAGGATTAGCCCCAGTGAGCATTTTGATACTTATTCTATAGGCCTAAAGAGCTGGATCTATCATCAGGTGTCAGTCTCTTCCTATCTTGTTAACTTGCGATGCAGGATCTTCAACAAATTCTTATTAGATGCTTCAAATTGTCCATTCCCTTGTGGATAGTAAATAGATGACCAATGTTGAGTAATTTTGAATTTGGAGCATAAGGAGTCTAGGTCCTTGTTCTTAAATTGGCTTCCATTATCTGTGATGGTGGAGTGTGGTATACCATATCTATAGATGATGTAATTCAAAATGAACATTGATATCTGTTTGCTAGTGGCCCGTGTCAAAGGAACTACCTCTACCCACTTTGTGAAGTAGTCTGTTGCTGTTATAATATGGGTATGACCATTGGACAAATGTGGATAAATAGCCCCTATGAGATCAAATGCCCATTGTTGGAAAGGCCATTGTGCTGTAAAGGGGATTAGATCTCTCCCTGGTGCATGAATCAAGTTACCATGGACCTGGAATTTTTGACAATTCTTAGCATATTTCATGACCTTTTTTTCAATGTCTGGCCAATAGTACCCAACCTTAATGAGTTTTTGAGCTAGTGTCAAACTATTGGAATGTGATCCACAAATACCTTAATGGACTTCCTCTAATGCATGTTGTGACTCTTCATGTTCTAAACACCTAAGAAGTGTAACATCCATACTTAGTTTGTATAAATCATTACCAATGATGACATACCATGATGCATTTCAGATAAGGTAACATTTTCATGGTAGTTAAAGGTATGGGGAATGATTTGGTCTCAAAGGTAGGAGTATATATTTTTGTAGCGGGAGGAATCATGACCAACAATGTTGCAGATCATTCAGGTTTCTGGACAATCATAGACAAAGAATCACAATGCTTCCACTAGGAACTCGTAGCGTAACTCATGTTCAGGTTTCTTTAGTAAAGATGATAGCATTTCCATGGCATCAAAAGCCTTGTTCTCCATTCTAGGAATCTGTTCGAATGTGATAGATATGAAATATTTTTTGAGATCATCTACCATGCATTGGTATGGAACAATTTTCTCATCTTTTGTAGGATACACATCATTGAATTGGTGTATGACCAGTTGTGAGTCTCCATGAATGTGTTGTTTTGTTACTCTCCATTTGATTTTTATTTTCATACCATTTAGTAAAGATTCATACTCAGCTATGTTGTTGGTACAAGGGAATTTGATCCTAAATGCCTTTGGGATGGAGTAACCCTGTGGTGTGATGAACAATATGCCAGCTCCAGATCCGTTCTGTGTGTAGGATCCACCAAAGAATAACTATTATACACTAAGTTTGCACCTTTGTTTCAATCTCTCTTGGTCTTGATAACTTAGTATAACATGGGAATCATCTCCAGGTTGTGGGACCTATGCTAACTAAGATGAGACCTCTAGGTTCTAGGCTGGTTCCTCTTGGATAATCACCTTAATTTGCTTCTAGACATGAAAGGTAAAGCTTTGGGGAAAAGGGATAGAAAGAATGTTTGAAAGGGAAATGACTTGAAAGAAAACTACCTACTAGGTGATACACCAAAATCAAGGGTTTGAATCTCAGTATAAAGGATGAAAATAATGAACAACTCAGGTCTAGGATATCACAACTCACTAAATAGGCATGCATAAATATTTCATAGAAGGGTCTGTAATAGAAAGAGGCTATTCAGGGAAAGAAATAATTTCACAAACAATAGCATTCCTAAGAATTTAGACACAATCTACAACCTCTAGAAAAACATTCGCCTTTGCAACTCGACATAGGAATGAGATAGATTGTCAGGGGGTTGAGGTATACCCACAAGAGCATTCAAATCAAATCACCCACCATAATACACAAAATTGAAGAAAGAGAGAGGGATTAGGAACCCTGAGATATCACTCAAAACATACATATACTTTGATTCAATAAGAGATAATTCAGGCAAGGAAGCATAGGGACATGAAGAATTGTCACAAAATACCTCTGCAATATCTGAATCATCAATGAAAGATTTACAACTATAGAAGCCAAAGGGTAGAGAAAATGCCACAGATAACTCTCAAGAAAGGTGAATTTCTCTTTTACAATTGTCCAACTTTGAGCTCTCAGGATCCAAAAAAGAACTATATACATCTCACTGCATGCAGGCAAGAGTAAAAAACTAACCTAACTAGGGCTACATAGATACAACAATACAACATCAAACCCTAGGGTACTGATCACCTATTATGAAAATATCTGAGAACACCGGTGATCAAAACATATCTTTCTTTTCATGTTGATCCTTCTAAACTAAAATCACCTATAGACACAACAACCTCGACTCAAGTACCAACTTGCAACTCCACTAAGCCATGAAGGCTCCAAATCTGATCATATTTCCTTGGGAGTAGTACTGTTTGAATGATGGTGCCAAACTCTCTAGCACCTCTTAGCATGAAAATGTGGTATAGTACCCTACAACACTGGCCAATAGTCATCTCCATCATCCTCACAACCACCACCGTCCTAAGAAATCAATTCTTGAGCTACTTGACATCGTGCATAGCCGCAAAAATATAAACCCTAGCAAAAAACCTTCCCAAAAGATTCAAATTCAAATGGTAACTGCTAGTAGAGCTTCAAATTAAAATGCAACCGTCCATGTGAAATTTCCCCGGTAGATGAACGGCTATGATGCACTCTAAACTTCCCCCTCTGACAGGTCAACTACCACCTAGAAGTCAGTAACCAATGAAACGCAAGCAAATCAGCATGTCTAATAGACTTGGACCCATGACCTACAAAAAGAGCATTGGACGATTGTCGCTATACCATGATGCTAAAAGTTGAGCATCATGGATCCCCGGTATAACAACAACTACCAGATCAAACTAGACGTTAAGCTCTTTAAAAATCCCTAACCCCACAGACCCACTGACAACCGCCACATAGCATACCAACTAGCCAATCACAAGCTACCAAATGAGACACATTGCAGACCCTTCTGACAATAGGACCCATGAAAGACTAAGATCACATCAGACAGTTGTCATTATACCGCTAGCTTAAATAGCGTGCATCTTACCTTGGCGGTATAACAACGATCGTCGATCCTGCTTAGAACTTAATCCTTTGAGGAAGCCGACCCCACTGAAAAACTTCCACTTGTTCAAAACCCCAGCCAATGAGGAGTGAGCACATCAGAAAAGAGGACCCACTGTTAGAGCTGTGGCAATAAAGCAGCATCAACGACTATCGCATGATCGCAAGGGAAAGGAATATTCCTTGCGAACACGTGACAACCGTCAGATCTTTGAGGAAAGATGGCCACCGGGCCTCGATGACACCTCTCCATGTCACCAAACTCACAGCCAACAAGAAGTGGACACCTTAGACTATGTGGCAATGGACCCACCATCAGGAAGCGCTGAGTTGGGAGGAAGATCAATGGTCATCGCATGATCGCAAGGCACAAGATTAAGCCTTGTGAACATGCAAAAACTAATCGATGAAATAGATTAACCTTCTTAATCAGGAAGTAAAACACCGCTTAGGACTTTTAAAAGCTGGGCCCACTGATAGGTGTCACCCTATCACATGATCGCATGTCAAAAAGTTTGACAACCCAGAGTCATGAGATCATGCGACAGTCACAAGTTAAGGGGAAGGAACTTTAGAAAGATTTGTCGGGAAACTTAGGCTTGGCAGGAAGTATTAAAAAGGGACCCACTTGACAACCTAGTGGCTAACACATGAAGTGGTCACTTTTACAGGGCATGTGCATTTAGAAAGATTTAAGTGGCCTGAAAAGGTAACACAAAATTAGAACGCGACCTAGGGTTTTCAGGGGCAATGGCTAGTTTTATGAATTTTTAACTGCAGACTAGGGGATAAAATAATTTGTAGAGGCTAGAGGACAAGGCATAACTTCATGAAATTTTTAGGGATGCTTGGTAGGATAAAAACAAAGACCTTGGGATAGATTTAGCCAAATTTTTATAAGACAAGAAAATTTGGGTAACATTTTGGTGATTTCTGCTGGATGTCAGCCTACTAGACATTGATCAGTGGCCTATATACAATCCATTAGGCATGGGGTCATTTTTAGGAACACAAAACTTGGTAGAGAGACAAAATTGAAAACTAGAAAGACAACCTTATGCATAGGCACTTCTTGGAAAGTAGGAAACTAAGCTAGAAAATGGGGACAAAAAGTAGGAAAAGCTAACCTATCCTAAACTAACTAGCGTAGAAAGCTGGTCAAACAAAACTATTCACTGGTAGGCTGAAATAACTACCCTTCCTCATCAAAATATTACTCTTTTCATATTTGATGCCAACAGAGAGAACATGGAACACAAAAATGTACTAAACTACCTGGCACATCAACCTTTGAATTTGGTATACCAGATTACTAACCTCAACTAGATCACAGGTGCTGTCCTCCTAGGGAGCTTGATAAGGCTGAATAAGCCCCTAGTCACCAAGGAGTGGACTCTTAACATCACCCTCCATTGAGTCCCTGAGTATGCATGTCTTGCTTGACCCTACCTGGGCTAGATATCTAATAGGACACCCTTTTGAGAGCATAAAACCAGGCCTCTCCTACTGCTCAGTATGCATCTTATGAATGTCTTTAGCATGAAGATCAAGAATTTGTCGCTCCATGATAATCTACCATATGTTTTCTTCTTCTATAGTTGGGACACAATTAACCCCTTGAAACAAAAAATCCTCCTCAAGCACACGCAAGCCATTATCCCTTTGAGGAAGATGAGGATCATCAACAAGAGTTGATCTGAAAGCATCAATTATCAAATCAAAATCATCTTGTTGCTCTAAGTTAGCAACACTTATATCATCTTTCCTATTACAATCAATGAGCTCAACTGGTAAATTTTGCACTACCTTATCTTGCTCAATATAAAAAGGCATCTCCTCAAAAATATTAGTTGGGCTCTCATCCTTTTCACTTCCTTTCTTATCCTTATCTGATTGCTCTAATCCATCTTGATGTAATAACCCTACCTGTCCCTCATGATTATCATGAAAAAGTATACCTAAAAGACAAAAATCACCTTCCTCCTGGTGGCCTAAAAGTGCTTGAGGTGTAGTGGACTCTTTAAGAATCAGCTTATAGGGCTTTATTTGCTACAGGATAGGCTCATTATCATTTAGGAAATCAAACCTTTTAGATATCTCATCTATAGGAATAGGATGAAGTGGCTTTAAATTTGAGATAGGGTCATGAATAGGCTCTAAAAATGCATGGAGATTAGGCTCCTGTTGATTAAGATTCTAAACTAGAGGAGAAATTCTAAAGCTTGGAAATTCAGTAGAAGTGTCAGTGGACTTACCAGGGAGGAAATTTGAGATTTGAATCTTGTGAGTCTCTAGTATGGTCACTTGTTACATTTCATCCTTAAGGGGATGTGTTTGAGAAACCACTATCTCCTATTGTAACACTTTAGACCTTTCTCCATCAGGAAGCTCATAGTTCAAGAGAACAAGCAGAAAATCTGCAGCCTCCTTCTCAAAAAATGGGTTGAGGTGACTGCCAACTGCTTTGATTCCTTGCATTGGGAATGTCTTCTTGACTAGATTATATGGATGGAAAGGCCTTCTTACCAAGTTCTTCTTTTTGCTCTGATGCTTTTCTTGATATTGTGGCCTATCCTCCTGATATAGTTGTTCCTGAAATTACCACTACTGGTTAGGATTTTGATGCTCTTGTTGATAAGGTGATCTAACCTCCTGATTCTGCCCTTTTACAGTGATCAACTCTTTGGTTAGAGCCTGCAATAGGCTCATCATCTCTTTGTTTGTTGCTTGTTGATCACCTCTCACCTTGAGTAGCTCTTGAGGAAGGTCAACTATGGACTTCCCATAGCTAGTGCTGGCCTGAGTTTCTATTAATGTAGGTATGGGAGTAAATGGAGGCATTTGTAGAGGTATAGTGGGCTAAAGATTAGGAGAGATAGGCATAGGTGGCCTTGGGGTTATCATACCAGCCTTGATTAAGCAACTTTCTACCTTTATAGCTAAATCAAAAGCTTGAGGTAACGAAGTACCTCCTAAAAACTAAATCATGATAGATATATCACTAGTTAAGCCTCTCAAAAAATAAAGGAAACCATAATTTGTTGAAGGCCTTATATTAATTGGAATCCTATTCCAAGTTTTGAAAAATTTACAATTAAAATCAGTCATCTGCTCTCGAGGATCTCTCCTTATAATTTGGAGTTTCTCTACTAGAGACAAAGAATCTAAATCATCCTGGAAGTATTTGCTAAGGAGATCTCCAAGTCTATCCCATGAAGTAATGGAGCCAACTGCCAGAGTCCTAAACCACTCAAGAGCTTTCCCTTTGAGAGAGGCTGCTAATAGCTTGGTGGCCACATCTTCTTGGGTTATGTTGTGTATGCTGCAGATGGTGGTCACATCTCTTATGTGCTCAAAGGTAGTTGTTTGTCCTTC
Source organism: Chamaecyparis obtusa (assembly GCA_027943335.1). Classification (NCBI taxonomy): domain Eukaryota; kingdom Viridiplantae; phylum Streptophyta; class Pinopsida; order Cupressales; family Cupressaceae; genus Chamaecyparis; species Chamaecyparis obtusa. The sequence goes on from BSBK01003837.1 coordinate 1,405,680, forward strand.
ACCTATGAAATCAGGTATACTTTTTAGTGCTACCAAGGGCACATCATGGTATTGGGCAAAATTTTATGGGCTACCCTGATTAAAGGGTGCAAATGCAAATTGTCTTGCCATTAGAAGGGTCTATTCTCTTCATAAACTCTATCAGAAATTAGGTCACTGTCTCTTAACACCATTGGAGTTGCTAGATATACTTGAGTACTAACCTCTCTAAGGTCTGTATTATGTAATCAGTATATCAGAGATAGCATAATCCTTGAAATTAACTTCTTTTGTTTGTCCCATCAGGCGTGCCAGAATTGTTATACACTAAGTTTGCACCTTTGTTTCAAGCTCTCTTGGTCTTGATAACTTAGTATAACATGGGAATCATCTCCAGGTTGTGGGACCTATGCTAACTGAGATGAGACCTCTAGGTTCTAAGCTGGTTCCTCTTGGATAATCACCTTAATTTGCTTCTAGACATGAAAGGTAAAGCTTTGGGGAAAAGGGATAGAAGGAATGCTTGAAAGGGAAATGACTTGAAAGAAAACTACCTACTAGGTGATACACCGAAATGAAGGGTTTGAATCTCAGTATAGAGGATGAAAATAATGAACAACTCAGGTCTAGGAGATCACAACTCACTAAATAGGCCTACATAAATATTTCATAGAAGGGTCTGTAATAGAAAGAGGCTATTCAGGGAAAGAAATAATTTCACAAACAATAGCATTCCTAAGAATTTAGACACAATCTACAACCTATAGAAAAACATTCACCTCTGCAACTTGGCATAGGAATGAGATAGATTGTTAGGGGTTTGAGGTATACCCACAATAGCATTCAAATCAGATCACCCACAATAATACACAAAATTGTAGAAAGAGAGAGGGATCATGAACCCTAAGATATCACTCAAAACATACATATACTTCGATTCAATAAGAGATAATTCAGGCAAGGAAGCATAGGGACATGAAGAATTGTCACAAAATACCTCTGAAATATCTAAATCATCAATGAAAGATTTACAACTATAGAAATCAGAGGGTAGAGAAAATGCCACAAATAACTCTCAAGAAAGGTGGATTTCTCTTTTACAATTGTCCAACTCTGAGCTCTCAGGCTCCAAAAAAGAACTATATACATCTCACTACACGTAGGTAGGAGTCAAAAACTAAGCTAACTAGGGCTACATAGTTACAACAATACAACATCAAACCCTAGGGTATTGATCACCTATTATGAAAATCTCTGAGAACACTAGTGATCAAATCATATCTTTCTTTGCATGTTGATCCTTCTGAATTGAAATGACTTGCAGACACAACAACCTTGACTCAAGTATCCACCTATAACTCCACTAAGCCATGAAGGCTCCAAATCTGATCATATTTCCCTGGGAGTGGTATTGTTTGAATGATGGTGCCAAACTCTCCAGCACCTCCTGGCATTAAAATGTGGCACATTACCCTACAACATTGGCCAATAGTCATCTCCATCATCCTCACAACCACCACCATCCTGAGAAATCAATTCTTGAGCTACCCGATGTCATGCATGGCCGCAAAAATGCAAACCCTAGCAAAAAACCTTAGTAGAAGATTCAAATTCAAATGGTAACGGCTAGCAGAGCTTCAAATTAAAACACAACCATCCATGTGAGATTTCCCCAGTAGATGAATGACTGTGATGTGCATGAAAAATAGCCTAAAGTTCCCCCTCTGATAGGTCAACTACCACCTGGAAGTCCACAAGCAATGAAACACGAGCAAATTAGCACGTCTGACAGACCTGGACCCATGACCTACAAAAATAGCATCAGACGGTTGTCGCTATACCATGATGCTAAAAGTCAAGCATCTTGGATCCCCGGTATAATGACAACTGCTAGATCAAATCAGACTTTAAGCTCTTTAGAAATCCCTGACCCCACAAAACCACTGACAACCACCACATAGCATACCAACCAGCCAATCACAAGCTGCCAAATGAGACACATTGCAGACCCTTCTAACAATAGGACCCACAGTAGACTAAGATCACATCGGACGATTGTTGTTATACCACTAGCTTAAATAGTGTGCATCTTAACTTGGCAGTATAAGGATGATCATCGATCTTGCTTGGAACTTAATCCTTTGAGGAAGCCGACCCCACTGACAAACTTCCACCTGTTCAAAACCCCAGCCAATGAGGAGTGAGAACATCAGAAAAGAGGACCCACTATCAGAGTAGTGGCAATAAAGCAGCATCAACGGTTGTCACATGATCGCAAGGGCAAGGAATATTGCTTGTGAACACATGACAACCATCATATCTTTGAGGAAAGATGGCCACCGGGCCCCGCTGACACCTCTCTGTGTCACCAAACTTGTGGCCAACCAGAAGTGGACACCTCAGACTACGTGGCAATGGACCCACCATCAGGAAGCGTTGAGTTGGGAGGAATATCAATGGTCATCACATGATCACAAGGCACAAGATTAAACCTTGTGAACATGTGACAACTGACTAATGAAGTAGATTAACCTTCTTAATCAGGAAGTAAAACACTGCTTAGGACTTTTAAAAGATGGGCCCACCAACAGGTGTCACCCTATTGCATGATCGCATGTCAGAAAGTCTGACAACCTACAGTCATGAAATCATGCGAAAACCACAAGTTAAGGGGAAGGCACTTTAGAAATATTTGTTGGGAAACTTAGGCTTTGCAGGAAGTATTAAAAAGGGACCCACTCGACAACCTAGTGGCTAACACATGAAGTGGTCACTTTTACAGGGCACGTGCATTTAGAGGGATTTAAGTGGCATGAAAAGGTAACACAAAATTAGAATGCAACTTAGGGTTTTCAGGGGTAACAGCTAGTTTTATGAATTTTTAATTTTAGACCAGGGGATAAAACAATTTGCAGAGGCCAGAGGACAAGGCACAACTTCATGAAATTTTCAATGATGCTTGGCAGGATAAAAATAGAGACCTTGGGATAGATTTAGCCAAATTTGTATAAGACAGGAAAATTTGGGTAACAATAACTACCACATTCTACAAGATAGGTGCATAATAGAGGAATTAAGAAATTCCATTTGCATTGGTTGATCGTCAAACATTGGTGCTTTAGCTAACTGATCTGCAACGACTTGTCCTTTGATAGATTTTATTTCAACATACTCAATGTCAAATTCACTTAGTAGCATGACCCATTTTTCTAGTCTACCTATGAGGGTAGCCTTGCTTAGTAAATAATTCAGTAGATCAACGTTTGCTATTAATTATAGAGTATGAGCTAACATATAGTGTGTTAGTTTCTGTGATGCAAAGATGACAACTAGACACACTTTCTCTATCATGGAATAGTTCTTTTTGTAAGCTACCAATGTTCTTCTGATATAGTAGATAGCTCTTTCCTTCTTGTTTTCATCATGTTGCACTAGTAATGCCCCTAGTGAAGTATCTGTAGTGGAGACATACAATATCAATGGCTTCCCTTGAATAGGAGGCATGAGAATAGGTGGATTTTCCAAATATCACTTGATATGATTGAAGTTCTTTTCGCATTCCTTGTTCCATGTGAAGGTCACACCTTTGTGAAATGTTTTTGTGAAAGGTTTTGATATGTTCGCTAGCTGAGATATGAAGCATCTGATTGATTGTACCCTTCCTTGTAAGGTCTTCATTTGACTGATGTTCTTAGGAGGTTGCATCTTCATGATTGCGTTGAATTTTGCTGGATCTACTTCAATTCCTTTCTTTGAAACAATGTACCCTAGAAGTTTTCCTGAAGTGACACCAAAGGCACATTTCTTAGGATTTAGTAAGAGAATAAATTTTTCCATTCTATCCATTATTTTACTTAAGTCAGCTAGATGTTTAGATCTTGTCATTAATTTAGCTAAGGTGTCATCAAGATAATCCTCCATAGTTCGATGCATTATATCGTGAAAGATTGATGTCATAGCTCATTGGTATGTAGCACCAACATTCTTAAGACTAAATGGCATTACATTCCAATAGAAAGTACCCCATGCATATGTGAAAGATGTCTTATCTTGATCTTCTGGAGCTATCTTGATTTGGTTGTATCCAGAGAAACCATCCATTAAATAATACATTTTGAAGCCCGCAGTCATGTCCACTATCATATATATGTTTGGTAGCAGAAAATCTGTTAGCAATTTGGCTAAGGTATGTCCATAGATGTTGTCATTATGGAAACATATGTTCCCTATGAAGATTGCATAAGCTGGAAACTAAGTATGGAAGATCGCAGACTAAAATTGTCTAAGTATGAAACAATGTTTTTTACAGAGCACCTGATACAGTTTGTTTTGGCAATGTTCACTGGAGCATGATCAGAGTTTGCGCAATTGAACATAGACTCTATGGTGTCTAAGGATACTCCATATTAGTGCCCAAAAGAGTACAAACAATATGGACAAAGTTATGATTGTTTTACCGATGATAGAGTACAACCAACAGAGTAGTTTTGAAGACAGAACTAGTAAATGAATTAAGGGATTATTTTGCTTGTCAAAATAATGACTTTATATTATAAAGAGATGACATCCTAGATGTTTACTCTTGGATAAAGATATGCAAGCTGATAGGAGAAAGATATTATGTTTGTATCTTGTATAAATAAAGATGTACCAAACATACTTGAAATGTAACTTGTAGTATGTAACTTTTGATAGTTGTATATTGTGATAGTAGTGAAAGTTGTTGATGCGAAGTTGTAAGTAGTACCATACTGTAATCAGTAAACATTTTTATTACTTGTTTGGGTAGTGAGCTCATCTAGTAATCAGGTTTTTTATCTACAACTCCTAGCAGGGTTGAGGCTTCTAACAAGGCCTATAGTCCCTTAACCAGGACTGATACACTATATGATTGTAATAGGCTCCTAACAGGGTCAACATCCTTAACTGAATATCTTTTGATTAGTGGATCTTTGTGGGTACCATCCCCACCAGGGTTTTCCCTTGGCAAGTGTTTCCTTGAGAACATATCATGTGTTATGAGTTCTTTACATTTACTGTTATGTATGCTATTTAGTTTCTTATGCTTTAAAGTAATCTATTATATCGATAAGTGGGCAAAAGTAAAAGTTTGTGAAATAATGATTCACCCCCCCCCTCTCAGTATTTCCTATTTCTAACAATTGGTATCAGAGCATAGTTACTCAGAGAAGAAACATTCAAGGAAAGCCTAACAGCTTGAGTAAGATCTCTATGGATATGGATCAATTACAGAAGAATCTTGAAGAAGCTCTTGAGAAAATTGATATGCTTACTGATGAAAGAAACACTTTGAAAAGAAAGTATGATGATTCAAAGAATCTTATTGAAAAATTGAATGGTCAGATAGAAGAGCTGAAATCTGAGAAGGAATCTGAAATACTTGTTGAAGATTATGATGATTTAGAAAAAGAAAATGTGATCCTTAAACATGAATTGAAGATAGCAAATCTGAAGCTTAGCTTGAAAGATGGAAATGACAATTTAAGATCTGAAAATGAAAACTTGAAGAATGAGAATGAAGATCTAAAATCTAAACTTGGCAAGGTAACATCTGAATTTGATAAAGTCAAATTGCAGTATGATGAACTTGAGAAATACAACAAAATTGTGAAAGGTGAATTGACTCAATCCAAACAACAACTTGAGAGGCTATATTCAAATAGTGAAAAGATTGATAAGAAAGTATCTTATGGAAAACCATTCTATGGAAAAACTGGTATTGGATTTAACATATTGAAGATAGTTAGTGAAAGCAAGAAACTAGATCTGAATGAATGTGAAAGCAGTGAAGAAAAGAAGTTAGATGAGAACAAATCAGAAGAATCACCAAAGCAAGAAGAATCACTGAAGCAAGAAGATGCACCAAAGCAAGAAGAACCACCGAAGCAAGATGAATCATCCAAAGGTATGCAAAGAGAATTCAAAGGTAGATATTTTTCTTGTAATACTATTGTTCATATGAAGAGAGATTGTACAGGTAAACAATTCAAACCTCTTAATGGTTATTGTTATAATTGTCATGGTTTTGGACATAGAGCTATTGAATGTAGAAGATCTAAAGTTATTGAGAATAATTACAATAGTAGAATGCCTAGAAATACTAACAATGCAGATCAGAGATCAACTAAAGACATGAAAAGAGGAAATGGAATAGTATGTTTCAGATGCAACAAAATTGGACATATTGCTAGAAATTGCAGGACACAAATCAATCAGTAAACACCTAGATAGAGAACCAATGGAATCACTTGTCAGATATGTAACAAGATTGGACACACGACAAGATTTTGTAGAATGAACAATGGAGGTTATCATCATAACCCTAACCCTAGAAACTATGCAAGAAGGAATGAAAATGCAAGAAACAAAGAGAAAGGTTGTTGTAGCAATGAAGATGAAGTAAAATTTGTTAAAGGCATAGATCAAGAAGGTATATTCAACATTGAAGGTAATCAGGAAGGTAATGTATCTGATGGTAAGAATGAGTCTTTACATAACCCTTCTTTAAGCACTTAAATTATGTAAATTTTTGTAGTTTAGGAACTTAGAATTAGTATAAAATTAGATTTTGAATGAGTTAAGTTTTGTGTAGTTAGATGAAGGTTTTCTATGTTATACTAATGCTATGGTTAAGTGCACAAAAAGAAATATTATGTTTTGCGAGGTCGCAAGAAGATTTATGGTTGCAGGTTTACAGAATCAACTTTTTGACATTTTAGCGGCAAAAGAATTAAATGGGATGTCAGATCGAGTAAATGCTAAGTATTAAAAGATTGAAATTGAAGTTATTGTGATTATCAAGTGATTAGAAGTGATTTGGAAGCGAAGAAAGAAGTTTGGAAGTGATTTTTAGAAGTTTGAAGCGCCGATCAAGAGAAAGCCCTAATTTTGAAAATTTAAGGTATTTATCTGACTAAGATCTTGAATCACCTTAAAGTAACTAGATATAATCATGGATGTATCATTGATTCAAAACATCTAGGATAAGAACAAACCTAGAACTAAGAAAGATCCAGTTGAACCCTCAGAAAAAGATGCTAGTTTAGCCTTATCATCCGTACAAGATGGAGTTCTTCATTTAGAGAAAGTTTAAAGTTATCTTGGATGCAAGTATGAAACCCTAAGGGAGAGTGATTTTAATGGAGAATATAAGAAATTGTACAACACAGATATGTCAGTGAAACAAGGTTATGAACATCTAGAAAACAATGAAATCATTGAGTACTCTATGAAATATGAATTTGATGATGAGGAGTGTACTAAGATCATTTTGAGTAGGATACATAATGGTAAATTTTGGTTAGAAGACAAAGTTATAGACATAACTGCAGACCTAATTCATGATGTGACTGGATTATCAAAAGTTGGTGCAATTCCACTGAATGAGAAAAACATGAGAAAGATTGTGATTGAAAACACAAATTCAATATACAATGGCAGAGGTATAGTCATTAGTAAGATTAAGCAAGATGATGTAAAATATTTGTGTAAGATTTTGAAAAAAAAGTTTTGTGGAAGCTTTAGAGAAGATGATATGCCGGCAGGTATGGTACACATTGCTTATTTGATGTGTGTGGAGAAGAAGCTTGTGGATATATGTGAAATTCTGAGAATACAATTGTTTGAGAATTTGGAAAATATAAAGAAAGCTAAATACACTCACTTTAGATTTTCCTCATTGATTACTTACATGTTCTTCCACTTGTTAAAAAGATTTCCTTACACTATTGAATGGAATGATGGTGAGAATGCTATGGCAAGAATCAATAAAGTTTACATGAAACATCTTATTGAGAAGGTTAATGACAGTGTAAAGTTAGTGTTGAAAATTTTTTAGAACATTGTGGTAAATAGATCAAGAATTCCTCCATCCCTAGTTGAGAAATACAAAGATGATATATGTTTTATGGTTGATTCTAATTTCACTTACATTGAGGCAGTAGAACCTAGACATGAATTCATAGACCCTCTTGGCTATGAAATCTCTGAAGTTGAAATAGAAGGATATGTTAGTAGATTGTTGAAAAGTAAAGTTGATGCTCATGGCAATAGATTTGGAACATATGATGAAAACTTTGATTCAACAAAGACACTTAAGGAAGAGAAACAATCAAAGAAGAGAGTGGAGTCTACAATAAAGAAAATTTGAAAAGAATCAGGTATGAGTCAGCAAAAATTTGATATTATAAGAAAGACTGTAGAAGCAATAAGGCAAAGTGAGATACTATCAGTCCCACCTTTGGCATCAAGTACAGAACCTATTGAAGTTAAGGTAAAGGTTGAAGAACCTGAGAAGGAACAAGAAATTAGTCAAACAGAGAAACCCTTTTCTTTAGCACCAAGCAAAAGAATGAAGGCAAGTGCTTTAGGACTGGGTAAAAGACAAAAAATAATTGTTCCACTAGTACCTAGAGGAGTTTCAGAGATAAAAGATGATGAAGTGACAATAAAGAAGAAATCATGGAAACCAAGGATAGAAAGAGTTAATGAAGATATAATGCAGCATGGAGACTTTACCAAAATGAACAAATACTATGATTTATATGCATCCTCTGACAGATTAAATCTAGAGAATGCAATGGTAACACATATGATTTTGACAAACAAGAAATTTGATAATATTCATGGAAAGATACTAGAAGATTTGTACAATAGACTTGTGAGAAGAAAGATGAGAGCACAAGAAGAAGATACTAAAATGAGAGAGAATGTGATTAGACAGTTCTATGAGATAAGAGATGATGACCACCTTAAATAGATCCTCAAGCCACTTGAAACCCTATTAAGAACCAAAAGAAGAATTATACAAATAATGGGAGGTCAGTATGAACAAGTGAAGACTGAAACTGAATAGGCAGTTGTGGAAGTGCTAGCAAACTTGGTAGCAGGAAAAGATAGCAAAGATCAATCAGTTGCAGAACCAGTAGAGAAATAGAGTTCAGAACAAGTAGAGGCAGCAATAGAGGTAGTTGAAGTTGAAGATATTCCCTCTTCTTCTATAAACATTGGCACAGAATCTATGGACATTAAAGGAACAAAAGTTACTTTAGATTCAGATGATGCGGTACTCAATAGTTTGGATAACATTGTTGACAATTTGGTTTTGGGAGAGCAAGAAAAGAGTATTGAAACAAAGACTACTCGAACTGAAGTGCAAGTGGAAACAGAGGCCCATACATCTATTGAACCACAAGAAGACATCAGTCTTACTCCTAAGACTGGAAAGGAGAAAGGAATATGAACATTGATTGAAGATTTGAGCAAGGAAGTTGATGATGATGATCAATCAGAGTTGATCACTTCTTTGAACAAAAATATTGGAAAGAACAAGAAAGTTAAGAATTTGGAAGGTAGTCTGAAAGATTTGACTGAGAAGCTACAAAGTGTTATATCTACAAAAGTCTTTGATTCAGATCCACTTGAAAGAGAAAAGATGGTAATTAATTCTTTTGATGTTGAGTTCATTAATTTGACTGATATTGCTAAGGTTAAGGCTTAGGTAGCTTATGAAGCTGAGATGTTGCAGAATATAAGTCAGAATATCAAAAATGACATTGACAGCCTTGACAGACACATTAAGAACTTAAGGAAACATCTTGAGACTGGAAAGTGTTTGTACATTCAGTGTACAAAATCTGAAAATATTTTAATTGAGGAAGAGAAGAAGATAAAAGAGAAGCAAGATGAAATTGCAGTAGAGACAAACTCTTTGGCCAGCCTAAACATAAAGATCAGTACAGTTGAGAAAAAGATAAAAAAATTATGTAATGAGATAAGGACTTTGAATGATGTGAAGAACAAGAAAATTATCAGAATAAACTTCTTGAGAGAGCATATCTCAATCAAGTTGACTATAATAGAAGAGAAGCTAGATGAATGTCTTACTGCTAAGACAACATTTTAGAAGTTCAATTTTGAGTCCCTTCAAGTTTTTCAGATTGCAGCATACGAATGTGTGTGTTAAAATTGTACCTGATCTATAGACACAACACTTCAGTAAAACATTAGAGGTTAGAAAAAATCATGCAAACTTAAAATCTAATCTAACCAAGCGATCTACTGCCTTCTAATAGGTGCGAGATTGATGTTCTCAAATTGCTATCGAGATCAATGACCTAGACGACACCTAAATGAAGGATTTGAATGCAAAAGATGGATATAGAATATGAATGCAATTGATCTATTTTTTTTTAGATGCAATAAGAATGATAAAAACTTGATATGAATCTATGATATGTAAAAATTGATATGCTATGATATGCTAAATGATCTAACAATAATATGCAATATGAAGCTAAAATGAATGTAAAAACAAGATTGATCTCACAATAGCCTTGATTCACAATAAGCTTTGATTTTCCAAATTCCAATTCACCAAAATAGTTGTGCAATTCATAGATGATTTGACAAAGTAAGCTCGCAAAATTATGAGATGATTTAGGATGAGCTAAAGCTTTAATTTATAGAAATCTAGGGCTTTGGAGGTGCATGGAAGAAAGCCATAAATCACTCAAATTAACTCAACTTGATTTTTGAGTTATCTGATAATAAAGATAATTTAATTCACAAAAACATGCAAATCATGCAAAAACAACTTTTTAACTCAAATTAGAAGTTTAGATCAACTTTAAAACTCAAAAATAATGTTGAGTTCCAAAAAGTCAATAACTTGCATTGATTTTCTGATTTGGAGTTTAACTACTCTTTGATTGTGCACATGGATAATTATGAATTAATAAATAAATAAAGTGATTTATTCTCAACTTAACTGATTTTTGAAAATAAAACAATTGATTTATAGGTTAATCTATCATTTAATCAAACTTTTATCAAAAATAATATCAGCAAATATGCCAACTTGCTTTAATTAATTAAATAAGAATTTAATCAATTAATAATATGAATTTTGATTTATTGTCAAATTTAAATAATAATACTTAGGAATAAATATAATTAAATTCAACTTAATAATCAAGTGGCAAGATTAAATCAATTAATTAAATATTCATCATATTCAATTAATCAACTTTAGGATAAATAAGATTTATCGCCAAATAATCATTAAATTAAAGATAATTAGGATAAATTAAGAATATTACTAGGAATATTCCCCGATGCAAAATTTTAGATAATCAATTAGGATTCGATGATGTGTTGATGTGCCTTTGATTAGGACTTTTATGTCAATTTCATTCGATTTGAGGATGTAGGAGGTTAATGAACATATAGCCCATTTTTGGGGTATTACATTTTGCCCCTCTTTGAATTACTATGCGAAGCGCAGTGGTTCAAAGATAGTCTGTGTATGATAAAGATATGAAACTGATTCGAAAGATATGATGATTGAAAGATTTGAAGATATTAGGTCCTAAATGACCAAAGATAATGTTCACTATAGTAGCGATGAACCGATGATTGTGAAAGAGTGTCAAAATGCTTGATTCTGAACCTTAGGATTGCAAATAAGTGAGTGACCGATTCTAGACTCGATTGTCTTAGTAGAACCATGACGCAGGTATCACATCTAACCCCTTCAGTTACTGAAGAACCAAGGAAATAACACTAATGAACCGATGGTTGCAAAAAGCTGATACAGATTACAAGATTAGGAGGATACCAGATTGATATGGATCAATGAATCTGATATGCCCCAAGTGATGATAGATTTGCCTTGAGCGATGAGGACTTTTGATGATTTAGCAACTAGACATGGTTGTTGTCTTGATTAATGAGGAAAGATTGATAGAATTTTTACAGACTTGAATGATGTGCAATACCATGGCCCCTTGAGGATGAAAATAAAAATATGACAATAAAAGTCAATGTTAAATGGTTTAGAAGCATGTTAATTCATTTGAAAAGTGGTTATACACGTCCGGGAATGCGTTCTACATCGTTTGGAGGTCCCAGAGACCAAGTAGATTAGGTTTGACCATGAGTTGACCATAGTTAAAAGTTTAAAATTTTGATAGTTTGATTTTAGATAATTAGTTAAGTTGAATACTAGATTTCTGTGATGATTGAAGGTTGATTATGCAAGTAGTTAATAATATGAATGATTTTAGATTTTGATTTTGATCTCAAAAAAGGATTCTACTTGCTATTTCATTGGAGGAACCTTCATGTGGGATTCAACTCTTGTTAGATTGGAAGAGGTGATTGAAGAATCTTTTAAGTGTTCAAGCAATTTGTGAGATCATGCAAAGTGCAAAAATGCAAATAAACATGCAGGATGATAATGCAACCCTAGGACCTAGGACCTACTCACTGATCATGTGTCGATTTGTTATCATCATTGAACTTTTAGGTAGCCAGATAAATCAATACAATACCCACTAGCTATGAAATCATAGACATATGAATATTGATTTGTAACGCTCAAGAACCAATACAACACCCACTGGTCAAACAATCATGGACATATGAATATTGGTTTTGTTTTCAGAATGTCGCATTATATATAAGCATCGAAGCATAAGCACCAGGATGACCTGAATATCATGTCCATTTTGATATAGCAATTTGTATAAGCATCAAAACATAAATGTCGTGATGACCTGAATATGCCTTGCAGTACAAACACATCAAGCAGTCAAGAGATCATTCTAAATCCAATGTGAATTACCCGTAGTGACCATTTATCATTCACATCCTTAGGCAAGATCATGTTTCATAGTAGGAGAAAGAACTCACTCAAAAAGACAATAGTTAGATCAAACTTCCTTGAATTTTCTGGGTATCAATGGTCGAGGTATGCATGGCCATCCAATTTGAGATAGAGGCTCTTATTGTCGGACACCATTTCAATCCAGAATTTCCAAAGTTGTTAGATTTTCACATACAAGCAGAAGACAAAGAAAAGATTATGCCCCTAGTCATCACTCTCTAAATCCTATAAAGGACATCATCGAAGAGCTCGAAGGGACACAATATGCAGAAATATCAATGTGAATCAGTAAGCATACAAGGAGATAAAAGCATGAAAAGCACAAATTGTTTTTAGTTTGTTGTTTGATGTTTGATTGCATTGTTGTAGATGCAAAATCCTTTCTGGAGACAAGATAGACCGACTGACTCACATGAAGCTTCAAAGGACTCTGACTGGATATGATATGTCTCAGATACATGGGAGGCCATAGTATATGACATTGATTGCCCCTAAGTGTTAAGCATTGATAGGATATAGACGCTTCAGCTGATTGGTGTATAGAGCGACTTACTTGAAAATGGGAAATGTAGAAACAAATCGAGAGATATGTACAAACTAAAGCAAAACTAAAAGCTGGGAAAGACCAAGATTGTGCTGATAGATGGAGCATTTTGAAACAAGTGGTGCCTGTTTGCCGAGTTTTCACCATCTTGGCAGAGATTCTATTTTTACTACCAAGGCACCTGTTTCCAGGTTTTCATGAAGGCACTTTTTATTTTTCTCATTTTTTTTTTCATTTTTTCAATTTTTTTGTACTTTTGACATTTTTTGATTTTTTTGTGAATCATCAAGGTTCCTATTGCTAGGTTTTCACCAAGATGTTCATTTTTTCAGGACATTTTCCAAATTTTTAAGATTTTTTCAGGACATTTTACCATAGAATGAATGCTTTAGGTGTAGAATTTCTTCAGATGGAGAATGTTGATTCATTCTCAGAGCTATTCTCCTTCAGTCATTGAGAGTTGATAGGTGCCAGAGCCAAAAGTAGCAGTGATGACAAAGGGACCCAGCCAGTTGGGTTCGAACTTCCCCTTGCATTCTTGATGTGATTGATTTTTAGGATTCTCTCTCAAGACTAGATCACCAACCTAAAATTCTCTGTGTCTGAATTTATTATTGTAACCTCTAGACATTCTCTTCTGATATATTCTGAGATGATCATACGTTGCTTGTCTGTGCTCATCTATTAGTTCAAGTTCTTGCAACCTAGACACTCTATAGTCATCATCAGTTACTAGACCATGCATTTTGATTCTTAGTGATGGGATTTCAACCTCAATAGGTGGTACCACTTCAAACCCATAAACTAAAGTGAAAGGTGTAGCCCCAGTAGGCATTCTGATACTTGTTCTGATACTGGTTATGATACTTGTTCTGATACTAGTTCTGATACTAGTTCTGATACTGGTTCTGATACTGGTTCTAATACTTGGTATACTTGATAGTATCTTTTTCCATTGCAAACTCCCAAGCAAGATCATATCGTGCAGTCTCAATGTCTAGCAAGGTGGAGAACAAGAGGGATTGGCAAGCTGGTGGAAGAGATGGAAGACAAGAGAATGAAGGAGAATGAAGGGAAGAAATCCTTAAGGGAAAACTCCTCAAGAATACCCAAGCTAGGGAAAATTTTCATGTAAAGCACATTTGGACAAGTAATGAAAGGCTAGCATAGGATAAGTCACAAAAGCATAATGCCAAAGAAGGAAAGGATGCAGGTCAAAAGAGTAGACATGTTAAGAGGCTTCATAGCACAGTGTTTTACTCTTTCTTTATTATTAGATGAAGACCAAAGGGGAAAAGGATAGTGATAGGTGAAAATGAATGGAGGAAGATAAATATGAAGGCTAAACATGAAAGGAATGAAAGAAAGATCATCATAAAACAACTCAAAAAATAGCCAAATGTTTGTGTATAGATCAACATTGTCAAGATCAAAGAGAGAAGAAGGAATGGATGAAATATGTAGAAGAACTACGCATGATGCCTGATTGCCATGTTTTAATCATGGTACTTATACAAGGTGCCACAAGGGAGTGGTTTTCACCATAGGATGAATTTATTTCTCTTTACTTTTGCTACAAAGGTGCGTGTTTCCAAGTTTTCACCAAGGCACATTTTCAATTTTTTTTTTTCATTTCTCCTTTTTTTTTTTTTTGGAAGAAGGCAAGCTTTTTAGATAATGCTCCTTGAAAGGATAAACCATGATATGCAAAGGGATCAAAATGATATGCTCAAAGATGCTGATAGGGAAAGGGAGATGGAAGAGAAAAATGGAGGATAAGGTTTTATGTAAAGCGAGTGAGGTTGGAAGATAGGAGGAATAGGCAAATGAGGAAAAATGATAGAAGATAGAAGGATAATGCATGGAAGGATTGTGAAAGGGTAGATGGAAAGGAAGGAAAGCTCAACATCAACACATACCTTGAAGGGTGGTGAGAGGATGGAGGAATCATGAATGAAGGAATACATGAAGTAATATGGCGAATGGATAGCAAAGGTTGTGGTTTAGGCACATGAAATGGAAGAATATTTTTGGAAGAAGATGAGGTGGAAGTTTTTGGAAGCTTGAATGTCAACTTTACGTTTTGCTCAAAATTAGACTCTTTCAAGAGAGACTTTGGAATCCATATAGCCGTAGGCTTTTCATTTTTTTTTGATGATCTAGAGAGAATATCTTTAATGATGGATTTTGGAACCCATACTTGTCTTGTAGTTTTTTTCTTAGATATCTCTTTTGACTTTATGCTTCCATGTCGAGTAAAGAAAACATGGTGATCTTCTTTTTTTGATGGATTCTTATATTGCTTCTTTTTCTTGTATTGAACATTCAAGTTTCTTCCAATAAACTTGGGACTTGTGGAAGAAGAAGGAGGATATGACTGGTTTAGATGGGTGGGTGGATGAAAAGGATTCAAGGGTGTGCATCTATGTTGATCTTGAGAAAATATGGGAGATGGAGGGATGTAAGGACTCAAGATGGATGGTGAATTAGGAGAGTTAGGAGGGGAAAGTGAAGGGACATAAGGACCCAAGATGGAAGGTAGACATGAAGCCTTTAGTAGTGGTGGAAGAGGTCCAAGGATGGAAGTGGAAGACACAAAAGGATAATCAATAAGTTCATCAGCATCTATATGACAACCAAGGATATCAGCATCTTTAGAGGGAGCATTAGGATTTTCAATAGAATCTTGGACATCTTGAATATAAGCACCTTCTTTGATAGGATTGTTCAAAGCTTGCAAAAACTTAGGAAGAGTAGAAAGTGGAAGCGAACATGGAGTGGTAGAACAAGAAGATGGAAGACTTTGATCTTGACAAGGATCTTTGGATAGCACAAGTGCATAATTTTTCTCTTGATTTTCAATAGGCTTAACATTGGAATTAACAACACCATTTTTACCAACCTTAATGGAAGTATCATCTTTGGAAAGCACAAGTGTGGTAAGGTTATTTTGATTGTCAATAAGCCCAATAGTGTAAGTAGGAGCTTGATCTTGCTTAGGAGAAGACTTAAGACATGGTGAAATGCATGAAAAAGGGTGTGCAGGATCAAAAGAACCCTAAGGCATGGAGCCACTTATAAGGACAAGGAAGCATGTTGGGATTGTATGGATGACTTTGGAAGAGATGGTGGAGGAGTAGTTGAAGTAGGCATTGTAGCATATGAAGGCATAGGCTCTTTAGGTTTAGCATTATTGAAAGTATTTACAGCCAGGTGAAGGTTAGCTTGAGTTTTTTTAAGAGGTAGCCCTGGAGGATAACTATAGGGAACCGTATGAAAAGTTTCAGGGTTTGTGTCAGATGAAGGTTCTGTGAAAGATTTGAAAAACTTGGAAGCTTTAGGAAATGTACGGGTATTGGAGGAAGTAGGGGATGGAAGGGAACCATCACAAGACAAAGGTCCAACATTAAAATGATCTTGCTTGAGAGTGTAATCTTTATTTTCAGCGTGAGAGTTCTTAGAGGAAGGATTCTTATAATATTGATGCTTCAAGCTAGCATGATGCATTTTATAGTCCTCAGTAGTAGTAGATGGATCATAATCAAGGTATTGTTCACAAAAATCATCAATGTCTTTTTCAAAATCAGAATCATATGGATCACCATCACGATCTATCCAATGTGACATCGCATTTCTAGTAAGCAGGAACACACGACGAGGAGGACTCTTAGGAACAGAAGTGTCATAGGTATCATTATATTCTCCATCATCATAGTCATCATAGTCTCCAAAGATGGATGTGTCACTCTCCATGGAAGAGGTATCATAAAGATTATCGCATTGCTCAAATTCTGTCTAGGGGCATGGTGACATGTACAAGTCTTTATCAAATGGAAAAGGGCATAGAGCTTCCATGGAGAACTCTTTAGGTTCCTTTTCTTTCTTAAGATTGTTAAGTTCAACTTGCATAGCATGCATCTATTTCATCATAGCGGTGATTAGCGTTTCTTCCTCATGTGTACTGATTCTTTGAGACATGTGTATTGATTCTCAATAGTTACTGCTCTATTCCTGACACAGTGATCTGATCGATAGATTCTGGAAATAGGCTGAAAAAGCTAAATATCTGGCAATTTTGACAACTTTCAAAAATTTTCCCAAATGACACTTTGCAGACTCGTACGATAGTGGGTAGGCAATGAAATGACAGTTGAAAAACTCGTATGACAATTGCAAGTAGGATTTTTACTTTTGAAATTTTTTGGCATCAAAACTTGTACAACACTGGGTTGGTTACCATATGACAGTTGGGTAGCAATGAAACAACAGTTGAGAAAAATCGTATGACTTTCTAACATCCTGAGATGACTTTTGACTCCAGAAAAGAATTTTACTTCAGATTTTGCAAATTTTGAGTTTTCAGATTCAAATTGTTTGCAAATTGTACTGTCCAGATTTGAAGATTGTAACTGATTTGTTCATTTTCAATAACCAGATAGATAAACAAGCACGCAAAACAACAAGCTAGTGATTTCAAGCATGTCTGAAAATAATGAACAAGGGAAAAAGCAACCTTGCGCATGAACAATCAAGTGATTTTATTCATTCTAATCCTTCGAAGTGCTAATTGTGTATGTTCCAAAAATGTTTTGCAATAATGCACATATACCCTAGAAAATGAAAATTTGGCCTCACTAGGGTTTTTAGTAATGGTTTGAATCTACAACTTTTATGATCCAAAGGGGTGAACTCCAATCCCGGCGCACTAGGGTTTTGACACAGTCTGAGAACTTAATCTTCAGGAGCTGCTAGGGAGATCTGACAACCACAATGAACCATACCCTGTGAAGATTTCTTCCACAAGGACATTTATATAGCGGCTGTCACTACCATGGCAAAAATGGCTATTACCGCTTGAGGTTTCATCAATGCAGTTTACCTTGTGAAGGGATTGTTCGCTACAGTTAACCCTCTCTAAAGATGACTCACAATAGTATACCAAAAGGGGACTTGGCTCCAGATCCAAGTTTTTTGATGCCTTTTCACTTTTAACCCAAATAAAGTAGACAGATAAATCTGACACGCTAAGACAAAATTTTGCTTCACCAAGGTTTATAATGTCAACTCTACATGATCTATCAACCTCTCTGGAGAGAGAATGTATCAATCAATAAGAGAAGGCACACTAACCAATTTTGATTCACCAAAGCTCATGATGTCAACCCCACGTGATCTATCGACCTCTCTTGGGAGAGAATGTATCGATCAATAAGAGAAGATGCACTAACCAAGTTGAATGTGAAATGTAGTAAGTATCCTCCCTACCTACAAGGATTCTATCGTCAAGAAGGATTTCACTGGGAATTCAATCTCTCAAGAATCATGAATAGTGTTCATACGGCCTAATTACTATGTGAGTACAGATGTATGTTTCCAAAAAGCAAATCTACCAAAAGTACCCAAAAAGTAGAAAGAGGAACACTTAATGATTAAAGTGAATATGAGATGAGTCCACAAGGTAGAACACTTAACACCTCACACAAGCTGAAAATGAGTCCCCAACTTAGAAAGCAAGTGATTTCCTAAAAACATAAATGGGTTGCCAAGTGGAACACTTAACGCTTCTGTCCTGTTGACCCCTCCCCTTTAATGTGGCGCTAACCTTGCAACCACGGGGTGGAACGAGGGGTCAATGAATTAGAAAATCCAATAACCCAAGATAGCAATCAAGATTAATCACAAGTATCTAAGACTACTTAATGAATTGTTAAGGGGTCACAACCTAGTATCAATTATGCAAGTGTGTAGAAATAGACAAAAGCATGAAAAGATGCACACAAGCCAGACACATAAGAGATTTATTTTAAGTCCAAATCAAAATTTTATTAGATGAAGGAGAATACCTGGGATCCTCGCAATGTGCTTAGTAGATTTTACCCAATTTTTAGCAATTCTTGTTGAGCTTTTCCATGCAAGCAAGTGACGAACTCTCCAACAAGCAAACAAGCAAACAAGATATGCAACATATATTCAAGTTATGAAAACCATAGGGTTACCTCTAAAAATAAATTATTATCAGCAATAATAATCAACAATTAACCCAAATGAAAACTTATATCATTCATTGAACCATGTAAAAAAAATAAGTGCATACCCATCACAAAACTTTATTTTTTTTGCTGCATTTGACCTAGTCAACAAGATCTGATTTTTTTTTTATGATTTTGGCTACAAAAATAGAAATTAAAAATAGAGACCCCTGCTAAAAAATAGAGAAATTTCCAAAAATAGAAATTTTTTAGAAAAATCTCTTCATTTGTGCCCTAGAGACCCATTTTATCAAAACATACCAGTTTTTGTAAATTGACTATTTGAGCTATTATATTGCATCCAAATTTAAAATACAAATAATGGACCCCCTGTAGAATTTAAATATCTTTCCGAAAATATAAAAATTTCTGAAAAATATGCTGATTTGTATCAGATATTGATTTTTTCTAGAATTTCAAGAAAAAATTATTAAAAATTCAAAACATCTCAAAAAATTCTAAATTTTTTACTGTAGCTTCCCTGATATGTTTTCAACGTACAAAAAAAAATTTAGAGAAAAATCCAAGCCGTTTGGGAGATAAAATTAAATCTTTGAAACTTTAGGGTTTTAGCTCCCCCAAAAAATGAAAACTAGCATGTAAAGGTGGGTTGCCCCATGGTGGGCACCAGAAATGTGTGTGTGAAAATAGTACCTGATCTATAGACACAACACTTTAGTAAAACATTAGAGGTTAGCAAAAATCATGCAAAATTAAAATCTAATCTAACCAAGCGATCTACTGCCTTCTAATAGGTGCGAGATTGATGTTCTCAAATTGCTATCGAGATCAGTGACCTAGATGACACCTAAATGAAGGATTTGAGTGCAAAAGATGGATATAGAATATGAATGCAATTAATCTTTTTTTTTTTTTTTTTTTAGATGCAATAAGAATGATAAAAACTTGATATGAATCTATGATATGTAAAAACTGATATGCTATGATATGCTAAATGATCTAACAATAATATGCAATATGAAGCTAAAATGAATGTAAAAACAAGATTGATCTCACAATAGCCTTGATTCGCAATAAGCTTTGATTCTCCAAATTTCAATTCTTCAAAATAGTTGTGCAATTCGTAGATGATTTGACAAAGTAAGCTCGCAAAATTATGAGATGATTTGGGATGAGCTAAAGCCTTAATTTATAGAAATCCAGGGCTTTGGAGGTGCATGGAAGAAAGCCATAAATCACTCAGATTAACTCAGCTTGATTTTTGAGTTATCTAATAATAAAGATAATTTAATTCACAAAAACATGCAAATCATGCAAAAATAACTTTTTAACTCAAATTAGAAGTTTAGATCAACTTTAAAACTCAAAAATAATGTTGAGTTCCAAAAAGTCAATAACTTGCATTGATTTTCTAATTTGGAGTTTAACTACTCTTTGATTGTGCACATGGATAATTATGAATTAATAAATAAATAAAGTGATTTATTCTCAACTTAACTGATTTTTGAAAATAACACAATTGATTTATGGGTTAATCAATCATTTAATCAAACTTTTATTCAAAAATAATATCATTAAATATGACAACTTGCTTTAATTAATTAAATAAGAATTTAATCAATTAATAATATGAATTTTGATTTATTGTCAAATTTAAATAATAATACTTAGGAATAAATATAATTAAATTCAACTTAATAATCAAGTGGCAAGATTAAATCAATTAATTAAATATTCATCATATTCAATTAATCAACTTTAGGATAAATAAGATTTATCGCCAAATAATCATTAAATTAAAGATAATTAGGATAAATTAAGAATATTACTAGGAATATTCCCTGATGCAGAATTTGAGATAATCAATTAGGATTCGATGATGTGTCGATGTGCCTTTGATTAGGACTTTTATGTCGATTTCATTCGATTTGAGGATGTAGGAGGTTAATGAACATATAGCCCATTTTTGGGGTATTACAATGGATTGAGTACTTTACTCAATGTAGCAGAATTAATAAAGAAGGCATGGGAGAAAGATTTTGAGACTTGGAAGACAGATTTTGCAGATTGTGTTGCTAGCCTACCGGCTTTGCAATAAGATAGTAAGGTAAAAGTTTTGACACAATTTTGTATATCCCTTTCCACCCTTTATTTTGTCATTGTTGTCAAAGGGGGAGAGATACTTAGAAAATTGTCTATATATGATAAGGAAGGATAATCATAGGGGGAGTTCTATGGAGTATTATGAAGTGTTATAGATTATGTGTATATTTTGAGGAGATATAAGGATAGTATCCTTATTTTATAATATGGGCACAATTTTGATACAAATTTTGAGATTTTGACTTGTACACTTCGCCAATTTTCTCATATGTTGCCACCAATGACAAAGGGGGAGATTGTTAGCAATTTGGCTAAGGTATGTACATAGATGTTTTCATTATGGCAACATATGTTCCCTATGAAGATTGCATAAGTTGGAAAGTAAGTATGGAAGATCGTAGACTAAAATTATCTAAGTATGAAACATTGCTTTTTACAGAGCACCCGATACAGTTTGTTTTGGCAATGTTCACTGGAGCATGATCAGAGTTTGCACAGTTGAACATAGACTCTATGGTGTCTAAGGATACTCCATCTCAGTGTGCAAAAGAGTACAGATAGTATGGACAAAGTTATGATTGTTTTACCGATGACAGAGTACAGCCGAAAGAGCAGTTTTGAAGACAGAACTAGTAAATGAATTAAGGGATTATTTTGCTTGTCAAAATAATGACTTTATATTATAAAGAGATGACATCCTAGATGTTTACTCTTGGATAAAGATATGCAAGATGAAAAGAGAAAGATATTATGGTTGTATCTTGTATAAATAAAGATGTACCAAACATACTTGAAATGTAACTTGTAGTATGTAACTTGTGATAGTTGTATATTGTGATAGCAATGAAAGTTGTTGATGCGAAGTTGTAAGCAGTACCATATTGTAATCAGTAAACATTTGTATTACTTGTTTGGGCAGTGAGCTCATCTGGTAATCAAGTTTTGTATCTACAACTCCTAACAGGGTTGAGGCTTCTAACAAGGCCTATAGTCCCTTAGCCAGGACTGATACACTATATGATTGTAACAGGCTCCTAACAGGGTCAACATCTTTAACTAGATATCTTTTGATTAGTGGATCTTTGTGGGTACCATCCCCACTGGGGTTTTCCCTTGGCTAGGGTTTCATCGAGAACATATCATGTGTTATGAGTTCTTTACATTGTATGCTATTTAGTTTCTTATGCTTTAAAGTAATCTGTTATATCCATAAGTGGGAAAAAGTAAAAGTTTGTGAAATACTGATTCACCCCCCCTCTCAGTATTTCCTATTTCTAATAAAATCATCTTTAGGTCATTCTTTAATTACATCTATAAAGTTTGTGCATACTCTGATTGATTTTTTTGGTTTTGATATTGGAACTATGTTTGAGATCCATTCAACATTCTCTATAACTCGGATAAATCCGGCTTTTGGTAGTTTCTCTAGTTCAACTTTGACAAGGAGTGCCACATGAGGATGCATTTTTTGCAACTTTTTCTTGATTGGTTTGACTCCTAGAGTGATAGAGAGATGATGCATGATGAGATCAAGATCTAACCTAGGCATATATGAATATTTCCATGCAAAGTTGATCTTCTTCTCTATTAAGAATTTTTTAAATGCTTGTTTTTTCTCTTCTGACAGAGATTGTGCTACATGAATCAACCGTGGTTCTTCTGTTGTGCCCAAATTGATAGACTGAGTTGGTTCTATCAATACTAGAGACTTTTCCTATAAATGACTCATAAGGACATCAAATATCTCATCTTTAGGCACCTTAGAGAGGTTTTTATCTTCGGATACGTCTTTTGTTTTTACTAGTTTAGGTTTTGAGACTTCCACATAGTGGTTTTCACCCTCATGACTCTTTCTTTTTGTTTTTATTCTTCTGACTAAGATATTTAATATCCAAATCTATCATGTTGATGCTAGGTTCACTAATGGAAGTTATCATGGGTTCTACTATATGTAGGTAGCATGCAAGAGCATAGTCTATTTGGAATGTATGGATGTCTTGGCTTGGATCAGTGGATGTTTGGTCAATAAGCTCAAGATGTTTGATATTAAGTATGGGGAAGGATTGAGTAATGATGTTTCTACACATAGTGTTGTAATCATTGGCTTTGATTCAACTCTCAAATTCAAGGATGCTATTACTACTCAGAATATTCAGTTCATCAACCATCTCAACGTCATTGTTGGATCCTGCATTAGTGATAAGTGAGTCAGACTCATGAGGTCTATCATTTTTTTCTAGAATTATTTCAGATGTAGGTATGTATTGGTGAATGAAATCAATGTGTTTATGAGTGATAATGTCCTCTTCCTTTGGTTCTAAAATGACTCCCCATTCATAGTCATTTGATTTGTCATCTGGATCCCTAGGAAAGTGAAGAACATGTGTAAAATTAGGACAGATTCCCCAAGAAGGGTTACCTTTATAATCTGAGAAAAAATCATAATCATGGGAGTCTATCTTAAAATTACCATTGTGTCCCAAATGCTCATCTATTGTGATAGTTTTACCTTCTTCCTCTTACTTGTTCTCATTATCAGCTGGTTCTTGTGTTGCGACTGTCTGTTGTTCAATAGTAGGTTCTTGTGTATCTATCACATTGATTATTTCTTTAGGTTTCTTCTCATCTTCAAGAAGGTCTAGAATATGTTGAGGTATACGTTAATAAGGAAAAACATTAGTTTTATTTGAATCATCACTATTTGAGTGTTGTGTTTCTTCCTTTTGTTGAGTATCTAGTTCTATTTTTTCTAGGACATGTGTAGAGCTCCCACCGAGATGGAAAGGTTTCTTGTGATAAACTATGCCTGTAGTATCCTTGGTTGTTCTCCCACACTATTCAATGGGTCTAATGATGGCTTTTACCCTTATTCCTAGAGGTCCTTTTCATGTATATCCCATTTTAGACATTATCTTGTGACCTGATCCATACGATTTTGTCAGAATATTAGGTGTTTTAGTGTCACTTTTTTGAACTGTCTATGATTAAGATTCATCATTATATAACCAGGATAGTATAGTCTCTTCCTCATGTGATTCTTTCTTGGATACTTTCTCTGTGACAAAACTCCCATTAAATATGACCCAAGATTCTATAGCTGTTGGCTTCACCTTTTCTGAAGGTTGTCGATAAGATTTAGGTGAAAGTGGGAGAGATGTTAGGGATAGGACTGGTTCCATTGTGTATTCACCCATGCTTGTGTATTTGATCTTGACCCCTTGTGATAAGTCTTCTATTTTAGATATAGATGATATGTCTATTTCTTTGGTAGAAGACTCTCTGTTATGGGGAACAAGTTTATCTACACTTTCTTTCAAAGTGTTGCAAAATGCTGATGTGCCTGTCGGTATAGTGACCTCTACTCCATCATAGGGAAATTTGAGATATTAATGATATGTTGATGGAATATCTTGCATCTCATGTATCCATGGCCTTTCTAGAAGAATGTTATAGGCCAAGGGAAGATCTAGCACTTGACATGTGATATCTTTGATGACAGGTCTTGTTCTGATAGGTAGCACAATGACTCCTTTGGAATTTATTTCTTGTGCATCATATGCTTTTATGGTTATCTTATTTTTAGGATCAATAGAATCTTCTGATAATTCCAGTTGTGTAACCAATTTTTAAGAACAAATATTTAGACCTGCGCCTCCATCTATCAACACATGTTTGACATGATTGTTTTAGATTAAGACTTCAATATGCAGGGGCTGGTTATGTGGATCATCTTCCTTTGAAAAGGATATGTACTAAGGGGATGTCAGGTGACTCACCATTGTTTGGAATATGTCAAGATAAAGATCTTTAGGAACATTAGAGCCAACTAGAGCTTTGTCTAGAATTGCATGATGAGAAGGAGAGATGTGAAGCAACTCGAATATGGAGATTTTAGCATTAGTGTATTGCAGTTGTTGGATGATACTGTATGATATCTCTTTGGACTCTTTAGAATTGGAAGATTTGGAAGTAGTCTTTTGTTTAGATGCTGATGCAAGATTAAATGGGACCTTCAGGGCATTTGATGAACTCGAGTTTTGTCCTCAAAGAGTTGCCTGAGCTTGAGATCGAGTAACTGCATTAGCTATCTTGTTATCTCTATCCTTTTTGACAATAGTGATGACATCATAGTGTTCAAATAGGCATGGTTCTACCATATTGATGACATCATTGTTACCAGAGTAAGTGTAATTGACTTTGGCACCCATATTAGGTTTAGAAGATAAATCTCCTTGTTTATGCTTTGGAAAGGGTTCTGTGAATGCTGCATGATCATTATTGGATTTATGGTTATCAATCATAATTTCTCCAATGTTAATTTTGTATATAATGAGATGTTTCAAATGCATGCAGTTATTTGTTTTATGACCCTTGTTTCGATGGAAATCATAGAAATCGGTCTCTTTTCACCATTTAGGTTTGAATTTTGGGTCATATGGGTTGATCTCAGGTAACGTGATGATACCATTTTCCAAGAGAGTTTTCATGGTAGATTCCAAGGGCTCACCCAGAGGAGTGAACTCACGTTTTGGTTTTGTAACCCATGGTTTATAGCCAGTTGAATTTTTAGTAGATTCAGTTGCCTTCATTTCTGAAGCTTTTATGGCTTGAGTGCCAATGGTGAGATTAAATGATGGTGCCTTAGATGGAGCACTGATATGATCCACAAAATTGTCTATGACAATGTTTTTGTTTTTGTTCTAGATTTTGCCTTTATCATTGTTGTTGGAACTAGATCCTGAATCGTACTTATTTTCCTTATAAAGAGATATGTCTCCCTTTTGAACAAGAAAATTTTCAATCTTTATTTAATTTTCTACCATTTTATCAAAGGATGTATGATTTTGTATTTGTAGATGGTAATTGATTTCTAGAATCAAATTATTGGTGAAAATCTCTAGTTTCTCATTTTTTGGGATTGGTCAGGCATAGAGTGAAAACTTCTTCCTCCAACATTTGAGGAAGTTCAAGAAGGGTTCTCCTAAGTTTTGTTTCAGATTGTAGATGTCGATCATGGTGACCAGATGTTGGATATTGTAGGAGTATTTTTTATAGAATAATTTGATTAACTCCTCAAAGGTTTTGATAGTTAGAGGCATCTTAGAGAACCAATTGATGGATGCCACTCCCAAAGATCATGGGAAGAGACACATTAAGTAGGTTGGTTCATGCATAAACTCGATGGATAGGGTACAAAATTCTCTAACATGATCTTGAGGATCAGAATTTCCATCGTATTTGTCATATTTAGGAAGCTCCACTCTTTTTGGGAATGACAACATGTACAAGTTCTTATCAAATGGAAATGTACACAGTGCTTCCGTAGAGAATTCTTTGGGTTCTTTCTCATTTTCCAGCTTGTTAAGTTTTATTTGCATGGCATGCATTTGTTTCATCATAGCTATTATGGGAGTTTCTTCCTCTTGTGCGATGATGTCTTTGACATTATAGTCTCAAGGAAGTTTGGCTCCTTGTTGAGCCAGCTGTAGGAAATATGCCTCTTTCTCTTCTTTCAAGAAGTGTTTCATAAATTTGTGAAAGAGGTCATCATTACGAAATTGTTAAACTTCTGATGATGTTGGTGCTTGATCTCCACCATGATTGGATTGGTGACCTTGTGAGCCCTGGTTACCTCCACCTTGTGACATGGTGGAATTTTGATTATCTCCTAGGATTGATTGAGGAGGATTAGAGTAACCTTCTTTCAGATGTAGGTTACCTAGGGCATCTTCTTCGTAAAGATTGGTATCATAGGGTTGGTGAAAGGTCTGAATAATGAAAGATGATGAAGGGGAGACCTTTGGTTTGTCTCAGGGTTTTCTATGTGATGAAGCTCTAGTTTCCACCATTAACCTTGGATGAACACTTAGAACTAGATGTGACAACTAAGAGATAGTCCGATTTAGGATAGATCAGGTGACGTAATCTTATCAAGATTGGTTTTCAAGAAGATAGATTGAACGTAATGATGGATATTGTGTCCAAGGTGTATGGGTAGATGCCTAGAAGATGGTGGACATGAATTCACAACACTTAGCCATTTGAAGATATTTAATCAGGGTTGGTTTTTGACAAGATCTTTACACAATATGAGACAGGATTTAGACTGATCAATCAGATGGAAAATCAAGTTCAGTTGGTCACTTTAGAAAAATAAGATGAATTTTCTATGGGCTTTGCTTTGTTCCTGACATAATGATGATTTTGATAGAATGTAGGTAATAATTGCAGGTTGACTGAATTTCTGACAAATTTTAACTCTCTAGAATTTTTTTGGTAAACTCTTGTATGATAGTATCCAAGCTTGTATGACTTAGAATGGGGTCTAACACAACAATTAAAAAAGCTCGTACGACAAATGACTCCAGTATTTCTTTTTTGCTAAGGATTTATGAAAAGTCTTGTACGACATAGTAGGAGTTCTCGTACGACAATATGGTGGTCCTGATATGACAGTTTAAAATTGATGCAATTCTCGTACGACAACTAAAAACTCAGGACAACAGTTTACACCAGAAAAGGATTTTCTTTTAGATTTTGCAAGTTTTTCAGCTGTTTGGTGTTTTTGATATTAGATTGTTTGAAAATTTATCTATCTAGGTTTTGAAAATCTCTCTTTTGGATTTGTCTTAGGTGGTTTAACATACCAATAGGCTCACAATCATAGAAAACATAGGGAATTGAATTAATGAATCAATCACACCTATCTTACCCTAGCTTGGAGAAGAGATGTATTACTTGCTCATTGACTTAGGAACACACTCATGGACTCCTTAGAATATGTAGGTCCAACAACATGCAATGGATGTTGAAGCCCATATTAGCTGAGTTCAACCATCAAAGAGGGCTCGATATGATGAGTTTCTTGGGGTGATTACTATTCACCTCACACAAGAACTACAAATCCTTTGGGGGTGGATTAGTGGAAAAATAGCTTAGGATTTTAATCAAGGCATCTATTCACAACTATCTCCCATAGTCTCATGAGTAGGATTTAGGCTGTTAACCCTATGAGCACTCTGATCAGTGTAGTCTCGCAAGCAAGATTTAAGTGGCTCCGCTCTACACAAAATCAAAGTGTGTTCATGGAATGAATCCAAGGAACAAGTGCAACTATGTCTTCTGAGGCTTTAACCTCAAGGAAGCATCAATTTTTATAGTGGGGTGGAAGATTCAGCTTAAGACTTGTCCCCACTTAGGTCATTCCCAGGAGCTTTTTACCTCTTCGACAAGCCCTCTAAAAGATTAATTGAAAAGTGAGGTTGGGGACCACAAGATTTGGGTTTCTGATTCTCTAAAAGAGAAGAGCATAATCTCCTAACCTTGTCCTTTTCACTATCCAAAACATGTCAAGAAGAGTTAATCCAAAGATCGTACACAAACTGGCACTAGGGAAGATACCTTCTGGGTTTTTGATTCTCCTAAGAAGGAGAAGAGCA
This sequence comes from Chamaecyparis obtusa, assembly GCA_027943335.1. NCBI lineage: Eukaryota > Viridiplantae > Streptophyta > Pinopsida > Cupressales > Cupressaceae > Chamaecyparis > Chamaecyparis obtusa. Next base: position 1,434,423 of record BSBK01003837.1, read on the forward strand.
TAATCCCCTCAATATCTTCCTTGATGGAAATAAGCAAACGTACCTAATTAGCTAGATGCTTATGAAAATAAGATCTATGCAAACATAATATTCACTTGTAGAAGATTAGGCAACTTGCAAAACCACTTGTTAGAAATTGTGTTGAATGAGCTTCTTTGACAAGCATTTCCTGTAAGGGTTTCCTGTAAATAAGGGTTTGGAAGTCAAGACAAGAAGAGGCTAGAAATCAAGTTTTTATGCTCAAATCTTCATCTATCATCCTGCAAAAATGTGTTAGGTTGCAAAAATGATCAAACACCAGCAAGTACCAACTATCTGGGTTAGCTAAAAGTCAAAATATGAAATCCAAATCTCAAAAATTACCCAAAAATATGATACAACTATTGAAAACTGGAGTCAAAACTCGTATCATAATATAATAGTTCTCCTATGACAATCTGGATACAATACAACAATGGGTTCCTGCACACACAACAATTGAGATCTCATATGACAATACATATCAACACACACGATAATGAAAAATTTCATCTGTCATACGACAAACAAAATGTTTTGATACGACTTTCTACAAATGTCGTACGAAATTGTACAGAAGAAAAATTAAAAATCTAAGCTTGAATTGAAATTGTTAGAAAATGATGAAAACAATGATGGAAACCCATTGTTGGGCCCCATGGTGGGTGCTAGAGATGTGCATGTGAAATTGTACCTATTTATAGAACACAACACTTCAGTAAAACATTTTAGGTTAACAAATCAGAAAAATATGCAAATAAGATAAATATCATTAACCAGGCGATTTACTGATTTCTAGTAGATGCAAGTATGATATCCTAAAAAATAATCAAGATCGGTGACAATGCAACACCTAAATGAAGGATTTAATAATGACTCTAATGAAAATTGAATACAAATTAAGCTATTTTTTTGATATTTGTATGCAATATGGATGAAAAATTGTATGGAAGGATTTAAAACTAGATGAAAATAGAATGCAATCTAATCTAGCAATGATATGAATGCTATGAAATAAATGAAGCAATGATAACAAGAATCTCAAAATTGCACAATCTCACAAATCGCCAGATCGCACAAGCAAGATTCTCCAAATTCGCAGGTTTGAGGATTAAGGATCGAGGATCATTTGTGAAGGAGTGAGCCTCATTTATATAGAAATCTAGGGTTTGTGAGAACTCATGGCAAAACCATAAATCACTCCTTGATGAACTCAGATTGATTTTTGAGTTATCAAAGAATTAGAAACAGTCAACTCACAAAATCATGCAAAAATAGCTTTTTAACTTGAATTAGGAGTGCAGATCAATCACATGTTGAGTTCGAAAAGTTAACAAATTGAAATTAATAGTCGATTTAGAGTTTAACTACTTTTCTGATTGTGCATGAATAATGATGAATTTATTTAATATTCCATGTGTTTTTTTCTCAACTTAACTGATTTTTGAATAAAAATAACTGATTTATGGGTTAATTATTTAATCAAAATTTATCCCAAAACTATATCATTAAATTTGACAATTTGATTTAATCAATTAAATAAACATTCAATTGATCATTTTTAGAAACTTTGATTTATTGTCAAATAAAAATAATATTAATTAGGAATAAATGTAATTAAATCTAATTAAATAATTAAGTGGCATAATTAAATTCAATTAATCAAATATTTGACATGCTTAATTAATTAACTTTAGGATAAATAAAATAATGTCATTTATCACCAAATAATATTTAATTTAAAGATAATTAGAATAGATTAGGAATATTTAGGAATATTCCCTGATGCAGAATTAGGATAGGATCGATTAGGGTTTCGATGATTCGATGCACAAATGTGCTTTAGGTTAGGTCGTTAGAATCGATTTCGATCGATTTGTTGATGTAGGAGGTCAATGGTCCTGAAGCCCATTTTTGGGGTATTACACAAGTCATTATTCTCTCTCTCTCTCTCTCTCTCTCTCCAATAAAGCATTATGGAAAACTACAACATCCATTACACAAGGTTTTATCTTTCATGATTTTCTTTTGGATTTGTGTGTGAATTCAAAGTTATTGCATCAACATACTTGATCACATTCAAAGAATTATTTGCATTGCCAAGGTATAGTACACTTCATTGTTTAGATCTAGCCTCTGATATATGACAACAGACTTTCATTTATTTCATTCCATTTCAAGGTTGATTCAAAATCGGGGTTTGAATGAGGTGAACCCATTTCTACATAACAATTTCCTCTTTTTCTATGTGCTCGTAAAAGGTAACATTTGCACTGTCTTGGATATAGGAAGTCCAGAACCTCGCATGAGGTAGTTTGTAACTGAGTTCAGTCAAAAGTGTTAGGATCAGGTTTTTGATGTTAGTCCTAAGGGTTAGAGATTATTGAGAGGGGGGGTGAATCAGTAATCTAAGATATCTGGTACTTTTTACTTCTTTTAACACAAATAAAACATTCACAATTTTACTAATTTATAAGCAACAAAAACTTAACCAAATAAACACAACCACCACAATGCATTCACCACATAACATAGAAATTTCACCTATGGAAACCCAAATGGGTGAAAACCACATATGAGATGAAACTCACAAATTGTGTACTCTTCTGAAGTTCACCCTGTTAGAAGTTTCACAAAGACACTGTTAGGTGCCACCCAATTATGGGTTTTTCTCTAGCCCTATTAGGAACATTACCCTGTTAGGAGTATCCTTGTTATAGGACTTCAGACAGTAGCTAAAGTGCCACCCTATTAAAGGATTACAAATAAGATCTATTAGGATCTACCCAATTACAAGATATACATATAAGAAACCTGTTAGGGTTTTGTGATCTAGAAATAGAAACTCCTTTGCTTCATCAGATCCTCTCTAAAACCTTCAATCTTTCATTGGACAAATTTGGAATACCCTGGATTGATCGCCTATCACAATCATGATCTACACACATGAATCTTTGATTCCATGACATAAATTATTACCATAACTGATAGTAATGTTGAATATTGGTTATATGATGGTGATGATGATGAAGACCAACCAAGATAAGAGTAATACATGATAGTAGAAAGGTTAGATCAATTATTGTCTTATCATTGATGTCAAGCACTTGATTTATGGTTTATGTTATGTTTCCATATCATTCGATAATGATATAAGTTGAATGAGTTAAGGAGAAGAAGAAATGAGATGTCATGAAGTTGAAGAACTAGGTTAGATCAGTTATTGTCTTGTCATTGATGTCAAGTAATTGATTTCTGGTTTATGTTATGTTGCTATATCATTCAATAATGATATAAGTTGAATGAGTTAAGGAGAAGAAGAAATGAGATGTCAAGAAGTTGAAGAACTTAAAATGGGCAACTGATACAAATCGAACAATGATTAGATAATGTTGATATAATTTTTTCTACCTAACATATGATTATGTTAAGTCAGTAAAACATGGTAATGAATTTTTGTCAAGTCGCCAAGTTAAGTTGTTTTGGATACTAAGAAGAATATGTCACTCGGTCAAGGTAAAAGGTAAAAGGAAGTAACTTGGTAAAGAAAAAGGAGCCGAAGGCACCAAAAATGAAAGAATAGTTTAGGCACCGAGAGAAGTTAACCAAAATTCAAATGGAGGACACTGAGAGAGGAACATATATTAAATAAGAATTGAATTGACATTTAATGATAAGCTATCAAGAGCTAGATGATCATGATGACAAATAAAGTTAGTTACATGAGATCTAGAGATAGGAAAATTCAAGGTTAAGATCTATGAAAAGATCTAAATGGAAAAAAAAAAGATGGAACAAGTTTCAAGAAAAGTTCAAGTTCCTAGGTGAAAAGAAAACATGTCACCGCAATCCAAATTCAAGGCATAATGAATTGGATGGTTAAGATTGATCAAAGAAAAACATAATAGAGGAGATTAAGAGGCAAAAATTATCTATACAAAGGATTCATTTGTATGAAAAAATGGCTAGCAAATTGAATAGTTGAAGGGTTGCCAACTGTTACAATGAAGAAGGAACAAAGAGATTTAGAGTGGAAAAGAAAGATTTGATGAATTGTTGAAGCTAGTGGATAATGAAGAATTGAAGTGAAGAAATAAGAGCACACAAAGAATTTGATTGAGAAAAGACAGTTGCAAATATACATGTCAATTTATTTACTCTTTCTTACTAGAAATTATAACAGAGAAATCTCTTAACAGAGTGGACTTAATAGTCTTATTGTAAAATCCTTAAAAAATGTAACATTTTAAAGAGTGTTTGAAGCCCTCTAACAAGGCCAATCTTGAAGATCCTAATAGATCTAAGGTAAATCCCTTAACTAGGTCACACCTAATAGTGTGCATTGTAATCTTTAACCAGATTGGATCTTAACCAAGCATACTTCAAAAGAGTATTTTCTTAGTGGGTGATAAGTCCCATCGTGGGTTTTACCAAAGATGGGATTCCACGTTAAACACTGGTGTTACATGTGATGCATGAGTTGTGTGAATGATTTATCGATTGTTATAGTTTATTTACTGATGTCAAAAAATAGTGAATTTTTTTTTACCGAGCTTCTACCACTCATCGAGTATCTCGGGTCTTGAGTAATCTTGCATCACCAAAAACATTTCTATTTCTTGTAATTGTCTGATGTTTGTTTATGTAGCCATTGTTGTTGTTGGTTTCTTGCCTTGTGTAGTTAATGATTTTCCATGGACCTATTTTGGGACCTTCTCCTAAGGGCACACATCCTAATTCATTTGGACTTGGAAGTTATCACCATTTCCCTCGGGTATCGATTCTCTGCCAGTTTCACAGGAAATGTGTGGTATTTCACCTTTTGCGGTTCCATGTGGGGGAATTGGATCTTGCAAATTTTGGGACATGTTCTTGGATCATGTAGACCTAACTGTAACGTCACATCATGTTTTGTTGTTTCTTGCTTTAGTTTTGGTTTCTCCTCCTAAGTGGACCTATATTGTAATTAAGTGCCTGACTGGCCAACTTGTGACTTTGCAGCTATATATTTGGAGCTTGGGTTGATGTAGAGTAGAAGTGTTAGTAGCATGAGAGTATCTAAAAGGATAGACAACTGCAATATGCGAGCTGTGATTCTGATTGCATAATTTCATTGTATAAGGCCAAAAACTAGAATTCCTCATTGTCGGGCATGTTGCTAATTTTATAATAATTGCACCAGTGTTGTTGCCAATTGCTTGTCTCATATCCATTATGTTTTCACTACTTTCATGTGGTTTTGATATTTCTTCCATGTGTAAATTTGAGCAGGGCTTGTTTGTGGGTTTAAGTAGAGTCAATTAACCCTGATTCTACCTTTACCTTTCCTACCCTTGTGTCAGGTGGTATCAGAGAAAGTTCTTTCTTATGGATTGGATCATGGATAACCTTGTTGGATTGGTTGTAGGTTGGTGGATCTGAGATCTGACCTATAACTTGTAGAAGGTTACGATCTTGCTGGAACCCGATTGTCAAGATGGTTTGTGGTAGAGGAAATGATAATGCTATCATGGATATGTTGAGGTATATTGCAACTAGACTTGAAGCTATAGAAACAGCCCAGAGAAGAGGCACACATCTTGAAGATGTTAGTGATGAAGAAGAAGCGGCACCTAATCCTGAACCTGAAGTTGCGCAAGATGAGGAAAGAATCTTGAGAGTTTTGTCTAAGGTTAACTTTAGACCTGCAGTTGAGGTTTCTTGCTATGATGGAAGACTTGAGACTAATGCACTTTTGGATTGGATCTCTGAGATGGATAAGTACTTTGAGTATGAAGGTACTCCTAATAATAAGAAGGTTGAAATTGCAGTCACAAAGTTGAAAGGTCATGCATCTCTGTGGTGGGATCATTTTCAAACTGAGAGATAGAAGAGAGGGAAAGAAAAGATCAAGACATGGATGAAAATGCTTGGAAAGATGAAGAGGAAGTTTCTTCCAGCTGACTACCAAGTTAGTTTGATGAGGAAAATGTAGAATTTGAGATAAAGGGAAATGAGTGTGAAAGAATATACTGAGGAATTTTACAAATTGGATATCAGATCTGGACATGTGGATGATGAAGTTGAGAAGGTGGCTAGATATCTGAATGGCCTAAGGACATCTATTCAATATGAGATTAGTTATGTTAATATGGAAGGGTCAACCCACAATAGTGGGTTACACTTTTTGGCCTGAATGGACACTGAACTCTACATTTTGGGAAAAAATTCAAATTCAAATGCATATTCTTGTTAAACCATTTGGAATCAAAAGATGAAGTAAATTAGAGTGTTTTAGGATTTTTTGTCTAGATTCTAAATATAGTTTTTATTTTTATTTTTTAGTTTATTTTAATATTTATTTCTTTCTCCCATGAAAACTAGTATGTTTACGAAAATATCATTTTCAAAGAGTTACATTGTTTTCATAGAGCATAAAATTTTTTCTAAAATAGATATCAATGTGATTCTTTCGAATTTAGTTTTTTAACATCCATATGCAGGGCATGCAGTTGGTTTCATGACATTATCATGATTATTTCATATTTTATTAATATTTTAAGTTTACTAAACTGTAATTTTGACATACCTTGACTACATAGCTTATAACTTGTTGCGTATTTGTCGAATTTCATTTTTTTATTTATTTATAGAAAGAGAACTTTAATGCCTAGGGCATAGATATTTTTCAGATTTTTTTTTTTCTCATTTACTATTTTTCCATAAGCATCAAACATAAAGGTAGACATACGGTGAAATGTCTATGTTTAGTAAAATGAAAAAATTCCAAGTCATAATAAACTTAATATATATTAATAGTATAATCATTGGAAATGGTTTTATCAATAGTACCTTACAACATAGATAGGTTTTTCAAATGGATTCATTTGATATGCCAAAAGATAAAGTCAAAGTGATTTTTTGTCATCATTTTAATAGGTGCGAAGGAGACTCCATTGTAGGTATGAATGAGGAGTATAGATTTTATATCAATGTTTTTTTTATCTAAGAGGCTTTGAGCTAACCAATTGTAATTAATTCCTTCAAATGGAACCTCTCAAGGCTTAAATAATCATATTTTATTAAAAATGTGTTATTTCAGCAAAAATCAGCATGTCTAAAAAAGTGTAACCCACTATTGTGGAGTCACCCAGAAAGTGTGGAAGAAGTATACCAATTAACTTTGAAGGCAGAAGAAAGGTTGACAAAAAGACATGATCAAAGATAGAGAGGAAGAGGTGGTAGATTTCAGAGAAGTAGAGGTAGATCTTATGGAGAAAGTAGCAGATCTGACAATGCAGTACAAGATAAAGGATGGAAGGGTGACCCTATTGGTAGAAGAGGTAATTACTCTAGAGGTAGCTATACTAGTTAATCTAGGAATAATAATAATGGGAAAAGAGATGAGAAATCTTGGTTTAAAGGTACTTTTTACAAATGTGGTGAAGACAGACATAGAGCTTTTGAATGTACTAACTTTGGAAAGAAGACTAGAGGTAATAGTAGAAACAATTTGGCTTGTGAAGAAGTTGAGGAATTGTCTAATGAACCTAAACATGGTGAGAACTTGATGCTAAGAAGGATATTGTGTAATAAAGAAGCTGAAAAGGAACCTATTCTGAGGAAAAGTTTGGTTAGAACTAGATGTAAGATCGATGACAAATGGTGCAAGGTAATCATTGATAGTGGAAGTTCTAATAATTTGGCATTCGAAGAGCTAGTTAGTAAATTGCAGTTGTAGAGATTGAAACATCCTAAGCCATACCATATTGCTTGGATCCAGAAGGAGCATAAAATACTTTTAAGTGAACAATGCCTTGTAAAACTCAAAATTGGGAATTATCATGATGAAGTCTTGTGTGATATTATGCCTATGTATTTTTGTCATATTATTTTGGGTAGACCTTGGCATATGATATGAAAGCTTTGCATGATGGTAGATTGAATCAATATACTATTTGGATGGATGGGAAGAAACAAGTATTATTGCCTTTGATAGATAAGTTTGATGAAGGTCACTGTACTACAGTCAGAGTATGCTTGGTTGATGGTAAAACATTTGCAAGAGAAATGAAAGAACATAATATTTTATTTTCTTTAATTCCAAGGAAAACTGAGAAACAAGATGAGTTGGAACATGCACGTAAGATTAAATCTTTGTTGACTTAATTTCATGACATCATTTATGATAATGTACATGATGGTTTACTGCCTATGAGAAGTATAAGTCATTGTATGGATTTCATACCTGGAGCTAGTTTGCCTAATAAAGCAACACATAGGTTGACACCAGATGAAAAGACTGAGTTGAATAGGCAAGTGCAAGAATTCCTTGAGAGAGGTTTGATTAGGGAAAGTTTGAGTTCTTTTGCAATACCTGCTGTGTTAGCACCTAAAAAGAATGGAGAATGGAGAATGTGCACCGATTCTAGAGCTATAAACAAGATAATAGTAAAATACATATTTCCTTTGCCTAAGATGGATGACATAATGGATAGTTTGAGTGGAGCAAAGTATTTCATGAAGATTGATTTGAAAAATGGATATCATCAGATTAGGATTAGAGAAGGGGATGAATGGAAAACTACTTTTAAGACTAATGAAGGTTTGTATGAATGGTTGGTTATGCCTTTTGGTTTGACTAATGCACCTAGTACTTTCATGAGGCTAATGAATGAAGTTTTTAAAAGATTCTTGGGTAGGTTTGTGATTGTATATCTTGATGACATATTGATATTCAGTAAGACTAAGGAAGAACATCTTGAGCATATAAAACAAGTATTGCAAAGATTAAAAGAAGAAAAGTTGTTGATTAACTTGAAGAAATGTTCATTTATGAAAGAGGAGATTGTGTACCTTGGTTTTGTAATTTCAGTAGATGGATTGAAGATGGATCCTAAGAAAGTGAGAGTTATACTTGATTGGCCTACACTAGAGAATGTTGGAGAGGTAAGATCATTTCATGGATTGGAAAGTTTTTATAGGAAGTTCATCAGAAATTTCAGTTCTATTTGTAATGCTATGACTGAAACCATGAGAGGAGATAAAAGTGATTTCAAATGGACACAAGGAGCAAAAAATAGTTTTGAAACATTGAAACAAAGAATTACAGAATTGCCTACACTTGCTTTGCCTGATTTCAGTAAAGTTTTTCACATTGAATGTGATGCTAGTGGTAGTGCAATTGGATCCATTTTGAGTCAAGACGAAAGACCGGTAGCTTTCTTTAGTGAGAAGTTGAATGATGCTGAGAGAAAATATTTAGTTTATGATCAAGAATTCTATGCTATTGTTCAAGCTTTGAAGAAATAGAGACATTATTTTATGCCTAAAGATTTTGTTTTATATACTAACCATAAAGCTTTGCAGTATTTGGGAAGTCATAATAAATTGAATTAGAGACATATGAAGTGGGTTGAGTTTTTGTAGAGTTTTTCATTTTCATTGAAACATAAGAGTGGACAGTTGAATAAGGTTGTTGATGCCTTGAGAAGAAGAAGAAGTTTGCTAACATAAGAGTTGAGGTACTTGGTTTTGATGATTTGAAGTGTTTGTATGGAATTGACATTGATTTTGTAGAGCCTTGGAAAGCATGTAAGGAACAAACAGTAAGTGATAAGTGGACTGATTATTTCATTCAAGAAGACATGTTGTTTAAAGGAGTTCAATTATGCATACTTAGAGGATCTATGAGAGAGAACATAATAAAAGAGAAACATAGTGGTGGACTTGCTAGACGTTTTGGGATTGACAAGACTGTGAAATTGATTTTAGAGAGATACTTTTGGCCACAAATTTATAGCAATGTACAGAGAATGGTTAGAGGTTACAAAGTTTGTCAAGTGGCAAAATGAACTAGTCAAAATGTGGGATTGTATACACCTTTGTCTATACCTAATAGACCTTGGGAAGATGTGAGTATGGACTTTGTTCTTGGATTGCCTAGAACTCAAAGAGGTAATGATTCTATTTTGGTAGTGGTTAATAGATTTTCTAAAATGGCACATTTCATACCTTATAAGAAGACATATGATGCATTGCATGTAGCTGAATTAATTTTCAAGGAAGTGGTAAGATTGCATGGTTTGCCTAAATCTATTGTTTCAGACAGAGATACTAAGTTTACTGGTTATTTTTGGAGAGCACTTTGGAAGAAGTTGAATACAAAATTGAAGTTTAGTTCTACATTTCACCCTCAAATAGATGGACAGACTGAAGTTGTGAACATAAGTTTGGGAAACTTGTTGAGATGTTTAGTTGGAGAGAAGAATGCTAATTGGGATTTGGTTTTAGCACAAGCATAGTTTGCATATAATAATTCTATGAATAGAAGTACTAAGAGGACACCTTTTGAGATTGTTACTAGATTTCATCCTAAGGGAACCACAAAGTTGAGAGATTTACCTACTGAGACCAGAAGGAGTGTTGAAGCTAAGGATTTTGTAGTATACATGAGAAATTTTCATGATGAAGTTAAAAAGAATTTGGAGGACAGTAATCTGAAATATAAATAGAGAGAAGATAAGAGAAGGATACATAAATCTTTTGAAGTTGGATAGGAGGTTATGATTCATTTGAAGAAGAATAGATTTCTAGTTGGTACCTACAATAAGCTGAAAATTAAGAAGTTTGGACCTTGTAAGATTCTGAAGAATTTTGACAGTGGAAATGATTATGAAGTGGAATTACCAGAGGACATGGATATATCACCTATATTCAACATTTCTGATATCTTTGAGTACTTTGAATCGAATGAGGAGATGGATGATGATCTGGATTATCCTAAGAAGATCAGAGACAACATTGAGAAGATCTTGAATAGTAGAGTGAGAAAGAGTACAAGATGAAAAGACTACATGGAATACCTAGTTTAGTGGAAAGACAAGCACTAGTACATTTGAGGCCATATTTTGATGACCATGTGTCAAATTTGCAATGCCTATTTGTCAAAACTTTGATAGATGTGTCCATCAACATTTTTGTGTTGGAAGTTATGATGAAAGTGATAACCGTCGATATTCTAACATCATTTCCTGTCGAAAAAGGCCACATAAATAGAAACTTTACTATAGGATAGATCTATTGAAAAAGGGGTTCTTTACAATGTTGTTTCTATCGAAAAGGTGATGGATATGTAGTAAATGTCTGACAGGAGAACTTGTTGGATGTATAGCAGTCCCATCGCACATATCTATTGAATTGGGGTTCCCTTTGATGGCTAACCTGTTGGAAAGTCAATGGATATGCAGTAAAATAGCGATAGGAGAATCCATTAGACTTATAGAACTGATGTCAGAATAAATTTAATACCCATAAAAAAAGTGACATATGAGGATAGTAAAGATTACAAAGCTCAAGAGACCATCATAGTTGGTCTCCATCTTTGGTCTATATAATGACAAAACATTTTACCTTTCGTTAGCTCATCAAATAAGGGGATTTGAAAGAATTTAATAGAATATTTTCATGATTATTTAAGTTGATGTTGCAGGAATTTATCGACTTCGTGCACTTGTATACTACGAGCACATCCATAAAGAAGCATATCCTCCCATGGCCTATATTACTTAAGCCACAGGAGGGGATGCTTCTTTATGGCTGTGCTCAATGTATACAAGTGCGCAAAGTAGATAAATTCATTCACCATCAAACTAAAATAATGTACGTTATACATGAAAATATCATCCATTAAATTCTTTCAAATCACCACATTTGATGAGCTAATGAAATGTAAAACATTTTTTTCAGTATATGGACCAAAGATGGAGACCAACTATGATGGTCTCTTGAGCTCTTCTATCTTTAGTCCTAGCTACTGGATAAGGGCTGGAAGACTTATACCTGTTGATCATTGAGAATAATCACCACCTTGGCTTTATGTACACTTCACAATATCCAATATAAGAGTAGGTAGAAAATATGAATGGATAAAAGAAATGAAAGATACAATAAAATTATCTTGTTTTTTACCTTCTCATAATTGATCCCAGTCTCGCAAAAGTAATTTTATATGATCACTAGCACATTTCCTGCATGGATGAGAAATAATATCCAAATTTTCTAGATTCTGAGAAGAGGTATGAATGGAGGCCAAAAAAGGGATATTTGTGAAGGTTTTATAGATGTAGGTTATAGAATCATCATCTCTACATCGGTACTCAATCTGGAAACCTTCTCTAGAAAATCTCCACAAAAATCCCTTCTGGCCTCCACTACATATACGTCTTCTCAGTATCTAAAAACTCTCCATCATTGATTCCCATCATTTTTTCAGCATCTCTGTGGACTGAGACCTTAAATTATTGAGCTTCTCTTTGTTTCGAGAATAGTTTAGCATTCTTTACTTAACAGGGCCAACCACATTAAGGTTCTAATTTTTTGAGTTTGACCAGCAGTTCTTTGTCATTACATGTGCCTTGTAGTGAGGACATTCAAGAGAGGTTTGATGAGTATTTAGATTGCTCAAAGATTGATTTTGAATCAACAACTGGTGAAGAACATGAAGTTGATATGGATAGGGATTCATTTGACACACAAACTCCTCTTCTCAATTGATAAGACTATGAGGAAAATCTAAATTTAGTGGTGTGTGGTGAATCTGAAGATAGAAGGAAAGAAAAGTCCCAAGTTTTGAATTTGGACAGTAGAGGCTCCTTTCCTCATTCTCACAAGTTTGCAGATTTGTCACATGGATTAATCAAGTTTGTTATCAAGATATAAAGGTTGGGCCTGACCATTGCAAAAAAAGGTGCTTGTATCCATTTAAAATTTGTCACCAGGGTATGACCATAATTATGAGTTCATAACAGTGACATAACTCCACTACCTCAAGATATGGAAGCCTTTGGTCAAGAAGAGAATAATGATTTACATCCTATATTTGAGGGTACACATGGTGCAAGCATGGGACATGATGGGAATGACACAACTCATCATAATTAATAAAAGAACTCTTTCCAACATTAGGGTACCCACAGATCAAAATAGTCCTGGTATTTGGGTCAATAGATGACAACCTTTCCATATGTTGCCTCACCTATTTGAGGTAAGCCAAACTCAGTTCAATTCTCTTAACAATGGTACACATCCATCCAAGTACAACAACCTTCAAAGATTTGCAACAGTAAAGAGAATCCCCATATTTTATCAGCCTAACATAGTCTTTGGCCACTTTGGAAAAGAGATTGCGAGCAGTATTGATCTGGCCAAGGGCCAAATTGTTCCTAAAATTATACTGCACCATTTTTTCTCTCTTTCTCTTTTCCTGCATTGATTCTTCCCCAAATTTGATCGCTAAGTCAAAAAATAGAATGAGCAGGGACCTGTTGGCAACAAGCAGCAATTGTGATGTTTGTAGTGGTTTTGAGAAGTTTGGTTTCTTGGATCCTTAGTTAAGCCCTTGATGCAGATGAAAGGGTGGTGGATTGGTAGACAAGATAAGTTACTTAAATTTGGTTTACAAATGAACTATTTCCCACAATGCCAAATGAATCTTCAAGAGACTCAACCCAACCAAGACTCCTCCCAATGTAAACCAATTATGGATTTGGTTTCGTTAAGGTTTTTGAGGGTATATTAAAGTTCTTTCAAGGTTTCAAGGGTTACCCACACTCTCGAATGCCTAAATAGCTTCAGACTATCACAGAGGCCTAATGGCTTTGCCTTGTAGCCCCGCAGAGACCTTTTTTGTCTTTGAGCTCCACACTTCTCCAAAACACTAGAAGATCTAAACATAGATATAGACACCCTTTTTTCCATACATAAACATACCAAAGACTTAGGTATTGGTACTTTGGAAAAATTGTAGTACCCTGCTTGTACCCCTGCAAATACATTAGAAAGTTGGTGATTTTTCAAAGTAACTACTAGTTGTTTATATCCTCAACCTCCAAAATCTAGATAGTATCTCTTTATGACAAAAAACTATAAATCAAGAGGAATTAGATCCATACCTTAGGGAACATCAAAATCCCCAAATTAGTTACACCGAACCCTTGATTCAAGGGTTTCTTCAATCTCGCCCTTCCAAGAACTTTTTGGATCAATTGGTGATTGATTCACCATTCACTCCACCATACAAGACTATTCCAATCATAAACTCCCTATGTCATTCAACCCAAACACCTGCTGCTATACTTCTGCCATGAATTTCAATGGAACACTCCCTGTCACAACTAGTGATCACTCTTTTCCTTCAAAATTCTACAACTTCCAAGTTAGATTAATATTGTACATGGTTAATAATCCTGATTCCATGGATTCTAGGCCTCTGAGTCCATGGAATGGTTATTATTTACAATTAAACCTCAAAATAGAGAAAGGAAACTTAGTAAAACCAGTCTATGCCACTGTTTGTGAGGGTACAGTCATGATAAGTGCCTCTCAAACCTCTCCAAACATGTAAGATTATCTTTAAAGACTTTATTCATCTCTTCTAAACATTAGCCAAATCAAACCTACATTTGCATCCACACAGAATAACCCAAAATGAAGGTTTTTGTATCCTTTAATGAATCTCAGTCACTGGTAATGCATGAAAAGTCAAACCAGTAGTCTCCAAAGCATTCAATAAGTGAATATGAATGTTTGAAAACTATTTCTTATTGCATAGTGGAAAGGAAAAAAAAAAAAGACTTTAACACCTTTAAGATCACTGATTTCAATTAGAAACCTTTAACTCTCTTCAAACTCACAATACGTTGCATGTGTAGTACAAAACTCATGAGATTCTAAAGAAGGCCTCACTCTTAATCTGCCAAATCTTCCTTGTACTACACAAAAAATTGTGTGATAACTATGTCTCCTCCAATCTTAATTGTTTAAGAATTCATCATATCAGATAAAATATGTCTGGCAATGAAGATTTGTCTGACAAATAGAAGGTCTTCTTTAGTATCTTATAATAACACGCTAAACTGATAAAGGTGTTATCTGCATTTAATCTTCCAATTACTAATAGCTTAAGCATAATATTACTATGCTTAATGTTACATTTAAATGCATTTAACACAAAAAATAGATTTACAAAACTGAACCAATGACATGTTTACAACAAAGGTGTAATAGAACTCCCAACAATTCTTAAACATACTTTATCTGATATGATGAATTCTTAAACAATTAAGGTTGGAGTAGACATAGTTATCACACAGTTTTGTGTGTGGGTAAATGGAAGATTTAGCTAGGTCAAATCTTCCTTCATGCTAGCAGTCTACAGAATTAGACCTTTATTAACAATTCATCATATCAAATAAAGTATGTTTAAGAATTGTTAGGACTGGTCCTTTGGCGTGTATTAAACAGAATATAATTTTTAGCATATCATTATCATTTGATTTCTTTGTTGTAAACATGTAATTGGTTCAGTTTTAATCTACTTGTGTCATGCCCTAGCCCATGCTTTATCTCCATTATTTGATGTTATTGGTGGTTGTGCTCAAGGATATCGATTCACTATTTTGAAATGTTGACTGTGGTTATCAAATGGAAAAAATAGAAAAAAAAAATTTAACACGAATTGTTTTTTACAAAACTAAACCAATGACATGTTTACAACAAAGAAATAGAATGATAATAATATGCTAAAAATTATATTATGTTTAATACATGCCAAAGGACTAGTCCCAAAAATTCTTAAACATACTTTATCTGATATGATGAATTCTTAAACAATTAAGGTTGGAGTAGACATAGTTATCACACAATTTTTTGTGTGGTACAAGGAAGATTTGGCAGATTAAGAGTGAGGCCTTCTTTAGAATCTCATGATTTTTGTACTACACATGCAACATATTGTGAGTTTGAAGAGAGTCTATTCCATGTGTGATAGAACCTACTTTATCTAATATGGTGCATTGTTAAACAAATTAAGGGTAGAGTAGTTATTGCTTAGTTTTTTGTGGGGGAAAATGAATATTTGACTGACAAATAGCAGGTCTTCTTTAGTATCTCATGAATTTTTACCACATATGCATGAAATGAATATATTATTTTTCATCTACAATTATTTAATGCTTTATAGCAATTCTGAAAGTATATTTAGGAGTTCCCTAGGTGACTTCTTGGAATGAATTACAGAAGAGGACAATAACCTTATAACTCAAAATTTTAGGAGTACAAGGCCTTTCGATTAGACTTACTACAAATTTTGAAAATGTTTTCTTTGTCACGCCTTCTTCCAATATCTTCCACAATGTCTCCGTTACATTCTTTCCAATATGCTTAGTATCAAAAAAATGGTGAGACTTTGAAAGTTTGAAAATCTTGTGTTTTGGAAGGTCTAGGAAGACTGTTTCAAGTCTTTGAGTCCTGGAGATAAGTGGAAATAGGAGTTGGCACTTTGTTGAGTGAGGGATAATTAGGCCTAGGAGAAGAGCATTTGGGGATGGAAGTATTCACCAATCAAAGGATGGATGACTGATATTGAGATGGGGTTATTAACTCTAAAAAGGGTATTTCATGAAAAGGTAAGTACTTTTCCATATTGTTTGGAGACTTTGGGTGTAATTTGCTGATTTATGTGTGTGTAGGGCTCCTAGACAGGCCTAGAAGGGCTGTAGAAGAAGAATAGTGTAATTTGAATAGATCAGAGTGAATGGGGTGTTGAAACATGGTGAATAGACCATGATGAGATGATACTTGATGTTAGGATCAGGGTGGAAATCCTAATTAAGTTTTTGACATGGTGGAGGCACTAGGTGCACTAGGAGGCCTAGGATGGAGATGGTTCTATGAGGAATTGCCTAGAAATGAGGAAGTAAACTTGTGTAGTAGGGTTGTGGAAGTGATTAACAAAGTCAGGGAACTCTACTTAATCATTGAGTTGAGGTTAATTCCTTGAGTGGATTCCAAGTTACTTGTTGAATCCTTGAGTTGAGTTGGTCTCCTTAAGGTGATAGTAGAGGGCTTTGCATCAAGATGTATGAAAGAAAGAAGAGGAATATCAATAAAAGATTAAATTCTCTGCAACTCTAGTAATCCATTGTCCTGAGGAACATTGAATCCATATGTGTGTTTGATCATTAACATAAGCATTACATGTCTTTGTACAAAGTTTATTCTAACACTATATTATATCTTATTCTAATTGAGATTTTTAATTGCAAAAAATTGTGTTTAATAAAATGGAAGTGGTCTCAATAGCATAGAGATATAAAAAGAAAATAAATTTAGAGTTTCGTCCAAGAATTGTGGAATATAGTTTTTGTCATTTCTATACACATTGCTGATTTCATTGGGTTGCAAAATGCATATTGCATAGTGCATGAATAATGACTCGATGCAATTGGTTTTTAAATTTTCAATTACAAACTACTTTGTACAAAGTCAACCTACAAACTAAGTACAAACTTTCAAGAAATTTGACGTATCCAATGACTCTTGTTGCTATGAAGATAACTACAAGAGGTTGCAGAGCTTGATGATGAAGCTATTGGGTCAAAGTCTCTCTTAAGTCTTTTAGCCAGATCACTATCCTTTGAGTGCAAGTGCTAGTATTAATTAGGTTGAACCTTTCATTTTATAGAAAGCTTATTTTCTTTACAAATGAGTTAGAATTCTTCTATGTTCTTGTCACTAGGATTAAAAGGTCTTATTACAATGTTCTTTGTTGTAGGGTAGGAGGTCAATGTTCATTGTCTTCATTGCGGGGGACAATGAAGATTTGTCTAACAAATAGTAGGTCTTCTTTAGTATCTTATAATAACATGCTAAAATGATAAAGGTGTTATCTACATTTAATCTGCCAATTACTAATAGATTAAGAATATTATTACTATGCTTAATGCTCCATTTAAATGCATTTAACACATTTTTTTTTTTACAAAACTAAACCAATGGCATGTTTACAAAAAAGGTGGAATAGAACTCCCAACAATTCTTAAACATACTTTATCTGATATGATGAATTCTTAAAAAATTAAGGTTGGAGTAGACATAGTTATCACACATTTTTTTGTGTGGTACAAGGAAGATTTGGCTAGGTAAAATCTTCCTTCATGCTAGCAATCTACAGAATTAGACCTTTATTAATAATTCATCATATCAGATAAAGTATGTTTAAGAATTGTTGGGACTGGTCCTTTGGCATGTATTAAACATAATAGAATTTTCAGCATATTATTATCATTCTATTTCTTTGTTGTAAGCATGCCATTGGTTCAGTTTTGTAATTTTTTTTTTGTGTTAAATGCATTTTTCCAAAATAATTGTTAAACAAGAAAGTAGTAGCACCGAGGAGGGGTCTTCTTCTGAGGAGATTGATGAAGATCATGTACCTCAAAAACCAATTCATAATGTACCAATCATGTTTTCTATTTGCTTATATTTTTGGATTGGTAAATCTCCTTAGTTTCAAGTCCTTTCTTTTGATTACTATGGATGAGATATATATCTTACATTTAACGTTCAACTTCTTTACATTTTAGAACATGTAGTGTGTTTTCTGAGGATTTTACCAAATCAACTTTTAACATAAACTGAAAACACCAAACTGATTTCTTGCCCTTTCAACTTGACAAAATATTTGCATTTGACCATTAACTACAAGCAATTGAATGATAAATCCACATACCTGTATCTTTGTAAAATAAATGGAACATCAAAAAGATGGCTAAGTGGCTGCCGCCATGATTTTTATCTACTGAATATGGGAAAAAAATGCACTAAAAATAATCGTGTTCTGTTGTAGCTCAATATACTGAAAACCAACCTAGTGAATATCCCAACTAAAATTCTATCAAAATTGCACTCAAAATAAAAATCATGGCGACAACCACTTAGGGATCAAAATAGAGAAAATAAATCAAAATCATTCTTTGTCCTATTTCCTTTTAACAAAGTATGAACTATCAATGATACAATACATTTGATGCCCTAAGCTATCAATATAAATGGCACCTAGCTAGAAGCTTACGAACTATCCATTTAATAACCATAGTCAACATTTCAAAATAGTGAATTGATATCCTTTAGCACAAGCACAAATAACATCAAATAATGGAGATAAAGTACAGGCTAGGGCACGACACCAGTAGAATGCGGTCATTTCAGAGAGCATCTCAGCAATATACAATGGTCGTACCAGTAATATCAACAAATGTGAATCCAAACATTTCAAAACAGTGAATTGATATCCTTGAGCACAAGCACCAATAACATCAAATAATGGAGATAAAGCATGAGCTAGGGTGTGACACCAGTAGAATGCAGTCATTTCAGAGAGCATCTCAACAATATACAATGGTTGTGCCAGTAATATCAACAAACATGAATCCAAACATTTCAAAACAGTGAATCAATATCCTTGAGCACAAGCACCAATAACATCAAATAATGGAGATAAAGCACAGGCTAGGGAACGACACTAGTAGAATGGAGTCATTTCAGAGAGCATCTCAACAATATACAATGGTCATGCCAGTAATATCAACAAACGTGAATCCAAAAATTTCAAAACAATGAATCGATATCCTTGAGCACAAGGACCAATAACATCAAATAATAGAGATAAAGCATGGGCTAGGGCATGACACCAGTAGAATGCGGTCATTTCAGAGAGCATCTCAACAATATACAATGGTCATGCCAGTAATATCAACAAACGTGAATCCAAACATTTCAAAATAGTGAATCGATACTCTTGAGAACAAGCACCAATAACATCAAATAATCAAGATAAAGCACAGGCTAGGGCACGACACCAGTAGAATGCAATCATTTCAGTGAGCATCTTAGCAATGGCCGTGCCATATCAAAAAATGTGAATCCAATTTCATGATTCATGAGCAAATAAAATGCAATGCATTTAAAATTTACAATCGAATATGATGCCAGAGGTTCGAAAAGATGAACAAATCACATACCTTCTCTCGCGCTCAACTTTGACCCGTTCCTTTTCTCTACAATCAAAATAAAAATGATTTGGCTATTTCAATTTTTTTTTCATCTATACCCGAAAACTATCAAAATTTTGATGGTCTATTTAAAACCCATCAGAATACCAAAACCATCAGGGACTATTACAAAAAAAACACCAAACTCATAAAAAAAAATTATCCATCAGAAGTTTCTGTCAAAAATTGGCCCCAAATGTAGTAGTGAAGCCAGTTGAAGATAGTTCATGGATTACACAAGCTGAGTTGGATCTTTATGGTTCAGGTCAGAATATGCACAGTTTCTGATGTGGAAATCAGTTCTTTTGTTACCCCAGGTGTCTAATGTAGGAGCATCTTGGGTCTTGAGCAATCTTGCATCACCAAAAACATTTATGTTTCCTATACCTGTCTAATGTTTGTTTTTGTAGCCATTGTTGTGGTTGGTTTCTTGCCTTGCATAGTTAATGATTTTCCATGGACCTATTTTTGAATCTTCTCCTAAGGGCACATGTTCTAATTCATTCGGACTTGGAAGTTATCACCATTTCCCTCGAGTATCGATTCTCTGCTAGTTTTGCAGGAAACAAGTGGTATTTCACCTTGCGTGGTTCCGTGTAGAGGAATTGGATCTTGTGAAGTTTGGGATATGTTCTTGGATCATGTGTGGACCCAATTGCAACTTCACATCATGTTTTTTTGTTCCTTGCTTTAGTTTTTCTTTCTCCTCCTAAGTGGACGTATATTGTAATTAAATGCCTAACTGGCTGACTTGTGGCTTTGCGGCTATATATTTGGAGCTTGGGTTGATGTAGAGTAGTAGTGTTAGTAGCAGGTGAGTAGCTAGAAGGATAGACAACTACATTATGTGAGCTATGATTCTAATTTCATAATTTCATTGTATAAGGCTGAAACTCAGAAGGCCTCATAGTCGGGCATATTTTTTATTTTATAATCATTGCACCAGTGTTGTTGCCAGTTGCTTGTCTCATATCCATTCTGTTTTTACTTCTTTCATGTGGTTTTCATAGTGCTTATTTATGTAACTCTGAGCAGGGCTTGTTTGTGGGTTTAAGTAGAGTCAATTAACCCTGATTCTGCCTTTACCTTCCCTACCCCTGCATCAATTTTTAAGGTATTTGGAATTAGGGATTACTGATTCACACCCCCTCTTCTGAAGATGTATGTGAGAGAAGTACCTAAGTTAAACAAGGAAAAAATCTCTACATGGAAAAGAAGGATGAGATTGTATCTATCTAGAATTGGAGAATATGCACTGAATCTTTTGACAAATGACTACACTCCACCGCATCTCATACCTATGATAGTTGATCAGATGAGAGAAAAGTAGGAACACCACTCGGTTATGATAGAGACTGCTTCTTCCCTCTTTGATGTTGAATTCAATGATGTTAAGGATTGTGTTAATTCAAGAGAGATGTGGGATAGGCTTAAAATTATATATGGAGGAGATCAACATGTACAAAAGGATAAGGTTGATAGTCTCAGAGGAAATTATGATGAAATGAGAATGAAGGATGAAGAGAACATCACATAATATAGCATCAAAATCAAGGAAGTAGTGAGTTCCATCAGAGTTGCTGATGGAACATTGACCAATGAAGAAGTGGTAAGTAAAATTTTGAGAAATATTTATTCTAAGTATGCTATTAGAGTATCTTCTATTTAAGAATTGAGATCTATACTGAACAATGTTGTTACTCTTGGAGCCCTAGTCGATAAGCTGACTACATTTGAGCTAATTAATTATGATAATAGTCTATCGACCATTGAAACTGCATTCAATTCATCTCTAAGCATTGGTACATCAAGAAAAGACAAAGAGATTCATAATAGTTCATATGGAAATGAATATGATAGTATTTTTAATGAAGAAAAAGAACAAGAAGAGCTAGAGGCACTGTTGACTAAGAGATTACCAAGAGGTAAAGGAAAGTGCAAAGGAAAACTACCTTTGAAATGTTTTAATTGTAATAAGATTTGTCATATTGCATCTAGATGTCTCAAAAATGATAGAAATGATAATAATGAAAAAAGAGACCACCAAAGCCAAAGATTTAGAGATTACAAGGATTAAGGTGAGAAGTCTTGATACCTAGCTGAGGAAGGTGTAACCGATGATGAATCTGATGATACTGAACAAGGATATGATGTTCTCTATGTTGCAGTAAAGGGATAATCTGATGAAGAAAAGTATGAAGATGAAAAATCACTTATTTCTCATGTAAGTAAACCTGAACCATGGATTATTGATAATGGATGTTCACATTATATATGACTGGTGATATTGACAAGTTTGATAATTTAGAAGAGTATGATGGAGGATTTATTAGATTTGGCAATGATACTCCATGCCTTGTGAAAGGTAAATGATCCATTGTATTAAATGAGAAGATGAAATTTAATGATGCATATTAGGTTAAAGGATTGAACTATAATCTATTGAGTGTTGCACAACTAAAAAATATTGGCCACTGACTATAATTTGAAAATAGAAAGGTGAAAATTTATGGTACTAATGGAATCTAATTGGAATAGGTGATCAATCAAAAGGTAATTTATTTTATCTTGATACTTCTACAAAAAGTTTCTTATTTACTAAATTTGAAGATGTATGGCTATGGCATAAGAGACCGTGTCATGTGAATTTTGATAACATGATCAAAGTGAGTAAAAAATATAGAGTCACAAGTATACCAAGATTAAGAAAACCTGATAAAGCTATGTGTAAAGAATGTCAAATTGGTAAGATGACTAAGTCAAGCTTCTCAAGTAAATCTTACTCTACTAATTGTATTTTGGAACTAGTACATACCGACCTTTGTGGTCCTATGAGAATTCAAAGATATTATGGAGATCGGTACTTTATTTTGTTTGTTGATGATTATTCAAGAATGATGTATGTTATGTTTCTAAAAGAAAAATCTAATGCATTCTAAATGTTTAAGTGGTATAAAGCAAGATTTGAAAAGGAAATAGGAAAATGACTGAAGTGTTTGAGATTAGATAGAGAAGGTGCATTCATCATTGATGAATTTACTATCTTCTGTAGTGAGCATGAAATTAAAAGACAAGTGTCTGCACTGAGAACTCCACAAAAAAATGGGATAGTTGAGAGAAGGAATAGATCCATTGTTGACTATGCTAGAACTTTGTCGATTGACAAAAAGGTAGCACAAACATTTTGGAGAGAATTCATAAGCATTGTTGTCTACACAGTCAACTAAATACAATTGAAGAAAGGTACAAACAAGACACCCTATGAACTCTGGTTTTGTCACACACCGAATGTAAGTTACTTTAAAATTTTTGCAAGTAGGTGTTACATACTGAAAGATGCTAGAAGTGGAAAGTTTGACTCTAAAGGAGATGAAGGTATATTTCTTGGTTATTCATCAAAGAGAAAAGCATATAAATTTTTGATCAAGGATACTAACAAAATTATTGAAAGTGAAAATGTGAGAATTGATGAATTTACAAAAAGGAACCTGAGGATTACAAAAGATTTATTTATGTACAGGAAGGTAATTTGGTTGAAGCAACTAAGCTGTATCAAGAAGGAACAAATGAGAAGGATGATCCTCCACTGAGAGATGAAAATAATGATGAATAGTCTACCAAGCCTGTATTAGCAAAATATGAGAGAAAAAACCACTCATCGAGCATAATTATTGGAGAGAAGAATGCAAGACTCATGAAAAGAAGTAAGTTGAAAGATAAAACATGTTTGATTTCTTAGTTTGAACCATTATTAGTAAAGGATGCACTAGGAAATAAAGACTGGATGGATGCTATGAAAGAAGAAATTGATCATATTGAGAAGAATAACACATGGTCACCAATACTGAGACCTAAGTATAAGAATGTAATTGGAACAAAATGGATTTTAAAAAATAAACTAAATGAGAAAGGAGATATGAACATAAATAAAGAAAGGTTAGTCTGGAAAGGGTATGCACACGAAGAAGGTATTGACTATGGTGAAAGTTTTGCACCTATTTCTAAATTAGAAGGTGTAAGTATATTAATTGCATATGCTGCATATAAAGGATTTAAATTTTGTCAGATATATGTTTTTGATTAAGATAAATATAGGTTTTTCAAGGGACCTAGAAACCCTTTACATGCTAGCATAAGATAGAAACATAGAAAAAAATCATAGGAATGACTAATGCCACAAAAATCTAGTAGTTCCAACACAAGAGCAAGGTAAAATTAAAATAGTGTAGATGCTCTAGCCCACAAAAAAGAACAACATACAACAAAAAAAATGACCAGTAGAAAAAGTATGCAAAAGAAACAACCAACAACCAGTAAAAGTAGTCAATCCAACATTTTGAGGAACTCCTCAGAGGCCTTCTGCAGAGAGTGGATCTTATGGATTGACTCTTTCAGGCTCATCATCTCCTTGGTAAGGGTCTCCTTCCTCTTCTTGGTGCTTGATCTTGATCTTGTGCATGGGCTAGTAGCTTTCTCATCCATCTTGACTAGATCATCTTCCAAAAAGATAACATTCTTTTCCACATAATTTCCCTCCAACAAGGAATAGAGAGAATTCAGGTTCATCATAGTAGTTTTCATACCTTCATTTCTATGTGTGAGAAGTTTTCTAAGAATAATTTCATTATTTTTAATCTTGTTGTAGATAAGCGACAACTTATCCTCAATTATGCTTGAGACATTATTAGCTTGCATACTCGAAGGGTTATTATCCTTAATCAAAATACCTTTTCCAATAACCATTTCATTTCTCAGATTATAAATAGACTCTTCCAGCATGTTGTATTTAGCATCGGGAGCTCTATTCTTGATGCTTAACTTATTAATTTCATGAAATACCCATTTATAAAGGTTAAAAGCTAGAATGACTATGCTTCTAGCAGCATTAAGCACACCCATGTTTGTCACTTTCCTATTGTTAATGTCTTCCTCTTCCAACATTGTGGCTTTACCTTCATTATGGGTTTTATTTCTTTTCTCCTTACCAACATTAATGTTCTCTAAAAAAAAGGTAGGGACATTATGGGAGCCAGTAGTAACTCTGTTAGTAGGTGAAGATGTCCTAACATGTATCTTCATGTTGGAGGAGTCTGGAATAGTAGAACCTTCCTCACAATCTACAGATAAATCTTCCTTTCCCATCTCTTGTCCTTCACCTTATCTTTTTTCATCATCAACATTATCTTCACTATCCCTATCAATATTGTCATAGTTCATGTTATCATTAGAGAGAGGGGTCTAAGCTTTATCATCACCAATATCCTGTTTGGCCATTTGAATAGTCTCCAAGGCTAAGTCCTGAATATTGTCAATGTCATCAAAAGTCTCTTTCTGGTTTTTCTCACCTCTTCCTGAGAGGACTCCATGGTTTCTTTGATAGTTTCTTCCATTGGCCTCTTAATCTCAATCGAAGAGTCATCCTTACCACTTTTCTCTAGTTTAGGGGCATTGTTGTCCTGATTTGTCAAGTTGGTTTGTTCATCATGAACATTTTCACTATCAACATTCTCGTCCAAGGACTCCTTACTTTTATGGTCAACCTTCTCAGGACTAGCTTCAATATTGTCATCAATATCACCCAAGAAGTCCTTACTATTCATCATATTCTTCTCAAGCATGTCATCCTCAGAAGTGGGGTCATCCATATCATCTTTAGTTTGCACACCCTTGTGAACATCAAAAATTGATAGGGGGGTTTCCTTTTGGTCCATTTTTTCCTTTTTGTTCTTTTTCTTGGAAGATGACCCCACATCAAAAAAATTCTTCTTTCTCTTCATATTACCAGAATTAACTTGTTTAGGAATAGAGTCTAGGACCTTATCCATAGCATATTCAAAGATGAGATGAATGAGATCTTCATGAATAACTAGAGATTTGGGTTTAATTCTATTATCCATGATACACTGGTTCAAAGAACTAAGAAGAACAAGAATGATACCCTGGTGTTGTGAAGAAAATTGTTAACAAGGACAAAATGATTACCAGATGGATGTTAAGTCTTCTTTTCTAAATGGAATTCTTGAAGAAGAAGTCTACATTGAACAACCTAAAAGATTTGTTTAGAATTCTAATAAGGATATGGTTTGCAAGATACATACAACTTTATATGGATTGAAGAAAGCACCCCAATCATGGTATGAAAGATTAAACTCTTACTTAATCAAGATTAGATTTGAAAGGACTAGTGATAACATCAATTTATACTTAAAATGTGATAGTACTGATAAAATTCTGATTGCAGAGATATTTATTGATGACATTATATTTGGTGGAAATGAGATAATGTCTAAATCATTTGCTACAGAAATGAGAAAGGAATTTGAGATGTCTATGATAGAAGAGATTATATTCTTTATTGGACTTCAAATTCAACA
The DNA here is from genome assembly GCA_027943335.1 of Chamaecyparis obtusa. Lineage (NCBI taxonomy): Eukaryota > Viridiplantae > Streptophyta > Pinopsida > Cupressales > Cupressaceae > Chamaecyparis > Chamaecyparis obtusa. Next base: position 1,460,686 of record BSBK01003837.1, read on the forward strand.
AGTAAAGAATGGTATCTACATAAATCAATCTAAGTATATCAAGGAGATCCTGAAAACACTCAATATGGAAGAATCAAAACCGATTGGAACATCGATGGCTACTGGTTGCAAATTGTCAAAGGAAGAAATACTAAGGAAGTAAATGAGACACTTTACCGATCTATGATTGGTAAACTAAAATATTTTTTTCACAACCGACTTGATATTGCACATTCAGTTGGTATAGTTGCAAGGTTTTCTGCAAACCCAAAGGAGACACATATGTTTGCAATTAAAAGGATATTTAGATATTTGAAAGGGATTGAATATTTTGGTCTATTGTACACAAAATGAGGATATTTTGATCTCAAGGTATACATTGATGCTATTTGGGATAGAAATATTGATGACAGAAAGAGCACTAGTAGTGGAGCTTTATTTTTAGGAGAAAGGCTAGTGACATGGTTAAGCAAGAAACAAAGTTGTATTTCACAATCTACTATTGAAGGTGAGTATGTTGCTACATACATGAATTGTTCTAACATTGTATGGATCAAAAAATTACTGGAAGGTATGCATGAAGAGATTACTGATCTAATTACAATTTATTGTAATAATACTAGTGCTGTAAACATATCAAAGAATCCAGTCATGCATTCAAAGATAAAGTATATATCTATTAAGTATCACTACTTGAGAGAGATAGTACAATATAAGCTTGTGAAATTGGAGTATGTGAATTCAAAAGAATAGATAGCTGATATATTTACAAAACCACTACCAAATGATGCTTTTGAGTATCTCTGAGTTAAGTTAGGGGTTATTCCCCTATCCAATGGTCACTAAGGCAAGCTGCATGCTACATCAATTTAGGGACTCATTATAATATCTATTTTGTGAATTGATGTTAGTGTTCACTCTTTAGGTGAATCCTGAAGTTGTGAAGGATGTTCATGTATTGCAATGGTAAATATTTACACTAGAGGTATAATTTGATAAGTTTATGTTTCTTTGGAATTTTTGTCAAAGATGGAGAATATGATTGATGATAATAAGATCAAAGAGGGAGAGTAAACTAATTGACTACTAGAGTAGAAGGATAATGTTGCTAATGCATAGAGAGAAAGGATGATCTAGTAAAGAGGAACAATAAAGAAGACTATTACTGATAGAGGGAGAAAGACTACAAAAGAAGGTCAAATACAAGAAAGGAAAAGCTTAAGCTCAAAGGGAGAATATGAATGAAAGTGAAGTGTTACCATCATCAATTGAACACTAAATATTGTTAGTGTTTCCATCAATGCCAAAGAGGGAGATTGTTACCATAACTGATATTAATGTTGAATATTGATTATTTGATGGTGATGAGGATGAAGACTAAGCAAGATAAGAGGAATACATGATAGTAGAAAGATTAAATTAGTTATTGTATTGTCATTGATGTCAAACAATTGATTTCTAGTTTATGTTATGTTTCCATATCATTCAGTAATGATATAAGTTGAATAAGTTAAGCATTAAGAAGACATGAGATGTCATGAAGTTGAAGAACTAGGTTAGATCAGTTATTGTCTTGTCATTGATGTCAAGAAATTGATTTATGGTTTATGTTATGTTGCCATATCATTCGGTAATGATATAAGTTGAATGAGGTAAGGAGAAGAAGAGAAGAAATGTCATGAAGTTGAAGAACTTAAATGGAAAACTGATAAAGATTAGACAATGATTATATTAAGTTGATATAATTATTTTCTACCTAACATATGATTATGTTAAGTTGGTAAAACATGGTAATGAAGTTTTGTCAAGTCGGTAAGTTAAATTGTTTTGGCTCCTGAGAAGGATATGTCACTCGGTAAAGGTAAAAGGTAAAAAGAAGTAACTCAATAAAGCGAAAGGAACCAAAGGAACTGAACAATAAAGAAAGGTTTAGGCACCAATCGAAGTTAACTAAAATTCAAATGGAGGACACCGAGCGAGGAACATATATTAAATAAGGATTGAATCGACATTTAATGATTAGCCACAATGAGCTAGATGATCATGATTAGAATGAGGGTTACTTATAAGTGTAATACCCCAAAAATGGGCTATAGGTTCATTAACCTCCTACATTCTCAATTAGATTGAAATCAACATCAAAGTCCTAACCTAAGGCACATCTGCACGTCATTTTATCAAAAATTGATTTTATCTTAATTCTACATTAGAGAATATTCCTTGAATATTCTTTTATCCTAATTATCTTTAATTGAATATTATTTCATGATAAATCCTATTTATCCTAAAGTTTGATTAATTGAATATTCTAAATATTTGATTAATCAAATTTAATACTGCCACTTAATTATTTAATTAAATTTATTCCAATAAATTATATTATTTAATTTTGACAATAAATAAAAAATCTTATGACTAATTGATTAAATTGTTATTTAATTAACTAATGTCAGTTGTCAATTTTTAATAATATGATTTAATAATTGATTAACCCATAAATCAATTGTTTTAAATTTAAAATCAGTTAAGTTGAGAATAAATCACTTTATTTTTAAATTAATTTATAATTAAATCATGCACAATCAGAAAAGTAGGCAACTAGAAATTAACAATTAATTTTAAATTTAAACTCAACATCTGATGATGAGTTAAAATTTGATCTAAACTCTATTTTGAGTTAAACACTACTTTTGCATTATTTTTGTCAGGTAATTATCTCTGATTTCTTGATAACTCGAAAATCAACCTGGGTTTATCAAGAGTGATTTATGGCTTTTCTCAATGCATCCTCAAGCCCTGGATTTATAAAAACAAGGCTCAACTCTTCATAATTATCAACACTCAAATTTGCATAATTACTCTAGCGAATTGGCGATTGAAGGATTAAGCACTTGCGACAAGCGATTTGTGAGATCTTTCATTGTTGATCATTGTTTTGCATAATTTTCATTCATTCATATCATTGTTAGTTTAAATTTGCATATCATTTCATTCATCTAGATTAGTTTCATATCAAGTTTTTCATATTATTGCATAGAAAATCCAAAAATATAGATTAATCTACATTCATACAATTTTTCATTCTTTTGCATTCGAATCCTTCATTTAGGTGTTGCATTGTCACTGATCTCAATTTCAATCTGAGAACACCATACTCGCACCTACTAGAAGGTAGTAAATCACCTAGTTAGCTTAGTTTCATTTATTTGTAGATTTCAATTTTGCTAACTTCTAATGTTTTACTGAAGTGTTGTGTCTGTAGCTAGGTAGAATTTTCACACACATATTTATGGCACCCACTATGGGGCCCTGAAATGGGTTTCCATCTCTTCTATTTCAATTTCTATCTATTTTTTGTCAGTTTTTGGTCAATTTTGCTATTTTATTATCTGTCCATACATTTTTCGTATGAATTTTTTTAGAAAGTCATACCAGAAGCTATTGGTTGTCATACGACATTTGAGAATTTTGAGGTTCATATCATAACCTACAGATTGTCATTTGGAAACTCCTTTGTCATTTGAACAAATACCCACTATCGTATGAGTTTCCAAATAGTCGTACTAGAGGTGACCCACTGTTGTATGGGATTTGGATTATCGTATGAGAGGTAACCCATTATCGTACAAGTTTTGATACCAATGATCAATTGTTGTTTCAGATTTTTGGGCAGTTTGTCAGATTTGATTTTTTAGATTTGGACTAACGGCTAACCTTAACAATTGAAGTCTGTTGTTTCTGATTGATCTTTGTTGATTTTGATTGGGAAAGCACAAGTAAATTTATAAAATAGGTAAAATCTACTAAGCGCATTGTGAGGAACTCAAGTATTCTTCTCAATCTGATAACACTTCGATTTGGACATAAAACAAACTCTCATGTGTTAAGCTTGTGTGACTTTTCTTTCTTTCATATCACAGACCTCAATTTTTGGGCTATAAAATGAACATAGATTTTCTTTCTACATATCTGTTACACATAGTAAATAGGCCCTATGAACACTATTTGTGGATGATCTTGAGAGAGTGGGCTTCTTTTTCTTGTTCACACATTTGAAGCTCTTCTTGACAAAAGATCCCCTTGTAGGTAGGGAGGATACTAAGATTATCTTGCGTTCTACTAGATTTTTGACTCTTCAAATTTTGATCGATACATTCTCTCTTCAAAGAGGTTGATAGGCCATAAGCAGCTGACATCATAGATCTTTGTGAGATAAATTTAGTCTTAGTGTGTCGGATTAATCTGTCTGCTTTGTTTTGGTGAAGTGAAGAGGCTAGGGGATTATGCTCTACTTCCTTTTTGGATAGTACCAGAAACCTAGATCCTTGAATCTAATCTAGTCCCCTTGTGGTATCTTTTGTGAGTCACCTTTAGAGAGGATTAATTGTAGTGGAAATTCCCTTAATTGGGTCAACCACGTGGATAGAACCTCAAGAGGTAATAGCCATTTTCACTATGGTAGGAGCAACCACTATATAAATGTCCTTGTGGAGGAAATCTTTATAGGTGTGGTCTCTTGTTGGGCTGTCAGATCTCCCTTGAAGCTCCTGATTGATTAAATTCTTAGATTGTGTCAAAACCCCAGTGCGCCTAGATTGGAACTCACCCTCTTGAGATCACAAAAGTTATAGAGTCAAACCATTACTAAAAACCCTAGTGAGGCCAACTTTTTTATTTTCTAGGACTATGTGCATTATTGAAAAACTTTTGAGAACATACACAAGTAGCATTTCTATGGATTAGCACAATAAGTCACTATTGCTTGTTCATGTGCAAGGTTTCTTTTTCCCTTGTTCATTATTTTCAGAGGATTGCTTGCTTCGCTTGCTTGTTGTTTTGTGTGCTTGATATCTACTTGGTTATTTGAGATGAACTATTACATAGATCTTCAAAACTAGACATAAAATTTTGCCAACAATCTGACACTAAAAACCTAAAAATTACAAAATCTGAAGCAAAATTCCTCTTTGGAGTCAAAATTCATCCCACAGTCTCAGATTGTCATATGAGTCTTGATAAAAAGTCATATTAGAATGCCTATATTGTCGTACGGGAGCTAGTACTATGTCGTACGAGTGTTGTAAAAAAAAATCAAAAGAAAATTATCCCTGGCAGTAACTGTCATGTGAGTCCTATCAATTATTGTTTGAGAGCATACCCAGTGTTGTACGATCCTGCAAAAACTCATTTGAGAATTTTCAAAGTTGTCAGAAACTTGTCAAATTTGTCAGGAATCCAGTTTTTACAGCCTATTTCTAGATTTTGTCAAAATATTCACTGTGTCAAGAACAGAGTAGAAACTAGAAAGCATTTGATCATTTACCTAAAGTGGTCTCTTGAGTCTGATTTGGCCTTTTGATTTATTGATTTGAGTCTTTTTCATCTTGTGTCAAAACCTTGTGAAAATTATCTTCAAATTTAGTCTTCATACAAAATGGCTAGGTGTTGTGAGCTCGTGTCCACCATCTTTTGGGCATCTACCCATACTACTAGGGCACAATATCCTTCATTTATGTCCAATCTAATCTTCAATCAATCCAATCTTGACAACGTTGCATCATTCTATCTTCTTGAATCAGGTCACTCTTCATTTGTCTTCATCTTGCTCTCTTGCTTCACCCAAGGTTAATGGTGGAAACTCGAGCTTCTTCGCACAAGAAATCTAGAGAATCACCTCATACCTTACCTTTTTCTACTCACATGGGTCCAACCTTTGATGAACTATACAATTCAGGCCTTTATGAAGATGACGGTCTTGGCAATCTATGATTAAAAACTAGTTACATACCTTCTCCATCAATCCAAGGAGGCAATCAACAAACTCTACATCAATCTATTCCAGGTAGTCCTAAAACTCCTAACATGTCTCAAAGAGGGACACATCATGGGTCTCAAGGAAATCACTCTCAACATGGTGTTGATTAAGAACCCACGCCTTCTAAAATTGCTCAATATCAAAATGATGATGACTTCAAGAAAATGATGAGGCATTTCTTGAAGGAAGATAGAGAAACATAATTCCTAGAGTTAGCTCATCAAGGGGCTAAACTTCCTCCTAACTTTAATGTTGAAGATATCATTACACATGAAGAAAAAACTCCAATCACCACTATGATGAAATAGATGCATGCCATGCAAGTCAAGCTTAACAAACTTGAAAAAGAAAAGGAACCTAAGGAGTTTTTCATGGAGGCTCTATGTCCTTTTCCATTTGATAAAGACTTTTACATGCCACCATTCCCTAAAAGAGTGGAGATGCCTAAATATGATAAGTATGATGGAAACTCTGATCCTCAAGATCATGTCAGAGAATTTTGTACTCAATCTATGGAGTTCATGCACAAACCAACCTACTTAATGTGTCTTTTCCCTCAATCTCTAGGAGGGTTAGCTATTCATTGGTTCTGAAAAATGCCTCCTACTATCAAAAATTTTGAGGAGTTAATCAAACTATTCTATCAACAATACTCCTACAACATTCAACATCCGGTCACTATGATCGATATCTACAATCTGAAACAGAACTCAGGAGAACCATTCTTGACTTTTCTCAATAGATGGAGGAAGAAATTTTCTCTATATGCTAGACCTATTCCAGAAATTGAGAAGCTGGAAATCTTCATCAACAATCTTGTTCCAGAACTTAAGTACCATTTGCAAATGCAAAATCATACATCCTTTGATAAGATGGTAGAAAATGAAATCAAAATTGAGAAGGTACTAGTCCAAAAGGGTGACATATCCCTTCAAAAAGACAAGTATGAATCTGGATCTAGTTCTAATGACAAAGGCAAAAAATGGAACAAGAATAAGGGTGTCGTCATAGATGGTGTTGTTGATACTATCTGTGCCCCATCTAAGGCACCCACTTTCAATCTCACTATTAGCACCCAAGCCATCAAATCTTTCGAGGCTAAAGCAATAGAATCTAACAAGAAGTCATCTGAATATAAACCTTGGGCTATGGATCCTAAATGTAAGTTTACTCCTCTTGGAGAGTCCTTGGAATCTGCCATGAAAACTTTGTTGCCTAACAACATCATCTCCTTGCCTGAGATAAAAGTTTTTGATCTTGAACCTAAATTGAAATGGTGGAGAGAGAATGATTTTTGTGACTTCCATCACAATAAGGGTCATAAAACTAATAACTACATCTTCTTGAAACACATCATACAAGACAAAATTGATAATGGAGAAATCATAATTGACAATCATAAGAGCAATAATGACCATACAACATTCACAGAACCATTTCTGAAACATAATCAAGGAGATTCATCTTCTCAACCTAATATGGGTGCTAAAGTCAATTATGCCTACTTTGGAAATAATGCTATCATCAATATGGTTGAACCATGCCTATCTGAGTGTTGCAATGTCATCACAATTGTAAGAAAAGATAGAGAAAATCAATCAGGAAATGTAGTTACTCGATCACAAGCTCGGGCACATCTGCAAGGACAAATCCCAGATTCATCAAATGTCCCTAAGATGCCTTTCAATATTTCATCTACTTCTAAATAGAAGTCTACCTCTAAATCATCAAATCCTAAAGACATGAGGCGAACATCATATAGTATTGTCCAACAACTCTAGCATACAAATGCAAAAATCTCCATGTTTGAGTTGCTTCAGATATCTCCAGCTCATAGAGCCATTCTAGACAAAGCTTGGATCCAATGTTCCTGACAACCTTGATTTAGACAGATGCCAAACTATGGTTGGTCATCTGACATCTCCCAAATGTATCTCCTTTTCAGAGGAAGATGATAACTCCTTGAGTCACCTGCATAACCAGCCCTTGCACATTAAAGTCTTGATCCAAAACCATCATGTCAAACGTGTGTTGATAGATGGAGGCACTGGTCTCAAAATTTGTTCTTACAACTTGATCACACACTTGGGATTATCTGAAACTTCCATTAATCCTAAGAAGAAGATAACTATCAAAGCATACGATGGGAAAGAAAGATCTTCCAAAGGAACTATTGTCTTACCTATCAGAATAGGACCTGTTATCAGAGACACCATATGTCAAGTTCTTGATCTACCTTTGGCTTACAACATCGTTCTAGGGAGACCCTAGATACATGAAATGAAAGATATTCCCTCCACATACCATCAATGTGTGAAATTCCCTTATGAAGGAGTAGAGGTGATGATTCCAGCTAACCTATACACAACTTGCAATGCTTTGAAAGAAAGTGTTGATAAACTTGTTCCTAATAACAATGAATCTTCCACTAAGCAGATAGACATTGCTTCAACATCCAAAATAGAAGACATTGCTAAAGAAGTCAAAATCAAGGATAATGGTATGGTAGATTACACAATGGAACCTATTTTATCTCTCACATCTCTCCCGTTGTCCCCTAGATCTTATGGACAACCTTCTGACAAATTGAAACCTACAACTAAATAATCCCAAGTCATATTCAATGGAATGTTTGTCATAGAACAAGTATCTAAACAAGAGTTTGAGGAAGATGAAGCTGTGCTTGCATGGTTATACAAGGATGAGCCTCAATCCCAATTAGTCCAAAAATGTGACTCTAGTTCAAGAAAAATTTCTCATAAGTCATATGGACTAGGGGACAAATTGATCACAAAAATGGGATATACTGGAAAAGGACCTCTAGGACTACAAGGTAAAGGTCTTCTATCACCTCTTGAACACCATGGTCAAACCAACAAGAATACAATAGGTCTAGGATATAAGAAGAAGCCTTTCTATCTTAGCGAGAACTCCCCACATGTCTTAGAGTAGATTGAGCCATCCACAGAAAATCAACTAAAGGAAGAAACAACTGAACAATCTGACAGTGATGATTCAGACACCACTGATGAGCTCATTCCTTATGAGAGTTTTCCTAAATAAATAAAATACCTCCTCGAAGCTAAAGATGATCTAGTAAAAAGAATCAATGTAGTAGAAATACAAGAACCTACTATAGAACAAGAGACAGTTCTACCACAAGAACCAGCTGATCTTAAAGAAGAACACATAGACAAAGAGGAAGGTGGTAGCTATTCTAAGATAGATTCTCATGAGTATGAATTCAAATTAGAATCTGAGGGTAACCCTTCTTGGGGTATCCATCCCGACTTTACACATGTTCTTAGATTTCCTAGAGGCATAGACGAAGAATCAAATGACTATGAATGGGGAGCCATTCTAGAAGAAGATGAACTTATCACAAAAAAACATGTTGATGTTATTCACCAATATGCACCTAAGCCCAATGTAAGTATAGAGAAAAATTATGAACTTAATGAGTCTGATCCACCGATGGCTAAAGTGGACTCCAATTATGACATTGAGCCTATTCATGAATTGAACATTTTGAGTTGTAATATCACCTTTGAACTTGAGAGTTGGGTTAGGACCAATGATGATAGATCCATATCCATTAACACTATTTCCGAATCTTTCACCACTTTGACTATCTAACATCCTAAACTTCTTGACCAAACCTCCATGAATCCGAGCCAAGGTATCTATAACTTTCCAAATGACTATGCCCTTTCTTGATACCTCAATGCAGTTGAGCCTATGATGACTTCCATCAGTGAGTCAAGTGTTTTCATGATAGAGTCAAACATCAAGTATCTTAGTAAAAAAAATAAAAATAAAAATAAAAATAAAACTAAAAATAAAAGGAGTTCTGAGGGTGAAAACCACTTTGTGGCAGTCTCAGAACCTACAAAAGTAAAAATAAAACACGTATTCGAAGGTGAAAATCTCTCTGAGGCACCTAAGGATGAGATATTTGATGTCCTTCTGAGTAATTTATAGGAAATATCTCTAGTACTAATTGAGCCCACTCAATCCATCAACTTGGGAACAACAGAAGAACCACAGTTGATCCATGTAGCACAATCCTTATCAGAAGAAGAAAAGAAAAAATTTACCACATTCCTAACAGAAAAGAAGATCAACTTTGCATGGAAATATTCAGATATTCTAGGGTTGGATCCTAATCTTATAATGCACCATTTATCTATAGCTTTAGGGGTCAAACCTATTAAGCAAAAATTGAGAAAGATGCATCCACATGTTGCACTCTTGGTCAAAGCCGAATTAGAGAAACTACTAAAAGTTGGATTCATTCATGTTATTGACTATGCTGAATGGATTTGAAATATTGTACATGTATCAAAACTAGACAAATCTATAAGAGTATGCACAAATTTTAGAGATGTAAACAAAGCATTCCCTAAGGATGATTTTCCACTACCTAGCATTGATATGATAGTGGACATGACTGCAGGCTTCGAGATGTATTCTTTAATGGATGGTTTTTCTGGATACAACCAAATAAAAATTGCTCCAGAAGATTGAGAGAAAACTATTTTCCCATGTGTGTGGGGTACCTTCTTTTGGAATGTCATGCCATTTAGGCTTAAGAATGCTGGAGCTACATATCAAAGAGTTGTGACATCTATCTTTTAGGACATGATGCATTGAACCATGGAGGATTATGTTGATGATACTTTAGCAAAATCTATGATAAGATCTGAATATCTAATTGATTTGAGTAAAATACTAGATCGAATGGAGAAGTTTAGTCTGAGACTGAACCCTAAGAAATGTGCTTTTGGTGTCAGTTTGGAAAGCTCTTAGGTTACATTGTTTCAAAGAAAGGAATTGAAGTAGATCTGGCAAAGGTTAAAGCTATCATGGAGATGAAACCTCCCAAGAATATCAGTCAAATGAGCACATTACAAGGGAGAGTACAATCTATCAGGCACTTCATATCTCAGCTAGCAGACATATCACAACCTTTCACAAAGACATTGCATCAAGGTGTGACTTTTGCATAGAACAAGGAATGTGGAAAGAATTTTAATCATATCAAGAAATATCTATCAAATCCTCCTATTTTGATGCCTCCTATTCAAGGGAATCCTTTGATCCTATATGTCTCCACTACTAATACATCACTAGGGGAATTGCTAGCACAACATGATGAGAACAAGAAGGAAAGAGCTATATACTATATCAGTAGAACATTGGTAGCATATGAGAAGAAATATTCCATGATTGAGAAAGCTTGTCTAGCTATGATCTTTGCATCATAGAAACTATGACATTACATGTTAGCTCATACCGCACATTTGGTAGCTAAGATTGATCCATTAAAGTACCTACTAAGCAAAGTTGCCCTCACAGGTAGACTAGCTAAATGGGTAATGCTACTAAGTGAATTTGACATTGAATATGTTGAAAGAAAAGCTATCAAAGGACAAGTTATTTCTAATCAACTGGTAGACGCACCTTTGTTTGATGATACACCAATGCAAATGGAATTCCCAAATTCCTCTATCATGAATCTTTCTTCTAGAGCATGGAAGTTTTTCTTTGACGACTCCTATACATAGAATGGATCTAGAGCATGCATATTGTTCATCACTCCTCAAGGATACTCAATCCCTAAAGCATTCAGAATCAAGTTTCCTTGCACAAATAAATTGTTGAATATGAAGCCCTTCTTAATGGTATGAAGATAGCAATTGAGTGGAGAGTGACAGAACTACACATTCACAAAGACTCACAACTTGTCATACACCAAGTCAATGATGTGTATCAAATGAAATATGGAAAGCTAATCCCATAAAAAAGAATGGTAGATGATTTAAAGAAATATTTCATATCTATCACCTTTGAGAAAATACCTATAATAGAGAACAAAGCTACTGATGCTATGGCTACGCTATGAGTTCTTGGTGGAAGCACTATCTTATCCTACATATGATTCCCCTAAAACCTACATGATCTATATTGTTTTTGGTCATGACTCAGCCTGATACAAAACCTTTTCTCCTATCTCCAAGACCAAATCATTCCAGATACCTTCAACCGCCATGAGAAATGATACCTTATCCACAATGCATCCCAGTATGTCATCATTGGTCATGATCTGTACAAATGAAGTCTAGATGGTACACTACTTAGATGTTTAGAATAGGAAGAGTCTCAATGTGCATTAGAGGAAGTCCAGAAAGGCATATGTGGGTCACACTCTAATGGTTTAACACTAGCTTGAAAACTTATTAGGGCTGGGTACTATTGGCCTGAAATGTAGAAAGATGCAATCAAGTTTACTAAGAATTGTCAAAAGTACCAAGTACATGGTAACTTAATTCATGCACCAGGGAGAGATCTAATTCCCTTTACTACACAATGGCCTTTTCACTAATGGGCATTTGATCTTATAGAATCCATACATCCTCATTCCTCTAATGGGCATACCCATATTATTACAGCTACAGACTATTTTACAAAATGGGTAGAAGCAGTCCCTTTGACTCCAGCAACCAGCAAGAAAATTTCTATGTTCATTCTGAACTACATCATATGTTGGTATGGTATTCCACACTCTATAGTCACAGATAATGGTGGAAAATTTAAGAACAAAGACTTAGATGATCTATGTGCCAAATTCAAGATTACACAACATTGGTCATCTATCTACTATCCACAAGGGAATGGACAAGCAGAGGCTTCTAACAAGAATCTATTGAAAATCTTGCACCGTACAGTTAAAATAGGAAGAGAATAGCTTCTCATGATCAATCCAGCTCTATGGGCCTACATAATAAGTATCAAAACATCCATTGGGTCTACACCATTCACTTTCATTTATGGGTCTGAAGTGGTACTACCTATTCAGGTTGAAATCCCATCACAAAGAATCAAAATTCATGGTCCAGTAACTGATGATGACTATAGAGTGTCTAGGTTGCAAGAACTTGAACTACTAGATGAGCACATAAAAGAAACATATGATCATCTCAGAGTATATTAGAAGAGAATGTCTAGAGGTTACAACAAGAAAGTCAGACATAGATAATTTCAGGTTGGTGATCTAGTCTTGAGAGAGAATCCTAAAAATCAATCACATAGAGAGCGCAAGGGGAAGTTTGAATCCAACTGGCTGGGTCCCTTTGTTATCACTACTACATTTGGCTCTGGAGCCTATCAACTCTCAATGACTAAAGGAGAATAGCTTCGAGAACCAATCAATGTTCTCCATTTGAAGAAATTCTACACCTAAGGCATTCAGTCTATGGTAAAATGTCTTGAAAAAATCATAAAAATCAGAAAAAGTCCTAAAAAAATGAACATCTTGGTGAAAACCTAGCAATAGGTTCCTTGATGATTCACAAAAAATAAAAAAATATCAAAAATACAAAAAAATTAAAAAATTGAAAAATACAAAAAAATGAGAAAAAGTGCCTTGGTGAAAACCTGGAAACAGACACCTTGGTAGAAAAAATACAATCTCTGCCAAGATGGTGAAAACCCAAAAAATAGGCACCACTTGTTTCAAAATGCTCCATCTATCATCACAATCTTGGTCTTTCCAAACTTTTAGAATTGCTTTAGTTTGTACATATCTCCCGGTTTATTTCTGCATTCCTATTTTCAATAAGTCAGTTTGTACACCAATCAGATCAAGCATTTGTATCTTATCAATGTTCAAACTTGGGGGAAATCAAAGTCATATCCTATGGCCTCCAGTGTATCTTAGATGAGTCATATCCAGTCAAAGTTCTTTGAAGCTACATCTGAGTTAGTCAGTCAGTCTCCTCTCTAGAAAGGATTTTGCATCTACAACAATGAAATCAAACATCAACACAAATTGAAAACAATCTATGCTTTTACATGCTTTTATATCCTTGTATGCTTACTGATTCGCATTGAGATTTTTGGATATTGTGTTCCCTCAAGCTCTTCAATGATGTCCTTTAAAAGATTTAGAGAGTGATGACTAGGGGTATAATCTTTTCTTTTTTTTCTACTTGTATGTGAAAATCTAACAACTTTGGAAATTATGGATTGCAATGGTGTCCATTTGTAAGAGCCTCTATCTCGTATTGGATGGCCATGCGTACCTCGACCATTGATACCTAGAAAATTCAAGGAAGTTTGATCTGACTATTGTCTTTTTGAGTGATTTGTTACTCCTACTATGAAACGTGATCTTACCTAAGAATGTGAATGATAAAGGGTCACTACGGGTAATTCACACTAGATTTAGAATGATCTCTTGACTGCTTGATGTGTTTGTTCTGCAAGGTGTATTCTGGTCATCATGATGTCTATGTTTTTATGCTTATACAAATTACTATATCAAAATGGACATGATATTTAGGTCCTGGTGTTTATGCCTTGGTGCTTATATCTAATTTGACATTCCAAAAACAAAATCAATATTCATATGTCCATGATTTTCTAGCCAGTGGGCGTTGTATTGATTCTTGCACATAGAAATCAATATTCATATGTCTATAGTTTCCTAACTAGTGGGCATTGTATTGATGCATTCGGTTACCTAAAAAGCTCAATGATGAAAACAAATCAACACATGATCAGTGACTGTGTCCTAGGTCTTAGGCTTGCATTTCATTCTGCATCTCATTTTGCACTTTGCATGATTGCATGATCTCACAAATCGCTGAATACATTTCATATGCTTAAATGATCCATTCTAAACTAAACATAAACTTGACATGAAGAGATGAATCTCACACAAAGGTTTCCTCATAGAACCACAAGCAGTCACCATCCTGGGTTAAACATCCTTTTGACATAAGATTGAGTACTTGTCTTCATCAATACCTGCAAAACATATCATATGTATCATTGCATTTACATTACATATTCATGATCATTCCATCTATTGCATTACATTACATACATGAGCATCATCAAAATCATACATTCCCATCCATTTTCCATAATTAATTACATTTGCATAACATTCATACATTTGAGAGAAACCATTGCATTGCATAAATCCATACATACATTCTACACTACTCATAGCATTTACACCACATGATATCATCATAAATCAAAACATGACAAGTACAAATGAAGTCATAACCAAAATCTTGATCTCATATCATATAACTCGAACTAGTCAAGGGTGCACTATTGGCACAAAGTACAAAAAGAATGAGCTCAAGTGAGCTATCAGAAGTCAGAGCAGTAGACATGAACAAAATGGAAAAAATATCAGAATATCTAGACAGATCAATTATCTGCCTGATCCTCTGCATCTGGTGGAGGTGGTGAAGGTGCATCTAGCACTACCTCGGCACAACGTGCCCTAGCTCCCCCAGAAGCTATCATATACTGAGAGTATGTCGGTACTCTCTAAAAAATAAGAACAACAACATAATAAGTAGATACATAGTAAGCAGCTCGGGAGGTCTGATGTGTCACCTCTATCTACAATCTCTTGTTCTCCTCTCAGAGCTTGGATCACTGTTTGTCAGCATCTGTGAACCACTCCTCAAAACAAGCACTCCATACTCTCAGGTCTCTCACTTGTAATCTCAGTCACCTAATGATCTCCTAGGAGGTTAGTGCTACACTAGGATCTACATCTGCCGTAGGCATGTCTGTATCTCTCCCTGGTTGATCATAAGCCTCCACTCTCTGCGCCTTATGACATCTTACCTCAGCTCCAAGGTCAAAATTTGTATCATCCTGTATAGGATTAGGACCAACACCTACATCTTGTTGTGCACCAAGTACCTCATCTACACTACCAACACTACCTAAAGTGCCACTCTCTCCTCTAATATATCTCCTCAATGTACCTACAGGCCTGGTTGATGTAGAACTAGTGGGATGAGGTGGTCTCATATGACTAGATGGTCTCTATGGTGGAGTCACTACTGCTCTTGGCCTCAGAGGTGTAGGCTAGGGCATCAGAACCTATGTGCGTATCTCACCCTATACCATGGGAGCACCTGTCACATCCATAACATCCTCCATACTCGGCATTGGCTCTATGGAATCTAAAAACCTGTGAATGGGATGCTCTGCAAGCCATGCAATGAAACCATCTATAACCCCAACATCTGGAACATCTAACCAATAGTCCCAATCTCTGCCAACATAACCACTATACTCCTGAGTACAAAGAGCATAAGACAATCGAGGACCCCATCCTAATCCAAGCTCTTTGACTATCAGTGCATAAGCAACATGATCTTGTGGAGCATCCTGAATGATGCCATACTGTCACCACACTTTGGTAATAATGAAATGCTCTAGCACTGTGGTAGATCTCCCAATAAGCACTCAACTATGGAAAAAGTAACTAAACTGCTCTCGAGTAGTGGGCCAAGCCTCTATCTAAAGATATGGACGCCAGATCAAAAATGTGCTACCATCAAGGTAGTGTCTCCAGTACTCTATGTGGCCCATGCACACCTATGTAATGTATCCTGAATAAATATATATCACTGGCTCTTGTGGCTAGCGCTAACCCTGACATACTGGTCTACAAACTAGGATATGCTCTTAGGCCCAAATATGAAGTACCAAAGCACCAGAAGAAAATGTCTTGCTCTCCTGATATATGATCTCGTGCATCTCAGAGAACATATGAGCCAACATACACTGACCCCAACCCAACTTAGATGGAGTAGCCATCAACCATGTAACCATCAGGGCCTTGCCCATGAAGAGACCATTCTGCTGACGGTTAGATATAATGATCCCTCCTATCATGCCGGATATGACACACTCTAATCTATGGTTCTCCCCATAGTGCTGAACTAAAGTCTCCCAGGAAATAGAAGAAATAAGCTGGGTATCATCTCTAAACAACCGTCTGAATGCATGTAATCCTAAGTTCCCCGAACTCACCTAATCAGGTCGTGGACCATGGAAAGGAATGTGGAGTATCCTATAGACATCCTCTAGTGTAACTATGATCTCTCATATCAGGAGGTGAAAGGTCTGGGTCTCTGAGTGAAATCTCTCAATCAGTACAGTTAGAAGTCCATGGTTTATCCTAATCTCATGCAACTAAATCAGATACTCAAATCCACAGCTAGAAAGATGTACCCTCATCGGGTCAGGCAATGAAATGCATTATCTCTGAGTGGCAAGGTGTGAGATACGCACATGGACATTGGGATAGGTGACCTACACAACATAGAAATAGGGAATCCTATCAGTAACTTGGTTAAAAATAGGCTAACAGTACAAAAATTGATAAGTTGACTATTTAAGAAGGTACATTAAATTCTCAGCAAACAACCTAAGAAATCAAAAAATTCAAATTTTTGACCTAAAAGGGTGTTTTTGGCTCATTGTTATCCATACGACAATGCAGACTGGCATGAAAACTTGTACGAGTTTCAGTAGCTTATCATATGAGAAACCATGGTTATACGATAATGTATGTCTTCCTATACGACAAATGAGTGAGCTGATCAAATGTCCTACGACACTTGGGCCCCTCTCATACGAGTTTCTACTAGTTATGGGACAACAATCTAAATGAAATTGAAAAGTCGTATGAGTCACAGTGGACAGTCATACAAGTTTCCATGCATGCAAAAATTGAAATTTCCTAACATACGAAAAAAGCCCTAAAATGCTAAAAACATGCAAAAATGGAATTTACAAAGAGGCACAGAGGTCCACTTACCGGATGTCCATACTGCGGAGGTCTATGATGTTGCTGGTTATGCTCAAAATAGTGGGAAGAGATAGGTACCTTCATCTTGGCCATTTTCTCACTCAGAGGGCTCCACCAAGGTTTCAAAAGTCAAATGTGAATAATGAATTGAAAATGACCCTTTTGGCCCTTATATAGGTTTTGACCTAATTTCCAAAAGTGCTCCATTTTACACAAAAATTGCACCCCGAGCTAATTTCGATGTTCTGAATTCATTTTCGGGATCACAATCAAAATCTAAGATCATTTACTATGTAAAAATTGTGATTTAAAATTTTCGGATGTAGGATGACCGACTGCTTGCATAATCAACCTTCTACACATCAAAGAAATCCAGAATTCAACTTAATTGATTATCTTACATCAAACTATCAAAATTTCAACTTGGTCACCCATGATCAACTCATGGAGAAACCTAGTCAAACTTGGCCTTCTGGACCTCCAAACGATGCAGAACGTGTTCCTAAACGTGTATAACCAATTCTCAAATCAATTAACATGCTTCTAAACCATTCAATGCTGACTTTTCTTATCAGATTTCGCTTTTCCACCCTGAAGGGGGCATGGTATTGCACATCATTGAAGTCTGTAAATTGAATTCTGTAAATCAAATCTTTCCTCAATAATCAAGACAACAACTGCGTCTAGTTGCTGATTCATCAAAATACCTCATCGCTTGGGGCACATCACTTGAGGCATATCAGATTCATTGAGATCTATATCAATCTGGTATCCTAATCTATCTTGTAAACTATATCATCTTTTCGTAACCATCAGTTCATTAGCATCATTTCCTTGGTTCTTCATAACTAAAGGGTTCAGATGTGATACCAATATTGATTCCTCTAGACATTAAAGTCTGGAATCAGGTCACTCAGTTCTTTGTAATCATAAGGTTTAGAATCAGGTGTTTTGATACTTTTTCGTAATCACCGGTTCATTGTTGCTATAGTTAACATCATCTTTGGTCAATCAAGACCTAACATCTTCAAATCTTTCAATCGGTTTCTATCTCAGAATCAGTTTATCTTTCAAATTAGTTCCATACATCAAACACAGACTAATCTTTGAACCACTACGCTTTGCACAGTAATTCAAAGAGCGGAAAAATGTAATACCCCCAAAATGGGCTATAGGTTCATTAACCTCCTACATTCTCAATTAGATTGAAATCGACATCAAAGTCCTAACCTAAGGCACATATGCACATCATTTTATCAAAAAATGATTTTATCTTAATTCTGCATTAGAGAATATTCCTTTATCCTAATTATCTTTAATTGAATATTATTTGGTGATAAATCCTATTTATCCTAAAGTTTGATTAATTGAATATTCTAAATATTTAATTAATCAGATTTAATATTGCCACTTAATTATTTAATTAAATTTAATTAAATTTATTCCTAAATTGTATTATTTAATCTTGACAATAAATTAAAAATCTTATGACTAATTGATTAAATTCTTATTTAATTAATTAATGTTAGTTGTCAATTTTTAATAATATGATTTAATAATTGATTAACCCATAAATCAATTGTTTTAAATTTAAAATCAGTTAAGTTGAGAATAAATCACTTTATTTTTAAATTAATTTATAATTAAATCATGCACAATTAGAAAAGCAGGCAACTAGAAATTAACAATCAATTTTAAATTTCAACTCAACATATGATGATGAGTTGAAATTTGATCTAAACTCTATTTTGAGTTAAACACTGCTTTTGCATGATTTTTGTGAGTTAATTATCTCTGATTTCTTGATAACTCAAAAATCAACCTGAGTTTATCAAGAGTGATTTATGGCTTTTCTCAATGCATCCTCAAGCCCAAGATTTCTATAAAAATAAGGCTCAGCTCTTCATAATTATCAACACTTGAATTTGCACAATTACTCTGGCGAATTGGCGATTGAAGGATTAAGAACTTGTGACAGGCAATTTGTGAGATCTTTCATTGTTGATCATTGTTTTGCATAGTTTTCATTCATTCATATCATTTTTAGTTTAAATTTTCATATCATTTCATTCATCTAGATTAGTTTCATATCAAGTTTTTCATATTATTGCATAGAAAATCCAAAAATATAGATTAATCTGCATTCATATAGTTTTTCATTCTTTTGCATTCAAATCCTTTGTTTAGGTGTTGCATTGTCACTAATCTTGATTTCAATCTAAGAACACCATACTCGCACCTACTAGAAGGCAGTAAATCACCTGGTTAGCTTAGTTTCATTTATTTGCAGATTTTGATTTTGCTAACCTCTAATGTTTTACTGAAGTGTTGTGTCCGCAACTAGGTACAATTTTCACACACACAATAAGGGATCTACGAACATGAAAATTGAAGGTGAACATCTACGACAAGATCTAAATGGAAAAATAGAGATGGAACAAGTTTCAAGAAAAGTTCAAGTTCCTAGGTGAAAAGAAAACGTGTTACCAAGATCTAGATTCAAGGCATAATGAATTGGATGGTTAAGTTTGATCAAAGAAAAATATAATAGAGGATATTAAGAGGAAAAAAATTTCTACATAAAGGATGGATTTGTATGAACAAATGGCTGACAAATTGAATACTTGAAGGGTCACTGATTGTTACAATGAAGAAGGAAGAAAGAGATTATGAATGGCAAAGAAAGATTTGATGAAGTGTTGAAGCCAATTGATAATGAATAATTGAAGTGAAGACATACGAGCACACAAAGGATATTATTGAGAAAAGATAGTTGCAAATATACAAGTTAATTTATTTACTGTTGCTTACCAGCATTTTGTAACAAAGAAATCTCTTAATAGAGTTTAATAGTCTTATTGTAAAATCCTTGAAAAATGTAACATTCTAAATAGTGTTTGAATCCATCTAACAAGGCCACTCCTAACAAGGTGAAGATCCTAATAGATCTAAGGTAAATCCCGTAATCGGGTCACACCTAACAATGTGCATGGTAATCTTTAACCAGATTGGCTCTTAACTGGGTGTACTTTAGAAGAGTATTTTATTAGTGGTTGACAAGTTCCGCAGTGGTTTTTCCCAAAGCCAGGTTTCCATGTTAAATACTGGTGTTACATGTGATGCATGATTTGTGTGAATGATTTATTTATTATTATAGTTTATTTACTATTGTCAATAAATAGTGAAGTTTGTTTTACCGAGTCGCTACCAAGTTAATTAGAGAATTTTTTTAAGGTATTTGGAATCAAGGATTAATGATTCACCCCCCTCTTTGTAATCCAACAACAAATATCACTTCTCAAGACCTAAACTACCATCGACCTCAAACCTCATCTAACATGTTTTAAATCACTTTTCCAATCTTTGCACCTTGAGAGATCACACCAAAACACACATCCCAATGTAACAACTATCTTTACCAAATAGGTCAGCCAAAGGATAGACCCTTATGATTTATTTTATCAAGAATAGTCAAACACATTTTGACCAACTCAACCTTCATCTTGATAAAATGTCTACCTCGATCAATGTAATGTCAACACATCATCACAAATTAATTGAGACACGTCAACATTATAGATGGCATAAAAATAACTCATCACAACTTGATCATTGATCACCAATAGAAGATTTTCTATCAGTAGCTTAGGAGCATAGTCACCTTTCATAGAAACAACTTTTGTAACCACAAAACATGCTTATCGATCATCCAAATCAGTTACGGTCATAACCATGGGCTCAAAATATCATTAACATCATAATTCTCTGATGGAGCCACCAAAATCACCATAGATTTGATAAACAAAGAAAATCTCCTATTCAACCAAGAAGAGGAAAATTAAATCGATAGATTTTCATCATAACCATTCATATGCTATATGAATTAGGCCACTCCACCCTCTTTTTAGATTTTTGAAATTGTGTCATCATATTTGAACTCATCATGCTTATTAGGCTCAATTATTAGTCTATCTCCTCCTATGCTATTGAACCAATACCAACCACCATGTCATCTCTTAAAAGATTAGGGAATATCTTAGAAAAATGAGAAAAGAAATAATTCCATAAAATATCATTTGAATGAGGTAATAATTACTTTGAACTCCCTAAAAAATCACATAACTTCTCAAGACTCCTCCCTCAATTCTCACTGTATCTCCTCCTATAGCTATTTAACTAGTACCAATCACTATGTCATCTCTTAAAAGATTAGGAAATCCCTTAGAAAATGAGAAAGGAAATAATGCCATAAAAATATCATCTGAATGGGGTAATAATTACTTTGAACTCCCTAAAAAATCACATAACTTGTCAAGACTCCCTCATGTGACCACCCTATACATAAATGAAGAAAAAGAAATCCATCGATTACAAAATTTTATCCAAAATAAATGATGAAAACCATAATCCTTATAATCATGCAAAGGTGATGCCAAACATCATTCTCCATGTACTTGACCTTGATCACTTGGCCACAAGGATAATTTTACCACCTCAACACATCACCAAACTAATCAACCACATAGATTACATTTTTGGTTATTATATACAAGATGAGAGACAAAGTATTTGAAATAATACCCACCATAAACCTTTTAAAATATTCCCCATGCAAACATCTCTTTCCATGTTATGAGTTATACTAAGCCAATAAGATCTTCACCATAAAGAAACATCCATGACAAGAATCATTTTTTTCTTTCTCCTTCAAGGATAATCTTTACACTTATAGGTATACAATATGAAAAGAGGATCACATAAAAGGGTTATGTTACCCCATTCATAAAGAACATTGGAATAAAAATGTACCTCAAGACAAATATGATTAACACCACTTGAAAGATGCCAGTGCTCTATCTATGATTGAAGGGTTTTTATTCTTTTTGTTGCTTATAATTAAGAAGTAGAAGAATGATATCTATATGTAAGAGACTAAATAAGAACATATATGATCTAATCCAACTAAGAAAAATAATTTAAAAGGGAATAGAGAAGAATTTGAATGCACCTAGAAATGAAATAGGAGAAGTGAGTTTTCATATCTGAATTTCCAACTATTGGAATCCAAAAAAGACCTATAAAGTTGTAGATTTGGAACTTGAAGACTTTAACCTAAATATTTATCAAATTTGAGCTAAAAATGTAGGGTACAAAGTGAAACTCTCTATTTAGCTGGGGAAAAAATATCAATGGCATTCTATACCAGGTGATTTTAGCATAATTTTTCTAGGTCTCTATGACTGTGTTTGGTTTTTCTAAATTCCATCCAATGGCTCCATAACATATTCTTGCAAATATAAAAAATGGGTAAAAGGTTTTATAAAGGGATTTTCCTTGGTCAAACCACTATTTAGGAATCAACCTTGAAAATGAAAGAAAATTGCATAAGAAAAGATGAAATAGAAGCTTTATATAAATTGTAAATCACCTTATATCTTGATGGTGCAATGCTTCTTTGGATGTGATCACAAATGTTGATGAAATAGCTTAAATGATGGATATTGTAGTTTTGCAATAATGCGTGATGAAGAAAGAGAGGATTTCTTTGAAGGATTCAAGACTTGGATGCTCACTTATAGAAGAAATTATGAACTTTGATTGCTTCATTGATCATGAATGGTTGATAAATTAATGGTGAATTATTGCACTTGATAAAGAATATCAAAATGAGGAGAGATAGAGTGTTTATATATTCAATCCATCTCAGGCAAGCTGACCATGAGACTAGATCTCTTTCTAATACCCCGACATAGGGTATTGGTCCAAATTTGGGTCTTAATTCTAGGGGATAGAATACCATTGGTGTTCTGTACCCACTAATCAAGCCTCAAATGTATAATATGGGTCCCAGATAGTCTTTAGGTGTAGGAATTTTGGGTATAACTCATTCTAAGGTTGGGAGAGGTCATGAAGGCCATTAATAGGGGTATAGGGTCTAGGTGATGGAATGAATTATTTTAATGGAGAAAAAATAAAGGATCACACTTAGAAATAAGGTCCAACCTTGAGTTTTGAAGAAATTTCTCATCAATATAGGACTTATTATATTAATTTTGAAGGTCTGATAGGTATTAAGAGAGTGTAAAATCAATGTGGGAACCTATACATACTAATTCTAATTAGGAGTGGTTACCTTTTAGGATGGTACAAAAAGAAGCACCCATTGATCTATCAAACATCTTAGACCAGTAATTCTTAGTCCAAGAGAAGCTAAAGCATCAACCACAATATTTCCTTCTCTACAAGTATGAAAAATAAAAAAATAATCAATGCCCAAAAGGAGCCTTTTGATATCATCCATCTCACCATTAGAGGATTACTTAATTTTGGTTAGGCCTTGAGAAAAATCTATGATAAATTTTGAGTCCCCCTCTAGAATAAGAGCCTTAACACTAATTGATAAAAAAAATTATAGGCCCCACAATAGACCCCTACATTCTACATGATTCTTATTTAATCTTTCCAGATGACTAGAGTATGCTTCCACCAGGTCCCCTGAGGAGGTACAAATCACCCCCCTCCCCACCCCCATCACTAAAAAATTTCTAGTAGAACCATCAAATTTTAACTTGCATCATCACTTACTATATGATTCCACCTATTTTTCTTTCTAATGATTCCTTTTTGAATTAACAATTTTAGCATAAGCATTAGGTAAATCCCAATTTATAGCCATTCTATGATCAAAGGGAGTAGGATGAAACTCAAGGAATCTACACTTAGCAACTAATAAATTATCAAATATCATACAGAAGAAGGATCTGAACATAACTTCCACCAGATTCTCAAGCTCCCTAAAAACCCTATTATTTCTTTCTTTACAAAGACTCCATCAAACATGAGGAGGGATAGGTCTCCATTACTATTTAACTAATGGATTCCCTATAGGTCCCTTCCATTCTTAAAAAAACCAAACCAAACCATAATTACAAACCCAATTAAGGTCAAACTTATTCAAACGCAACTACCATAAATATCTGGCAAAGTGGTAATGTAGTAAAATATGGGGAATAAAATTTTCTTTTTTCTTACAAAGTATTCATCTATTGGGGATTTGGAAGCGACCCCTTTTAACAAGATTGCCTTGGGCTAAAATCTTATTGTGCAGAGTTTTCCACCAAAAACATATGAATTTGGGGATTAAAAAAAGGTTCCAATCCTTCCCCCAACTATTTGAAGATGGC
Organism: Chamaecyparis obtusa; assembly: GCA_027943335.1. Lineage (NCBI taxonomy): Eukaryota > Viridiplantae > Streptophyta > Pinopsida > Cupressales > Cupressaceae > Chamaecyparis > Chamaecyparis obtusa. The sequence continues at coordinate 1,485,302 of BSBK01003837.1, forward strand.
TCCTCAGAAAATAGACAATAGGTTGTCTTCACAGTAAAATATCCCTTTTTGTCTTTCTTCAAAATAAATTTGTCTTCCCTAGGGAAAAGATGAATTTTGACCCTATTGATAATCCTCATAAGCTCCCTAGCTTTTTGAAGAAAGTATGAGTGTTCCCTACAACATTGGGTGATATCTATCCACCTCTTATCTAGGGAAATGTAGTCTAGAACTCTATGTCATATTAGTATTTTAGCTACATCCATAGATATCCTTAGGCACAAATTAGAATCTATTTTTTCCTCACCCACCCAAACATCTTCCCAAAACTTGATACTTCTACTCTACTCAATCTTCCACTTCAGTCCAAATTGGATAGCATTCCTACATTTCAAAATATTATTCCAATTCCTAGATCCCTTAGGGATACTAGGGGTACTAAGAAATTTATAAAAGTTGTTAGAGGTAAGATATTTCACCTTCATAAAGCCACCCATTCAAACTTCTCCAAAGTCATCTTCCAACCCAACTTAGCAATCAATACTTTGTTGAGGATAATAAATTTTCTAATCCCTAGACCACCTCGATATTTAGGCTTACAAACCCCTTGCTAGTTAACCAAATAAAGTATTTTCTTTTCCTCCATGGTAGTCTACATAAAGGATCATTGGAATCTTTCCATTTTATTCACCATAGTCCCTAAGATTTGGAATATGAAAAGGAAATAAATAGGGATACCTTAAAGAGAGGCTTTGAGTAACTGAAGCTTCCCCACACTACTAAGGAGCTTACCTTTCCAACCATCCAAATTTATCTACATGCATTATAAGATGGTGTTCTAATAGGACGGGTTAACATCCTTAATAGTAAGGGGAAGACCTGGATAGGTACCAAGAATGTAACGCCCCGCCAGGCAACCCAAGAGGACAAGACATAAAACCTCTATAAAATGCAAGTAGCGAATTTTTATTTTATTTTATTTATTTATTTTAACTAGAATAGTATTCATCATTACACTTCATATTTCTAAAAGAAGAAATAATTTTCTACTACTTGAATGTAAGATTTATACAACTTAAGTCCTCCCGGGTTCCCTAACGTCGCTACTAAAGCAACATCATATAAACCATTACATGCATAAGATATTCGCGGAATCATGAGGTTAAAAGATCTACATTCATTTTAATGCACCAAGTTAAATGTCCCTAACTTATTTCTTTTATTAAACATAGGTTAATCATCCAACATCATTATTCCTTTTATCAACTCATTCCATAAATTCATATTGATTTCATCTACATCTACTATCCTTTATATCACTTTTCTCTAATAATTTAGGTAAGAGATTAATATTCATTAAGGTAGGAATCATCCTAGGTACTTCATTAACATGAACCAAGTATTAACATTAAAATCAAATTACTATTCTATTGCATTGTTTCATAACCATTCATTGTTAATAATTCCAATCACTAATCTATCATTTCTCAATAATCTCTTTGAATTCTTTCATCAAGAGAGAATACATTATTGTTGTGATACATCATTATATATAATTATATTTAAGATTATTTCCTTTACACATGGACAACATAAGAGGATAGGATAAATAACATAAACACTTTCTTTTAATGGTAGTAACATGTCCAATATTCCACTTTTTTTTTCCCTTTCTTTTACCTAGAACTACCCATTCCCTTATGCATTGCTTTGAATTGAGATTGCATCAATACTACAAGACTCCTTTTAGGAGATTAAAAATTACATGAATACTAATACATAGGTACATCTCAACATATTAAAATATCTAATAAGAAATCTTCAACTGCAGATCTGGAAAGGAATATGTGCTAGGATCATCCAAAGAATCAAGATCAATACCTCGATATAAATATTAACCACCCAACCATGTGGAACCAATAGGCCCACTCCCCCGAGCTAGGAGATAGAACCAAAGGCCCATACAAGAGGTAACAACTAGGAAATTCCTAAGGTGGTGATAAAATTTCCCCAAAGTCAAAACACAAAAGAAAAGACAAGAAGACCACAAGGACTACCAGAGGCATGATCAAGTTTAGTAGAGACTCTAAGCTACAAGCTAGGTGAGTGTCATCGCATAGCCCTCACCCCTTGGGTTGTCCTGGTACTAGCCACTCTTGGCCCCGGCCCCCAAGTAGGCACATGCGGAACCGAATGCCTCTCGTACAGACAAGGTCATCCAGTCGTACCTACGCATAGGTACCTTCTCCCACTCCCATCCTTAGTCTTTACTAGCACTAAAGGCATGGGCGAGGCACAATTAATCTTTATTAGTGTTTAATTTCCCATTCCAATAATCTCCCATTTCCAATTCATTTATTTAGGTTATCACTTGATTAAATAACTCATAGTAGGTTATCTTGGTACTAGCCACTTAGGGCCCCGACCCCTCACTATGAGCCACTCACCTAGTGTACTTAGGTTCCCTAACATACATATAAAAATCATAAGAGCATAATAGATCCATCATCAAGAATTCATATCAATTCCATAACAACATTTGATTGAGTTTAGGAAAATATATGTTGTCCCTAGTCCACTTGACAACCCTAAACCCAATATGGCATACAGAATTTTCCAAACATATAAGAAGACATCCAAGTGATATTATAAACATAGTCAGAGTATACATAGATCCAATTAACCAAAAAAAACATTCTAATAGCCTCTGGTGACCATACGAAACCTTAAAACTTAATGATGTTCTTAAATTGAATTATTTCAAGCAAGGATTAAATGCAAAGAATAGTCATCATAGAACAGTCATCCATATCTTCCACAAAAACAATAATAAAGGAAATCTCTTTGGTGGAGATTTAGATAACATAATTATAGACTCTCAATTTTATTTTTAGGAAGATCCAACGGTGGGAAAGAAAGTTATGACTTCTGGTTTAAAACAGAAAATTCTGGTTAGGGTTCAGACCTGCCTTCACTAAAACGGTTGTAATTTTCACAAAACATAATAAAAATTCTCCAAACCAATTGAAAATGAAAGATAAGACTTAGGAGAATATTTAATATCAAATTTACACTTTTATATAATCATATCAGCCTGTAGCATATGAATACATTTGACAGAAAATTCGGAATCGAGAATGGACAGGCATAGTCTGCAAAAATGTCAAAAATAAGGCATTAATTCGACCCTAAAAATAAAATCAGAGAGATACCCATTTGAGATCTGTGAATTTTACTTCCAGAAAATTAATTTAGTAAAACCTTAAATGCAATTTAAATTATTATAATAATAGATCTCCAAAAATAGGTTGCTAAAAACCCTAGGAAAACACATGCCAATTCTTACAAATAAAAACTCAAAACTTTAAAATAACCATAGAAATTAAAAGTAAAGATATAATAAATAATTATAATATATAAATAGATCCATAATATATCAGAGACATAAAGTAACTAACATATTCAATCCATACCTCATGTCCTACGAAGGTTGAATCGAAGAAGGAAGGAAACAAAAGAGAAGACAAATCCAAACTTGAGATGCATCCTTCAAACCCTATCCACTTTCAGAAATCTCCATGAAAGAAAGAAATAATTCCACAGCAAAGAATCCCTCTCTCAACTATTGAAATTCTCACAAAAATGTCTCTCTCCCAAAAGCAAAGATAACCAAAAATTCTTAAAGACATATGCTTACAAAATCTCCCTCACATCTCCAAGTTTTCTCTCCAAAATCACCATGAAAATTAAGGCCATCCTCTCCTCAATGCTTCAGCCCCCAAAATCCCCCCTCTTCAAATGAGAAAGTAGTGCATATAAATAGATTTCCAAAAGTTGAGAGGAAAAGTAACCAACTCCCAACTAACTCTTAACTAAAGGGTATTATAAAATAACTTAATATCATACAACTATATTACTCAAATATACAATAAAAGATTCTTTGTATTCATACATACACATATGTAATATTATCCTAACATATATGCATATGCCATCATTAATTACATCAATATCTATATATATAACATATCCTCATTATTAATAATTAACAATTGAGAATAATATACCTCGCATTATTTAATATTTAATTATTAATAATATTATACTTTACATTAATCCCAAAATATACACCATCAACAATATCTACAATAATTAACATATAATCACATATAAATTATATATCTATAAATACATATATGTGTGCACCCATATATATATTTCCATATATATATATATATATATATATTTATATTTATATAGATACATGCCAAATACCAAACACTATAATCTATAAGATTATGAAGTAATAGATCACAATATTATTACCTATTTATAATTGCTATAGGATATAACACTGAGGTAGAATAAAATCACATGCCTCAAAATAAATCTAATCATCCAAAGAGGCCATACAAATCATCTATGAAACATATTGAGAAAACCATAAGATCAAACAAGGTCAACCAAAGTCAACAAGGAAAGTCAAGCCAAACTCCTGAAACACAACATAGAAAGATTAACTAAGAATCATACCAAGAAGGAGAAATAAATAAAATGAGTAAACAAATCATACAACCAAATGAATTCAAGTGGTCACAAGGCACTAACTACAACCATGCCCAACTGGGTGCGTTGGATCTGGGTTTTTGACCCAAAGGTTGATTGACAAAGAAGGAACCCTAATATTCCAAAATTGGAATAATGAAAAAGGAAGACTCATGTAGGGGCCTTAGTACTATCTCCATAACAAAAACCATCGAGGATTTGAGGGCATGCTCAGACCTGTGAAGCCAGGTGAAGTCGATGCCCGGTACCTGCAAGCCTGCATCACAAAGAAGAAATACATATGCACGGATATACATATAAAAGAAAACATTGTAGACAGATGACCAGGATCGATACATCATGTGGACCTCAGCTATTTGAGTAACTACGACTTCGTCCTGAATCATGAAAACACATCATGTATATATATACACTGAAAGCATGTAGCATCATCATAATGAAGGTTAGAATCTCAAGCATTGTGTTAGTCTCTTATCAATACTAATAATAAATTAACATAATCAAATCATCAAGTGAGATGCAAGATTCACCCAAGGTAACCTTAATAGAAGAAAATATAAATAACCACTTATATATATCTATCAAGTACATATCATATAACATCCTAACTATGTTCATAAAGGTCTTGTAGGTACTCAATACATACATGGAGATAAATACATACAAGAATGATACCTTTAGATAGTATGTCTGATATTAGAATCATTGAGTACTAGCTTATGAAATTATTATAAACAACTATAGGAATAGATCAAAAAAGTATCATGTACAACTTAAGCTGTAAGAAAACATCGAAGGATCTTAATTCTTTCAAAAACACAAAATTTATATTAGGGTTAGAGGGGTATTACAAAGAAGTTCAACAGTTTGATAGCCCAAGATATTCTTGACTCTAATATGTAGGTCCACTTTAAGATTGAAGAAATATATGGTTCTTTTTTCATAATTGATATGTTGGTATAAAATCGTAGCATAATTAGTAAGAAATATCTTCTATTCCCTTTCCTCTAGACCTGAGATTCTCACAAATATAATCATATCATCTAAAAATTGCTGTAAAATTAAGGGGGGGGGGGGGTTGGAAGAAACTTTCACCCTTTTGATTCTACCCAAACAAACCATATTGAGAAACTTCCTACCAATCACCTCAACAATCATAATGAATCGATAAGAGGAGAGGAGGTCCCCTTGTCTTATCCCTTTCTTAGCATTGAAAAAAACCTAGGGATACATCATTGACAAGAACAAAAAATTTGACAATGCCCACAAATTCCTTGATCGAGTTGACAAGCCTTTCATTGAAGCTCATTATAGATAACACTTTTAAAAAAATCCCATTTCAATCTATCATAAGCCTTTGAAATATCCAATTTGAGAACCGTACATGGAAATTGAAACTTCTGCATAGAGTAAATAATTTATTGTATTGAAACAAAATTGTTGCATTTATTAAAAATTGACTCCCTTTCAAATTTTTGAGTCTAGGGAATTTTAGCAAAGTGTCATTGCAATCTTGAACCTTAAACTTGAACTTTGGCTTTTGTAAGTTCAAAGTTCAAAGTCTTTCAGTTTAAAAATACAAGCCTCGACCATTTTTTTCCTCTAGTGCAATGCATGTCTCATTTCTTGAACCTTGAACCTTGGACTTTAGTTTTTCTAGTTTAAAGTTCAATTGTTGATGTGTTCATTTCAACAGTCTCAAGCTACGTCAGTCTTATTCTCTGCTTCATGAGCATCACATTTATTGAAAATTGAACCTTGAACTTTGGTTATTTAAAGTTCAAAGTTCAATCCATTGTTTTCCCTCACCAATAGTGGGTCCCAGCTATGTCACACCTCTTTTAAGTTCTCAACATTTTTAACATTGAACTTCTAACCCCTCTTTTTATGGTTCAGAGTTCAAAGTTTGAGCATGTGATATGACAAGATCAGATTGACATGTTCCAAATATTTGCTCACTGAAAGAGAAATGATTGAAGGGACAAGTAATAAATGTCGATTACTCAAGTGACATGTAATAAAATAAATATGTGCGAGTAGTTATTTGCATTAAAATCCGCTGGCACTATTATTACAAAAGAAAGTTTCTATAAATGAGTGCACGGGAAGTTAAAGGGAACATGCATCACTCTTTTCTTTCTTTCATTGCGTAACTACAAGCATCATTTCTCTGCAACAAAAGAGCCAAATATAAGCAAGGTAAAATTGGTCCTTTTAGAAGCTGTGTGCACAAAAAAGGTAAATTTCACGTTAGCCCCTCCTAGATTTTTCTTAAATCAAAGCAAACTTGCCTATTATAAGTAGTTAATTATTTGGCGATTTCATAATTTTTCTACTCTATAGAACTTTTCTTGTTTTCAAAATCATGCCTTCTTCCAAGTTAAAAATATCTATAGAGATTAAGCCTTCCCCCATAGTCAGTTTCCTTCTCGTAATTGGAGACACCGCTCTGATAGGAAAAAATATTGAAGAGATAATGGATAGGCTTAAGTCTATAGAAGCTAGTTCCATGGCTATTCAAATCATTGAGAGTGGGTTTCTAGAAGCCGCGGGCTTCCCAAAAGTTTTTCCTTTCCCATAGCTAGTGATAGAGTGTCGGAATAGGTATAGCAAGGTGGATAGGTATATCCACAATCCTTTTAGAGAAGCTTTGGTTTATATTAATAGACAAGTGGTCTTAGCCGCTTTCATAATTCCTAAGGCAGAAATGTATGGAGATTCAGCAATCAGTAAACCCATGGCTGAGTTTAATGAAAAAAGGAAGGATTGTAATAGCATCATTACCATTTTTTGGTTGAGAAAATTGGAGAAAGGAGGTTCTCTCCTATCAAGACCTCTTAAGAAAGATCATTTAATTTAGAATGTGGCAGATATAGTAAGCCTACTGAATAGGGTAAAATTGAATCCTTGGGATATTTTGTGGGAAGATTGGATGCACACTTTCATACAAGATATCTTGGATGATGCCAAGTATGTCGATTGGGCAAAAGTTATTGCTGAAAGGCTTCATGAGGAGTTATCCCAATCAATGGGAACGACCAGTTTTCACATGTCCTCATACATGTTCTACATCTAGGCATGTTGGAGAGACTAGAAGGGGTTACCTCATGAGCCTTTGAATGAAGATATGAAATATTTAAGTATTACTCCATGCTACATCATAAGAGATTCTTAGAAAATTTTAGAAGAGTCCAAGAAATTTTCTTAGCCAAACTAGTCTTTGAATCAAAGGGTAAAGAAAATTCTAGAATGTCAGAGGAGGTCATAGAATTAATAAAGCTTTACGTGAGTTTCTACATCTAATATCCTAGATTCACCTACTTAAGGGTTGCTGGTTTTAGAGGAGAACCATTGAAGTTTCCTAGTTACTGTCTGAATAAGTATATTTTGGTTGAAGTATGTAGATAGTTAGTTCAAGTCGATAGAAAATATAGGCTCAAGAGAGGTGCTAGTTGTTTATTTCACAATGAACTTGACCACTACAGATGTAAGATGATACATGACACCTCTTCCTTGCAAATAGAATTGAACCTAATGAGTCTCAAGCCTTACAGGACTAGAAAATACTTTTATGATAAAGGTTTTATTTCTCACCATTTCAAAGGGGACACTACATTTCTTCACCAACCTCAGTTAGAAGACTACTAGCTAGATTGTACTGATGAATTTGAGGTCAAAAAAAGGTTGTGGTCAAGATTCACACTTAATAAAATTATCACTCTGAGAATACCTATGGACACCAAAGGAGTTGAGGGAGATTATGAAGATTTTTTGGATCCACAATATGCAAACTGGTCGAGTGTGTGCCCATTCCCTAAATTGACTAGAGTAAGCAAGAAGAGGAAGATGTGAGACTCAGGACACACAATGTAATTAAGAGGACAAAGCATTGGCTAGCTAAGAAGAGTAGGGATAAAGTAGTTGAGAATAAACCCAAAGTGTAAAGAGAAGCTTCAACACCTCCAAAAGTTCATTCTCCATCCATTTACACTAACATAGTTGAAACATTTCCCTCTGCAGGTAAAATTGAACCTAAAATGGAGCCTCTTCTAGAACAACAAGAACAAGTGATTATTTAGTCAACTATTAGAGTCACTCATTCCTGGAGTAAGAAGAAATCCAAAACTTCCAAATCTTCCTACATTATAATTGATTTAGAACAAATAGAAAAAGAAAAGATAAAATAATCTGAGCCAGTCATGGACACTTCTCAGAAGATCCCCACTATCAAAGAAATCCAAGAAGAAGCAGGAAAAAAAGTGCAAGGATCTCTGGCACTAGGGAATCCATTAGACTTCCATAATCCTCCAACAAAGAGTGGTACAAAGGCATCAAATGAGATCGAACTGTCACTGAATAAGAAGCAAAGTATTGTTCCTGTTTCCACCCTAGTTAGCGACATGGTTAGTAAGTACCTGGGAAAGACGCCTCAAAGGCAAAAAATAGAGACACTCCTAGATCTAGATAAGGACATGAGGCATTGAATGGAAAATTTTTTTACTCCTATGACAAACAAGCCTAGTGAGGAAATGACTCTGCAAGATTTTAAAATTGAGAAAATTGATCTGGGACATTCCACAAGAGCTGCAAATGTGAAGGTGGTCGAGTTGAATAGCAGTAAGATTACTTGGAGGATATGGAAGGACACTAAAGATAAATGGGAACTCAAAAATGTCCCTGAGGAAAATGTCCCAATATATACAAGCCATTCAAAGTTTGACTCTTTAGCCCCTGGATGAGATGCCCCTGAGCATTGATATTATGTCCCCCGACAATCAAAAGTTCTTGGATCAAATTCAAAGGGATAGATCTATGTCTAAACAATTTGGTGAGTGGATTGACACTATTGCTAAAGAATCTATTGAATATTTGGAAAATATTAGCAAATATTTTGAGGATGAGTCTGAGATTACTAAAGAATTAAAGGTTGACATAAATTACTAAAGAATTAAATTTGTAATGGAATATTATTTGTCCTTTTGTAATTTTTTGTAAAAAGTATATTGCACAATCATTCTTTTTTAATAAAGGAGTGAAAAGTTAAAAAAAAATTAGAAGGAAGCTTCACCTTCGATGAAGAGAGTGTAGTTGTGAGTAACTACCTCAAACTGATAGTGATAAGATTTTCTTTTCATTTGGGTAAGGAGTTAATTTTTTTTAAAAGTTTAGAAAAAGATAAATCTGTTCACTAGCAAATTTTTGGTGACTTTGCTGGGGAGTCTAGCATGAAGAAGACCAATGCTTAAATATTTTGTTTAATGGATAATCATGGTGTTTCCTGCTGATGTTATACCTAGTCAACAAGAAATTATCCCAGTTTTGCAGCTTGATTTCCATTTCTTAGACACTTAGGAAGACATTATTGTAGATCTTAACGCCGTGGCCTATAATTTAAGAATGACAAATCATCAGTATTAGAAATTTCAGCTAGTAATTGAAGAAGAATAAGAAGATATTGGTGAATGGTTAAGAGGCCTACCTATATCCCAAGAAGCTCATGTGGTAGATAAGGCAGTCCAAAGATCGTAAAGCCAAAGATTAACCCTAGTATCTTAAATAATCATGACCATTAAGCTGGCTAAAAGAAGGTACAAAGGGGGAGATAGAGATAAAGGTCTAATTGAAGAAGATTTTGAGGCTTTAAGATGACTGAACTTTACCCTTGATATCCCTTTAAGAAGGAAGGTTCAAACTACAAGTATACCTTCTTCACCTACTATGTTATCACCATCTACTACTTATTTTCAAGCCCTCACTCTATCTGACACACTTGTTGCATCATATTTTAACACTCAGCCCCTAAATATCATTCTACCCAACATGGCTCAAAACCAAACATGGCGAGCCCAAGTAGGCCCCCTTGAACTGGCTAATTTTAACCTACAAGCCTTACCTAAAGGAGCTAGGGAGGTCCTTCCTAAATTCAATGGGGATGGCAAGGTGTCTCCAAATGATCATCTTAATGCGTTTAACATTGCATGTGGGGTTATCGCTATGACAACTGAAGATGTAGCCATCCTTTTTTTTTGTTCAGACATTGATTGAGGCTACTAAAGAATGGTTCCACCATCTCTCTAATGGTTCTATCAACACTTGGACTACTATGAAAACAAGCTTTGAAGCTCACTTCAAAGCGGCAGATGATGAGCACTCTTTGCTACTTCAACTCTCTCAGTTAAAAAAAGAGATGCATGTACCAATGTGGGAATTCGTTGCCAAGTTCAACGAAATTTTACATCAAATACCTAATGCAGATCAACCCAGTGATAAGAACATGAAAGGTTTCTTTGTGAATACCATGCCTCCCAATATCAATTTTCATCTGCAACATAGGAGAATAGAATATTTAGAGGCTTCCCAAGCTCTGGTGATCAAACTTGAGGATGATATGATAACTAGAGGAAAATGGAAAAGGCAAGTGAAAATCCCTAATAGTCAAGCATCTACTTCTAGTTCCACTGACCCTGTTGTCTAGAGACTAGTTAATGACATGAGTTAAATGAAGACACAATTACCTAGACCTACAGATCCATATGAGGATATCCCTTCTAGATATCCAAATTAAAGTAGAGGTACCTTTGGTAAGAAATCTAATCTTCTCCCAGGACAAGAAAGGCTCTCAATTGAAGGCCCAACTATAAATAGAGGAAATATGTGGATTTTTCACCTGAATGATGACCATGATGGTTCCTCTTGCCCTAAAATGATAAGATACCATGAAATGGAGGTTAATAAAGAAAGCATAGAAGAGATACCTACCAAAGAAGGAGCCTCAAGAGGACTTGGTGACTCTGTGAGTTACTACATGGAATAGGAATACAATTTTTATAAAGGTGGTGATGTTCTTTTTACTCTTGAATATCCTTCTTGTTTTGTGCTTACCATAAACCAACATGGTGGTAGGACTCCAACTTAGTCTCTTTCTTCAACACCCATTAGGAAAGAAAAAGAACCTATGAATCAAGTTAGTGGCAGTCATAAATTTCAAGGACCCCTAACACCAGAAGTAAAGATACTAAAAAGGTCAGATACTGAACCTATTTTTGATATAGTTGATTTTTGTAAATCTTCAAAGATTCAAATTTCTCTAGTTCATTATTTAAAGCTCAATCCTAAGGAGTTAGATAAGCTAATTAATTATGTAAAAGGCTCTACTCGTGTCAATGCAACTCAACAAGTAAATATTGTATCTTCTTCTAAAATTCCTATCAAATTAGGAGATGACTTGTCCATAGATGAGGAGTCTACTACTCATTTAGAAACCCCTCAATTATCTCATCCCCCTAAAAAATTAAAATCCCTTCAATGTTTCTTTGTTCATACATGGGTACAAACTAAATGTTGGCAAGATGAATATACAAAATTATATGACTATATTTAGTGTTGTCATTATGGAAACAAAGTCATCTAAATTTTTGGAGTCAGCGCATATTGAAGAAGATCAGAAATATGGCTAAGTATGGAAGACTGGATAGACAATAGAGCACCAGGTGATTAGAGCATCAGTGCATGTGCGTATGATAGAGTTATGACATGCACCCTTGAAAATAAGCTTGTTAATATGTATTCATGCTAATTCTAAGAGCACATGATGATATGAGTTAGTATGAGGAAGTTACAGATAGATGAAGTGGCACAGATAGTAAGTGGCAGATCAGGACAGAGCATGAGGCCGACTATGTGTATTTTGGTTGGCACTTGTATTAATGTTTTGTAAGGCTATGCACCTATTTTGTTTAGGTCATAAACATGTTATTATGATTGTATGTAAACATGCTTGAGCCAATTCATTTGGAAGCATTGTATGTAATAGGCTAAAGGGCCGACCTAGTCAATTATTTTGTAAGCGTATATAAATATGACATGCACCTTGGTAATTTAGTATGTGATAAGAAAGAGAGTTAAGAAGAGTAGAGCAAAAGTGTGCAAAGAGAAGTCAATATGTTGTAGAGATTCACAAGAGGTTGGAGCATCAGTGCATCAAAGGAACTGATCTGACAAGTAGTGTCACATCATCAGTTCACCTTGCAGATATAGTGTACATCTAATATCTAGAAGGTTGTAGCCTTCACCATTTGAGAAGTGAGATCTAGGACAGTGTGTCCCCACCCCTAATAGGGTTATTTTAAAAGAATCCTAATAGGGTCCAACCTTTGACTAGGTCAATGTACTAAAAGCATTGTAAAGTACAACTCCTAATAGAGTTGCAAGATCTTCTAACATGGATCATAAAACACTAGTGCAGTTCTTAGTGGGTGTCAATTCCCACCAGGGTTTTTAACTATTTGCATTTCCCTGTAATCATATCTTGTGTCATGTGTTATGAATATTTATCTTACTTGCATTAATGTTCATTTGAGTAACTAAGCAATCAAGTTAAGTTTCAAGATAGAAGAAAAAGAATAAAGTATAGAACACTGATTCACCCCCCCTCTCAGTGTTCCCATTCCTAACAATTGGAATGAGAGCTCTGGTCCTTTGAAGAAAATTTTAACCACTTGAGGAGATCATGGCTAAGGAAGAAATGAAACATTTGAAAAAGAATCTTGAAGCATCTCCTGAAGACCTTGACAGATCTGAAAAAAAAATTGAAGAACTGAAGGAAAAGGTTAGTGGTTCTCAAGTAATCATCTAGAAATTAAGGAAGGACTTAAAAGATTGTTCTACAAGTGACTTAGGGATAATGATAAAAAATTTTAATGAAGAAAACTCATCTCTAAAGGATCAGATTAAAGAATTAGATGAAAAGCTACTCGACAATCAAGAAGTCTATGAAGAACAGGTCAATGAAAACAAATAGTTAGATGAAGAGCTAAGACACACAAACATGAAAATATTGGAGTTAGAGAACATCAAGAAATAAATAGAATCTGAATTGGCTAAAGAAAAAAATCACATTGAAAAGTTGCACACAAGTAAGGATTTGATTGAATCCCAGTTGTATGAAAAAAACCTTAAAGGAGATACCAGTGGTATTGGAGTCAATGAAGCATAAAATCAAATCAATGACATGTGAGCAAGAAAGAAAGCATCAAAATAATCTATAGAAGCTAAGAAGATAGAAAATCATACAAAAGCTGAAATTGAAACACCCAAAGATGAGCTTAAGCCAATAAACAAGACTTTTTATGCATGTAACAAGCATGGTCACATAGCAAGAGATTGTAAAGAGGTAAGACCTTTCAATGGTTACTGTCACTCATGCAATAAATTTGGACATAGAGCTATGAATTGTAGATCAAGCAAAAGAAATAAGAATGAGAAAAATTAGAAAAGTCATCCACAATAGAATGTAAGAAGTAATCAGAACATTACATGTCAAATATGCAATTATAATGGTCATATAGCTAGACAGTACAGAATGGTGACTCATATCAATGCGCCGAAGAACTTAAGGCCTATAGTCATTTGTCACTCATGTAACAAGGCGCATTGATAGGAAAGCCCTAAAAAGTCAAAAACCTCAATATTAGAAGAAGAAAGAGAAGTCAAGTTTGTACAAGCTTCAGATGATGCAAGCTTGATTTGGAAGGAAGAAAAGAAGGATAATGTTGATGAAATAGTAGAGGTTGCATCCACAATGTATGCACCTCCTATTTATGGTTAAATGACCTTTAGGGTCATAGGGGGAGCTAGAGTAGCTCTAGACCCCTACGCAGTTGGTATACTCACCCTTAGAGTATGTGCCTTGGATTACAACCAGTTGGAGACTATATGATGCAGTATGCAAGAGCGTACTCCTAGATTGTTAGTAAAGAAGAAGAACAAAATTTACAGTTGAACTCTGTGTTTATGCGATAAGCATTAATGGAAAAAAAAAGTTACTTTATAGACATCAGAGCTTCATTATTCACACATTTAATTCTAATTTGAGTATTTAGAGAGCACTCAAGATCCAACAGTTGAAGTTGTGAAGCATTTCAGTGAATCTATTAGAAAAAAAAGAAGTTTGATTGTTGGAAGCCCTAGATCAACACTATGTCTCAGAAACCCTTTGAAACCTTTCAGAAGCATCTAAACAAGTAATTCATGGCTACTCCAATTGTATTTGATGTCACTGAAAGAAAGAGATATGTGTTTAAAAGACATCCATTTAAGTCAGCCTTAGATGACCTAGAAGGTGCATTTTTAAGAACCCCTATGGGTTTTATGCATGTAGAAGATATACATGCCTATATATATTGCAAAAATGAACCAGTTGGCTTAGACAGAATTAGTTTGCACTTAGATTCCATGATGTATCCTAACAAATCATTCACTGAAGAGTTTGCACACCTAGAGAATCACCCCATTATTGAATATGCTATTGCGCATGAATTTTATGAATCCGACTAGATCAAGATATTGTTGAGCAGGATCCATGATGACCTATTTTGGATAGGTGAAGTACCAGTCAGAATTACATTAGATCTCATTCATGAGATGACAAGTTTATCTAGGATAGGTGTCATTCTTCCAGTTGGGAAGGATGTTAGGAAATTGGTTGAACAAGACTACAAATCTCAGAGTGACAAACGTAGGATGACTGTTGAGCCAATTGAGGAGAAGGACATCAAATTGATGTCTATGATTCTTGGTTATAGATTCTAGCATGCCAACAGGGTCAATAGTGTGTCCACAACAACTATTCTTGTATCCATAAGGATAGTAAGGGAAAATGGTGAATTCAACTTGTGTGAAATCTTGTGCACATAGTTGATGGACAACATAAGGGAAATCAAGCATGATAAGACCAAAGTATTCAGGTTTGGGACTTTGATAATCTACATGTTCTTTCATATACTTGGGAAGGTATCAAACTTATACCTAGACAAAATTTTACCTAAAATGCCTCAAATATCCCTTAAGGCATCAGTTGAGAGAACTCTAAGAGACTACATGGAGTTAGAATTGAAAACCTTCAGGATAAAGATGCATATGAGGTATAGGATACCTGAAAGTATGTTGAGAAATATAAGGACAACATTTACTTTATGGTGGAGACTAACAGTACTTGTATGAAGGCTGTTGAGCCTAGAACTAAGTGGATTAATCCACTTTTCTATGAAGTGGAGGAGAAAGTCTTGGAAGCCTATGCACAAGTTTTACTATCGGTGCCCAAAGATCCAAATGAGCCTAGATGGGGAACTTATGAAGAAAAGTCTAGGAAAGTGGATGCAGTCTTAAACAGTGCTACAATGAAGAGGAAAGCCACCAAAATAACCTCTGAGATCTTGAAGATCCATGGTGTGACTCAAGAAGACTTGGATAAAGCCAGAGAGGCCAAAATTGCTATGCAGATTGAGAGTGCATCCTTTGTAGAAGCCAAGATAGAGAAAACAGATGACCCTAAGAAAAAGAAGATAAAATTTGAGAAAGATGATGATATCAGTCATGTGCCCATAGTTATAGTTGATGTGGAGTCCATTGAAGCATCTCCTAAGGTTCCAAAGAGGAAGAAGAAAACTACCACAGGTCACCCTTCAACTAGAGCCACAAGAAGCAAAGGAAAAAATACACAACCACCTCCCGAGGTAGGATTCATACCAAGTCTTCAAGTGTTAAGGACTAGAATGGTAGAGGAAGGAAGGATAGATTAGATAGCTAAATTATATGATAGATATCATGAAATTGACAAGTCTAAGATCCATGAGATGTTGATCAAACATATGATCAAATTCAAGCAGACAGTTCTAGAACTGAAGACAAAGATTTTAGATAAAGTTTGGGAAATTTTGGATTCCTTAAAAAGACAAGCAACAAAGGAAGACTCAGAATCAGAGAGAAAATAATGGATGACAATTTGCTAGTATGCTTAATTGATGAGAAAATACTTCTGCTAGGTTTGGTGAAGCCATACCTCAGAACTAAGATGAGGACATTTCACATAATGAACAAGGATTATGAGAAGATAACCAAGGAGACAAAACAAGATTTTTAGAAAGTATTCCTTGAACAATGCATGCAACCTTCATTTGTGCCCATCATTCAAGCACCTATTGGGCAAGCTAAAGAATTTGAGGTCACAAAAACACCTATGATAGGTGTACAAGACTCAGTACCCTCGGTAAAAGTGCCTATAGTTGAAATAAAGTCTGCACCCATGATCACAACTCAAGAAGTTAACACAATAATGATTGATAATGTCGAGATATCAATGGAAACCACTGACAAAGACTTAGAAAAATTTGAGGAAGCCTTTTTGAGCACATAAGAAGTAGAACGACTATCCGGTGACAATTCATCTATGCAGCAAGGAGATGTAACATGACAAGAAGAAGAAGAGGAAAAAGAAGAAGAAGAAGAGAAATAAAATGAAAAGGAGAAAGGAGGAGAAGAGGAGGTAGAAAAAGAAACAATAGATGAACCCTTGGTTCAAATGCCAATAAGCATAAAGATAGAAGTGATGGACAACACACCTATCACTCCTATGCCATCAGCATCATTGTTGTCAAGTTTGACTCCTGACACTACAAGCTTGGACTCTTGGGGAGAAGAAGACCTTATCAAGATCAGTGTTCTTGCTATGGAGAATGCCAAGGAAAAACAAGTGATGAGGAATCCTCTATTTGTTGAGTTAGTAAAAATCTTGACGAATCTACTACCAACAAAGAAGAAGGTAAGAAAAGTGCACTCAGTGGATAATATTAGCAACATCCTGACAAGCTTCAAGGAAAACCTTTCTAGCATGGAGGAATCAGAAGCCAAAATAGTAGAAGAGAAGTATCTTAAGAAGAGACTAAATGAGCTAATAAGTAACTTCACACTTGACCTTAGCTCTCTGAAGGTTCGTCAAGCTTCACTAAAAGAGATTGCAACTCAAGGAAGGAAAATCATAGCTTATTGCATGAACCAAGACAAGCTGACTACATACCTCTATAAAAACATTTAGGAGGTGGAGGCTATGATAGATCAAGTAAGGAAATTAGTAGAGGATCCCACATCAAATATAAACATGTGTAAAAATGTCTACCAGGGACAAGTGGACAAAATAGAACAGGAAGATAAAGAAATGTGCAAAATAAGGTAAAGGCAAACACAATTGAGAAATGCTCTTGCATCCTCACTAGATGTCTTGAATCAAAACATCAAGGATATTGATGCTAAAATGGTGACATATGATCAAGGTCCATGTATAGATTTGGAGAAGATGGAGAAGTTAACATATGCTTTGTACGCCCATCTTCAGACAATAGACACATTGAAGAAATTTTGGCAGAATGAGAATCCCAATCTAAAGATAGCATATCCGGATGTCTTCACTTTGTAAGTACTTATGTATACATTTTTTTAGCACCTTTGTCATTAATGTCAAAGGGGGAGTATAGTTTGTAGAAGGAAGAATATGGAGCCTTGTAAATAATGTAAAGAAAAGTATAGTACATAAGGGGAGATATAAGTTAGAGTATGTATAAGGAAATATTGTATAATGATACAGTTAGCAACTTTGCCATATTCCTTTGTTTCCATTAATGACAAAGGGGTAGATTATTGGAAAGTTGACTATACTAAAGTATATGACTATATTTAGTGTTGTCATTATGGAAACAAATTCATATGAAGTTTTGGAGTCAGTGCATATTGAAGATCAAAAATATGGCTATGGAAGACTGGACAAACAACATAGCACCAGGTGATCCGAGCATCAGCGCATGTGCATATGATAGAGTTGTAACATGCATCCTTGAAGATAATCTTTTTAATATTTATTCATGCTAATTCTAAGAGTTCATGATGATATGAGTTAGTATGAGGAAGTTACAGGTAGATGAAGTGGCACAGACAGTAAGCGGCAGAACATGACAGAGCATGAGGATGACTATGTGTATTTTGGTTGGCGCTTGTAATAATGTTTTGTAAAGGCTATGTGGCTATTTTATTTAGGTCATAGACATGTTATTATGATTGTAGGTAAACATTCTTGAGCCAATTCATTTAAAAGCATTGTATGTAATAGGTTAAAGGGCCGACCAAGTTAATTGTTTTTTAAGCGCATATAAATATGACATGCGCCTTGATAATTTAGTATGCGATAAGAAATAGAGTTAAGAAGAGTAGAGAAGAAGTGTGCAAAGAGAAATCAGTATGTTGTAGAGATTCACAAGAGGTTGGAGCATCAACGCATCAAAGGAACTGATTTGACAAGCAGTTGTGTGTGTGAAAATTGTACCTGATCTGTAAACACAACACTTCAGTAAAACATTAGAGGTTAGCTATAATCAAAATCATGCAAAATTGAAAACTATCTAACCAAGTGATTTACTGCCTTCTAGTAGGTGCGAGATTAATGTTCTCAGATTTTTATCGAGATCAGTGACCTAGACGACACCTAAATGAAGGATTTGAATACAATTGATCTAGATATGAAATATGAATGCAATTAATCTATATTTTTTGGATTTTCTATGCAATGATATGAAAACTTGATATGGAATCTATGCTAATATGGAAAATTAATATGCTATGAATTGATCTAACAATGATATAAAAAAGAATCTAAATGAATGTAAAAAAAACAAATTGATCTCACAATAGCCTTGATTCGCAATAAGCTTTGATTCTCCAAATTCCAATTCTTCAAAATAGTTGTGCAATTTGTAGATGACTTTGGCAAAGTAAGTTTGCAAAATTATGAGATGCTTGGATGCCAATTTGAGAGATGAATTATGAAGAGCTGAGCCTTGGTTTTATAGAAATCCAAGGCTTTGGAGGTGCATGGGAAAAAAAGCCATAAATCACTCAAATAACTTAGGTTGATTTTTGAGTTATTTTTACATAAAGGATAATTAACTCACAAAAATATGCAAAAGCTAAGTTTTAACTCAAAATAGAGTTTAGCTTTAATTGATAATTGATAGTTGTTTGTTTTTATGATTGTGCATGTTTTATTTATGAATTAATTTAATAATAAAGTGATTTATTTCCAACTTAACTGCTTTTAAAAATAAAACAATTGATTTATGGGTTAATCAATTATTTAATCAAACTTTTATTAAAAATTATATTATTAAATAATGACAACTTGCTTTAATTAATTAAATAAGAATTTAATGAATTATTCATAAGATATTAGATTTATTGTCAAAATTAAATAATACAATTAATAATAGATAGAATTAAATTTAATTACATAATTAAGTGGAAAATATTAAATCTAATTAATTAAATATGAAAATATTCAATTAATCAAACTTTAGGATAAATGTGATTTATTGCCAAATAATAATAAAATTAAAGATAATTATGATGATTAAGAATATTACTAGGAATATTCCCCAATGCAGAATTTAAGATAATCAATTATGATTCAATGATGTTTAGATGTGCCTTAAATTAAGACTTTGATGTCGATTTCATTCGAATTGAAGATGTAGGAGATTAATGAACTTATAGCCCATTTTTGGGGTATTACATTTTGCCCCTCTTTGAATTACTATGCGAAGCGCAGTGGTTCAAAGATAGTCTGTGTTTGATAAAGATATGAAACTAATGTTTGAAATTGATAATTGATATGAGACAGAAGCTGATTGATATTGAATTGATATGGAGATAATAGGTCCTGAATGACCAAAGATAATGTTCATTGTAGCAGCAAATGAACCTATGATTGCAAAAAAGTGTCAAAACACTTGATTCCAAACCTTAGGATTGCTAAGAAGTGAGTGACCGGTTCTAGACTCAATTGTCTTAGCAGAACTAGCAGGTATCACATCTGAATCCTTCAGTTGCCGAAGAACCAAGGAAAGAACACTATGATCCGATGGTTGCAAAAACTGATACAGTTTACAAGATTAGGAGAATACCAGATTGATATGGATCTTGATGAATCTGATATGCCCCAAGTGATGATAGATTTTCCCCGAGTGATGAGGTCTTTTGATGAATCAGTAACTAGACGTGATTGTTTGTCTTGATCACTGATGAAAGATATTGATAGAAAAAAAAGATATGATTTCAAATTTGATTACAGACTTTGAATGATATGCAATACCATGCCCCCTTCGGGATTAAAATTGAAATTTGACAAGAAAAGTTAGCGTTAAAAGTTCAAAAGCATGTTAATTGATTTGAGAAGTGGTTAAACACATCCAGAAATGTATTATGCATCATTTAGAGGTCCAGACGACCAAGTTTGACTTGGTTTGACCATGAGTTGACCATGGTTGACCAAGTTGAAATTTCAATAGTTTGATGGAAGATAATCAATTAAGTTGAATACTAGATTTCTGTGATGATCGAAGGTCGAATATGCAAGCAGTAGACCATCCTAGGCCCAAAATTTTAAATCATGATTTTGACATAATAAACGATCTCAGATTTTGATTTTGATCCTGAAAAAGGATTCTACTTGCTGTTTCATTGGAGGAACCTTCGTGTGAGATTCAACTCTTGTTAGATTTGAAGATGCGAGTGGAGAATTGTTTAAGCATTGAAGTTCGTTTAGCCATTGTGAGATCATGCAACATGCAAAATGCAAAGAGACATGCAAAATGAAATGCAACCTAAGACCTAGGACCTAGTCACTGATCATATGTCAATTTGTTATCATCATTGAACTTTTAGGTAACCAGATAAATCAATACAATACCTACTAGCTAAAAAAAACCATAGACATATGAATATTGATTTGTATGCGCAAGAATCAATACAACCCCCACTGGTCAAACAACCATGGACATATGAATATTGATTTTATTTTTGGAATGTCAAATTAGATATAAATACCAAGCATAAACGCTAGGATGACCTAAATATCATGTCCATTTTGATATAGAAATTTTTATAAGCCTCAAAACATGAATGTCATGATGACCTGAATACGCCTTGCATTGCAAACACATCAAAGAGTCAAGAGATCATTCTAAATCCAATGTGAATTACCCATAGTGACCCTTTATTGTTCACATCCTTAGGCAAGATCACGTTCCACAGTAGGAGAAAGAACTTACTCAAAAAGACAATAGTTAGATGAAACTTCCTTGAATTGTCTGGGTATCAATGGTTGAGGTACGCATGGCCATCCAATTCAAGATAGAGGCTCTTATAGTCGGACACCATTTCAATCTGCAATTTCCAAAGTTGTTAGATTTTCACATACAAGTAGAAGACAAAGAAAAGATTATGCCCCTAGTCATCACTCTCTAAATCCTATAAAGGACATCATCGAAGAGCTCGAAGAGACACAATATGCAAAAATCTCAATGCGAATCAGTAAGCATACAAGGAGATAAAAGCATGTAAAAAGCATAGATTGTTTTTAGTTGAGTTTTGATGTTTGATTGCGTTGTTGTAGATGCAAAATCCTTTCTGGAGACAAGACTGACTGATTGACTCACATGAAGCTTCAAAGGACGTTGACTAGATATGATCCATCTAAGATACATGGGAGACCATAGGATATGACATTGATTTCCCCCAAGTGTTAAACATTGATAGGATACAGACGCTTGAGCTGGTTGGTGTACAGACTGACTTATTGAAAACTAGAAATGCAGAAACAAATCGGGAGATATGTACAAACTAAAGCAAGACTAAAAGCTAGGAAAGACCAAGATTGCACTGATAGATGGAGCATTTGGAACAAGTGGCATCCATTTGTTGGGTTTTCACCATCTTGGCAGAGATTCTACTTTTTCTAGCAAGGTGCCTGTTTCCAGGTTTTCGCCAAGGCACTTTCTCTTTTCTTTTCCATTTTTTTTGTATTTTTCATTTTTTCAATTTTTTTTTTACTTTTGATATTTTTTGATTTTTTTGTGAATCATCAAGGTGCCTATTGCTAGGTTTTCACCAAGATGTTCATTTTTTCAGGACATTTTCCAATTTTTATAATTTTTTCAGGACATGTTACCATAGACTGAATGCCTTAGGCGTAGAATTTCTTCAGATGGAGAATGTTGATTGGTTCTCAGAGCTGTTCTCCTTTAGTCATTGAGAGTTGATAGGCACCAGAGCCAAAAGTAGCAATGATGACAAAGGGACCCAGCCAGTTGGGTTCGAACTTCCCCTTGCGTTCTTGATGGGATTGATTTTTAAGATTTTCTCTCAAGATTAGATCGCCAACCTGAAATTCTCTGTGTCTGACTTTCTTATTGTAGCCTCTAGACATTCTCTTCTAATATACTCTGAGATGAACATACGCTACTTGTCTACACTCATCTAGTAGTTCTAGTTCTTGCAACCTAGACACTCTATAGTCATCATCAGTTACTAGACCATGCATTCTGATTCTTAGTGATGGGATTTCGATCTCAATAGGCAGTACCCCTTTAGACCCATAAACTAAAGCAAACGGTGTAGCCCTTGTAGGTGTTCTGATACTTTTTCTGATACTAGTTCTAATACTTGTTTTGATACTTGGTATATTTGATAGCATCTTTTTCTATTTGCAAACTCCCAAACAAGATCATATTGTGTAGTCCCAATGTCTAGCAAAGTGGAGAACAAGAGGGATTGACAAGCTAGTGGAAGAGATGGAAGACAAGAGAATAAAGGATAAAGAAGGGAAGAAATCCTCAAGGGAAAACTCCTCAAGAATACCCAAGCTAGGGAAAAATTATCATGTAAAGCACATTTGGACAAGCAATGAAAGGCTAACATAGGATAAGTCACAAAAGCGTAATGTCAAAGAAGGACAGGATGTAGTCCAAAGGAGTAGACATGTCAATAGGCTTCATAGCACCATGTTTTACTCTTTTTTTTATATTATTAGATCAAGACCAAAGGTGAAATGATAGTGAAAGACTATAATGAATGGAGGAAAATAAATATGAAGGCTAAACAGGAAGGGAATGAAAGTAAGATCATCGTAAGATAGCTCACAAGATAGCTAAACGTTCATGTATAGATCAACATTGTCAAGATCAAAGAGAGAAGATGGAATGGATGAAATATGTAGAAGAACTACGCATGATGCCTCATTGCCAGGTTTTCATCATGGTACTTATCCAAGGTGCCACAAGGGAGTGGTTTTCACCATAGGATGAATTTATTTCTCTTTACTTTTGCTACCAAGGTGCCTGTTTCCAGGTTTTCACTAAGGCACATTTTCAATTTTTATTTTATTTTATTTTTCTTTTTAAATTTTTGGAAGAAGGAAAGCTTTTTTAGATAGTGCTCCTTGAAAGGATAAACCATGATATGCCAAGGATTCAAAATGCTATGCTCAAAGATGCTGATAGGGAAAGGGAGATGGAAGAGAAAAATGGAGGATAAAGTTTTATGTAAAGCGAGTGAGGTTGGAAGATAGGAGGAATAGGCAAATGAGGAAAAAGGATAGAAGGTAGAAGGATAATGAATGGAAGGATTGTGAAAGGGTAAATGGAAAGGAAGGCAAGATCAACATAAACACATACCTTGAAGGATGGTGAGAAGATGGAGGAATCATAAATGAAGGAATACGTGAAGGAATATGGTGAATGGATAGTAAAGGTTGTGGTTTAGGCACATGGAATTGAGGAATGCTTTTGGAAGAAGATGAAGTGGAAGTCTTTGGAAGCTTGAATGTCAACTTCACTTTTTGTTCAACACCAGACTCTTTCAAGAGAGACTTTGGAATCCATATAGTCGTAGGCTTTTTATTTCCTTTTGATGATCTAGAGAGAATATCTTCAATGATGGATTTTGGAACCCATACTTGTCTTGTAGTTTTTTTTTAGATATCTTTTTTGACTTTATGTTTCCATGTCTATTAGAGGAGACATGGTGATCTTCTTTTTTTGATAGATTCTTGTATTGCTTCTTTTTTTTGTATTGAACATTCAAATTACTTCCAAAGGACTTGGGACTTGTGGAAGAAGGAGGATATGATAGGTTTAGATGGGTGGGTGGATGAAAAGGATTCAAGGGTATGCATCTATGTTGATCTTGAGGAAAGATAGGAGATGGAGGGATGTAAGGACCCAAGATGGATGGTGAATTAGGAGAGTTAGGAGGGGAAAGTGAAGGGACATAAGGACCCAAGATGGAAGGTAGATGTGAAACCTTTAGTAGTGGTGGAAGAGGTCCAAGGATGGAAGTTGAAGATGCAAAAGGATAATCAATAAGTTCATCAACATCTATATGGCAACCAAGGATATCAATATCTTTAGAGTGAGCATTAGGATTTTCAATAGAATCATGGATATCTTGAATATGAGCACCTTCTTTGATAGGATTGTTCAAAGCTTGCAAAGACTTAGGAAGAGTAGAAAGTGGAAGCGAACATAGAGTGGTAGAATAAGAAGATGGAAGACTTTGATCTTGACAAGGATCTTTGGATAGCATAAGTGCATAATTTTTCTCTTGATTTTCAATAGGCTTAACATCGGAAGTAACAACACCATTTTCAATAACCTTAATGGAAGTATCATCTTTGGAAATTGGAAGTGTAGTAAGGTTATTTTGATTGTCAATAAGCTCAACAGTGTAACTAGCATCATGATCTTGCTTAGGAGAAGACTTAAGACATGATGGAATGCATTGGAAAGGGTGTGCAGGATCAAAAGAACCATGAAGCAGATAAGAGACATTATGAAAGGGATTGGATGACATGGAGGGTTCTTGATCTTGATCTTTCTTTATGTTCTTTTCTTCATCATTTTCAGAGTCCTCTTGACATGGAGCCACTTCTAAGGACAGGGAAGCATGTTGGGATTGCATGGATGACTTTGGAAGAGATGGTGGAGGACTAGTTGAAGTAGGGATTATAGCATATGAAGGCTTAGGATCTTTAGGTTTATCATTATTGAAAGTATTTGCACCCAAGTGAAGGTTAGCTTGAGTTTCTTTAAGAGGTAGCCCTGGAGGATAACTATAGGGAACTGCATGAAAAGTATCAGGGCTTGTGTCGGATGAAGGTTCTGTGAAAGATTTGAAAGACTCGGAAGCTTTAGGAAATGTATGGGTATTGGAGGAAGTAGGAGATGGAAGGGAACCATCACCAGACAAAGGTTCAGCATTAACATGATCTTGTTTGAGAGAGTAATCTTTATTTTCATCCTGAGAGTTCTTAGAGGAGAGATCATTATAGTATTGATGCTTCAAGCTAGCACGATGCATTTTATAGTCCTCAACAGTAGTAGATGGATCATAATCAAGGTATTGTCCATAAAAGCCATCAAAGTTTCTTTCAAAATCAGAATCATATGGATCACCATCATGATCTATCCAATGTGATGGCCCATTTGTAGTAAGTAGGAACACACGACGAGGAGGACTCTTAGAAACAGAGGTGTCATAGGTATCATTACATTGCCTATCATCATAGTCATCATAGTCTCCAAAGCTTGATGTGTCACTCTCTGTGGAAGAGGTATCATAAGGGTTGTCACATTGCTCACATTTTTTTCGAGGGCATGGTGACATGTACAAGTCTTTATCAAATGGAAAAGAGTATAGAGATTCCATGGAGAACTCTTTAGGTTCCTTTTCTTTCTTAAGATTGTTAAGTTCAACTTGCATAGCTTGCAGCTACTTCATCATAGTAGTGATTAGAGCTTCTTCCTCTTGTGTACTAATTTTTTGAGACATGTGTACTAATTCTCAGTAGCTACTAATCTATTCCTGACATAGTGATTTGTTCAATAGATTCTGGAAAAAAGATAAATATCTTGCAATTCTGACAATTTTCTGACAACTCTTCAAAATTTTCCAAACGACACTCTATAGACTCGTACAACAGTGGGTATGCTATGAAACGATAGTTGCAAAACTCATACGATAGTTGGGTAGTAATGAAATGACAGTTGACAATATCATATGATAGTTGCAAGATTTTGACTTTGAGAATTTGTTGGCATGGAAACTCGTACGACACTGGGTTTTCTATCATACGACAGATGGGTTGCAATGAAATGACACTTGATAGAAACTCATATGACTTTCTGACCTCCTGAGATGACTTTTGACTCCAAAAAAGGATTTTACTTCAGATTTTGCAAATTTTGAGTTTTCAGATTCAGATTGTTTGCAAATTTCAATGTCCAGATTTGAGGATTGTACCAGATTTGATCATTTTTAGTAACCAGATAGATGAACAAGCATGAAAAATAGAAAGCACATGATTTCAAGCATGTCTGAAAATAATGAACAAGGTCAAAAGCAACCTTGTGCATGAACAATCAAGTGACTTATTCGTTCTAATCCTCAGAAGCACTAATTGTGTATGTTCCAAAAATGTTTTGCAATAATGCACATATACCCTATAAAATGAAAATTTGGCCTCGCTAGGGTTTTTAGTAATGGTTTGACTCTGCAACTTTTATGATCCAAAGGGGTGAACTCCAATCCCAGCGCACCAGGGTTTTGACATAGTCTGAGAACTTAATCTTCAGGAGCTGCTAGGGAGATCTGACAACCCAACAATGAACCATACCCATGGAGATTTCTTCCACAAGGACATTTATATAGCGGTTGTCACTACCACGGTGAAAATGGCTATGACCACTTGAGGTTCTGTCAATGTAGTTTTCCCTATGAAGGGATTGTCCGCTAGGGTTAACCCTCTCTAAAGATGACTCACAATAGTATACCACAAGGGGACTTGGCTCCAGATCCAAGGTATTTGGCACCTTTTCACTTTTAACCCAAACAAAGCAAGCAGATTAATTCGACATGCTAAGACAAAGTTTTGCTTCACCAAGGTCTATGATGCCAACTCCACATGATCTAACAACCTCTCCAAGGAGAGAATGTATCAATCAGTAAGAGAAGGTGCACTAACCAATTTTGATTCACCAAAGCTCGTGATGTCAACCCCATGTGATCTATCAACCTCTCCTGGGAGAGAATGTATCGATCAATAAGAGAAGACACACTAACCAAATTGAATGTGAAATGCACTGAGTATCCTCCCTACCTATAAGGATTCTATTGTCAAGAAAGATTTCGCTAGGAATCCAATCTCTCAAGAATCACAAATAGTGTTCATAGGGCCTAATTACTATGTGAGCACAGATATATTCCTGAAAGCAAATCTATCTAAAAGTACCCAAAAAGCAGAAAGAGGAACACTTAATGATTAAAGTGAATATGAGATAAGTCCACAAGGTGGAACACTTAACACCTCACACAAGCTAAAAGTGAGTCCCCAACTTAGAAAACAAGTGAGTTCCTAAAAGCGCAAAAGGGTTGCCAAGTGGAACACTTAACGCTTCTGTCCTATTGACCCCTCCCCTTTATGGCACTGAGATTGCAACCACGAGGTGGAAATGAGGGGCCGACGGATTAGCGAGTCCAATAACCCAAGATAGCAATCAAGATCAATCACAAGTATCTAAGACTACCTAATGAATCCTTAAGGGGTCACAACCTAGTATCAATTATGCAAGTGTGTAAAACAAAAGCATGAAAAAAATCACCCAAGCTAGACACACGAGAGATTTATTTTAAGTCCCAAATCGAAATGTCATTAGATGAAGGAGAATACCTGGGATCCTTGCAATGTGCTTAGTAGATTTTACCTGATTTTTAGCAATTTTTGTTGAGCTTTATTAGGCAAGCAAGCTACGAACTCTCCAACAAGCCAACAAGCAAACAAGATATGTAAGGTATATTCAACTTATGAAAACCCTAGGGTTAGATCTAAAAATCAATTTTTAGGAGCAATAATAACCAAAAATTAATCCAAATGACAACTCATATCATGCATTGAATCATATGAAAAATAAGTGCATACCCATCACAAAATTTTAATTTTTTTGCACTGCATTTGACCTAGTCAACAAGATCTAATTTTTTTGATATGATTTTGGCCACAAAAATAGAAATTCAGAATAGATAACCCTACTAAAAAATAGAGATCTTTCCAAAAATGCAAAAATTTTAGAAAAATATCTTCATTTGTGCCCTAGAGACCCATTTAATCAAAATAGACTAGTTTTTGTAAATTGACTATTTGAGCTACTATATCATGTCCAAATTTAAAACACAAAGAATGGGCCCCCTGTAGAATTTAAATAGATTTTAAAAAATATAAAAATTTCCTAAAAATATGATGATTTGCATCAGATATTAATTTTTTTTGGAATTTCAAGAAAAAATTATTAAAAATTCAAAACATCTCAAAAAATTTTAAATTTTTTATTGTAGCTTCCCTGATATGTTGCCAACTTGGTAAAAAATTTTAGACCAAAAAAGCAAGCCATTTGGGATATAAAATTAAATCTTTGAAACTTTGGGGTTTTAGCTCCCCAAAAAAATCAAAACCGGCATGCAAAGGTGGGTTGCCCCACGTTGGGTGCAAGAAATGTGTGTGTGAAAATTGTACCTGATCTATAAACACAAAACTTCAGTAAAACATTAGAGGTTAGCTATAATCAAAATCATGCAAAATTGAAAACTATCTAACCAAGCGATTTACTGCTTTCTAGTAGGTGCGAGATTAATGTTCTCAAATTGTTATCGCGATTAGTGACCTAGATGACACCTAAATGAAAGATTTGAATACAATTGATCTAGATATGAAATATGAATGCAATTAATCTATATTTTTTGGATTTTCTATGCAATGATATGAAAACTTGATATGGAATCTATGCTAATATGGAAAATTGATATGATATGAATTGATCTAACAATGATATAAAAAAGAATCTAAATGAATGTAAAAAAAAACAAATTGATCTCACAATAGCCTTGATTTGCAATAAGCTTTGATTCTCCAAATTTCAATTCTTCAAAATAGTTGTGCAATTCTTAGACGACTTTGGCAAAGTAAGTTTGTAAAATTATGAGATGCTTGGATGCCAATTTGAGAGATGAATTATGAAGAGCTGAGCCTTGGTTTTATAGAAATCCAGGGCTTTGGAGGTGCATGGGAAAAAAAGCCATAAATCACTCAAATAACTTAGGTTGATTTTTGAGTTATTTTTAAATAAAGGATAATTAACTCACAAAAATATGCAAAAGCTAAGTTTTAACTCAAAATAGAGTTTAGCTTTAATTGATAATTGATAGTTGTATGCTTTATGATTGTGCATGTTTTATTTATGAATTAATTTAATAATAAAGTGATTTATTTCCAACTTAACTACTTTTAAAAATAAAACAATTGATTTATGGGTTAATCAATTATTTAATCAAACTTTTATTAAAAACTATATTATTAAATAATGACAACTTGCTTTAATTAATTAAATAAGAATTTAATGAATTATTCATAAGATATTAGATTTATTGTCAAAATTAAATAATACAATTAATAATAGATAGAATTAAATTTAATTACACAATTAAGTGGCAAATATTAAATCTAATTAATTAAATATGAAAATATTCAATTAATCAAACTTTAGGATAAATGTGATTTATTGCCAAATAATTATAAAATTAAAGATAATTATGATAATTAGGAATATTACTAAGAATATTCCCCGATGCAGAATTTAAGATAATCAATTATGATTCGATGATGTTTAGATGTGCCTTAAATTAGGACTTTGATGTCGATTTCATTCGAATCGAAGATGTAGGAGATTAATGAACTTATAGCCCATTTTTGGGGTATTATAGCAGTGTCACAACAACAGTTCACCTTGCAAATATAGTGTGTATCTGATATCTAGAAGGTTGTAGCCTTCACCATTTGAGAAGTGAGCTCTAGGATAGTGTGTCGCCACCCCTAATAGGGTTATTGTAAAAGACTCCTAATAGGGTCTGACCTTTGACCAAGTCAGTATACTAAAAGCATTGTAATATACAACTCCTAACAGGGTTGCAAGATCTTCTAATAGGGATCATAAAACACTAGTGCAGTTCTTAGTGGGTGTCAATTCCCACTGGGGTTTTTACCTATTTGGGTTTCCCTGTAATCATATATTGTGTCATGTGTTATGAATTTTTATCTTATTTTCATTAATGTTCATTTCAGTAACCAAGCAATCAAGTTAAGTTTCAAGATAGATGAAAAAGAATAAAGTATAGAACACTTATTCACCCCCCCTCTCAGTGTTCCTATTCCTAACACTAAAAAATTATATCTGTGATCAAAGAAAACATAAAATATTTGGAAAAAGCATAGACATTCAAACATTATCCTAACATCATATTCCTAACATATAGTAAAATTTATTTGCAAAGACACTTCAGATAGAGCTCAACGAGAGCACCTTTTCACCATTTGATTTTCTCTCAATTTAGGGATGTGGGTGTACTCTCAAAACACATGGAGCATGTCCCTAATGCAGATTGAGGGTGATTAGGATTGATTGCAAGCCCTAGAAGTCTCAAAAATGGCACAAAAGCTAGCATAGGAGGCTAGTTTTTCCCTTAAGACCCATAGGATGCAATTGAATGCAAGATGCAAATTAAGTAATTGATGAGATGCAGAAAAGCAATTAAATTTCATTTACTTTAGCATAGATATGATTAGAGGATGAAGATGAAATGAAAAGAAATAAATGAAACTAAGATTCTTCCATTTTAGCTAAGCTATGTGATCTAAGATGCTGAAAACCATGAAAGGATTAAGCTAAAAATGCTAAAATATGCTAAAAGCTATAACTAAATTACCATGATAACAATGCACAAATGATAAAAAATAAGCTAATACTTTTATCTGGGAAGGAGTATTTATAGGATTTTCCTAAAGGCTTGGGTTAGGAAGGAGAGTTAGGTTCAGAGTCAGGGTTTGGGGTAGAGTCTAAGGTATGGTTAGGGGTAAGGTTAGAAGGACAAGGGTTAAGGGTTTCTCACACATGTGTGAGAAACACTAGGGAAGAGTGCCTAGGGAACAAGGGTGGTGTTAGTGTTCAAAATTGAAGATGATAAAAAAATTAATCAGAAAACTCTGATTTATAACTCTAGCAGTCCCAATAGACACATCAGTAATAATCAACACTAAGGTATTAAGGATTTACAATACTTCTTCTCTTTGAGCTTAAAGCTTTAGGTGGGTATTACATCTCAAGATTGAATTCTTCAAATATCAAAATTATGATCTATATAATTGATACAAATATAATCATACAACTCATACAATTTAAAGTAAATCATTTTAATTTGATTGATGATGAAAACAAATACAAAATAAGCATAGACCAGTGCCTAATCCTAGGGCATCAGAGTCAATGAATGCACATCTATAGAAAATCTCTCAATTCAAACACACCCAAACCCTAGATAAAATGCCTTACAAATTATCTTCTTATAAATAAATCATATCATCTAATTCATATGTGAATACTGAAATCTCAAAGACCTCACTCAAGATTTATCCCTCCCTTGAAAGGAACTCAAGCTTCAACCCCACTATCTACCTTGTAGAAAGATGTATCTAAAATGCCTTGCAAATTTAAATACATAGAGAAATAAAAAATATACATGAAGACAATAAGAAATATACATGGAAATTTAGCATATTTTATTGATAAACTTCCTGTGTCAATACATTTAGAAAAAAATGGATTCCTGAGAATCAAAGACTAAATTTATAAACTCTTATGACAATAAGTTTTTCACCACCTTTTGGTGTGAGTCAGAAATAACTCTATATAGAGAGACCACCTTGGGATCCTTGAGAAAAGGATGCAACAAGCTACGGGTGGCTCTGATAGTGAATTACACTAGAATACAAAAGAGTTAAAGCATGTAATAGAAAGGAGGGAAAGTAGTGCTAGAAGTTATTTCTTTTTAAGCTGAACCTCCACTTGAGCTGCACCCTTGTTTGTAGGTATTTAGATGCAACTGCTAAAATTTTTTGTGTGAATGATGACCGCCTAACCAGCTAACTTACATCATCTCTATATTATTAGTTTCTCTCCCTTTACTCATAGGTCAGGTGCATTGCTGGAGCTCATTCATCATCAAAATCATCAAGGTCATCTGATGAAGGCTTATTCACCTTGGGCCTTGTCATGTTGTCCCATGTTGTAACCTACTCCTCTATTGGCCATGAGAACTGCTGAATGCTCTATATTTGTTTCTTCTATCTTTCCCATCTTGCATTAGCAATATGCTTTATATCTGTGATGAACTTGCTAAAGTCCATCTCTGCCTTGATAGCTTCATCCAGAACTATATTGAAGTGATCTAAATCAAGCTCATTGCTATATTTGAGGAAAGCCTCTTTCGTGGGTAGTAAGAGATAAAAATCTAATCTCCATGTATCCAAACCTTTTACTTCTCCTTCCTCTATCCTAATCTAAGGAATAAACCTATTGAAACCAGGTCCAAGCATTTCCATTTTTGTCTCAACTTGATTGGCCTTACCCTTGAAAAAAGATGAGGCAACACTAATCTTTGCAATTTCAACTCCCACTTGCAAGACTATTTCTGGGATGTCATTTCTTAGAGACTGCACTACTACTAGTCTTTCTAATTGTGATTGCCTTGTTGACCACGTTGAATGAAAAGTACTCAACATAGAAACAAAATTGTTCACCTCACTTGGTAAACTAGGCAACTTATTGTATGTAGTATAAAATGCCTCTGCCTTATCCTTCAAAAATCCTATCCTATGTTGCAAAATTTTCAACAAGGATTGCACTACAACCTCAGTCTTTTCTTTGTCCACTTTCTCTTTAGCAGGAAAAACTTCCTCTTCAGTCACATTTTGAATCTCTATTAGTGCAATATGCTCTGGTGGTGCAGGGGCAACTGTAGGCATGTTGAAGATCTATAGTTGCAAGTCCTCTACACATTTCTCTAATTCTTTATCTTTCATTATTCATACTTCTCTATCCCTTACCAAAGCACTATAATCTTCAAAAAAAATTTGGTGCCTATCAGATAGTTTCTTGGTTTTGTTTTCATTTAACCTAGCAAAATGAGTTAGCACCTATGAGATCTCAAGATCTCCATTGTTGTGGATTGACCACACAATTTTGTCACCATCCATCTTCTCCTGGATATTCAACAAGGAAAGCTTTTGATATTTTGGATAGAGGCTCCACATGGCCAATGCCTGACTCTTAGGGTTATATCCAAACCTTTTTATCAAATCCCTCACTTAGGTTTCAGGAATCAAATTAACATTGTCTCGCTTCCTGATCTAGTCAATCACAAAAGCTGAAGAAAGGTGCCAACCTAGTACAAGCAACATTTTTCTAGCCTTTAGTAGTTGCCTAGCTTCCTTAGGAGTTATGGTTTCATATTCAAGATCATATTATTTCAAAACTTGGATTGCCTCATCAGGTACTTGCCCCTCCTCTATGATTTGCACAGTAGATGCAACCTATTGTTGCTTGAGTCATACTAAGAAATTCTTGAACTATTGTGATTTGATGAAATTATGATCCTTTAAGAAAGCTTCTTGTTCTAATATCCTCTCATCTTTACCCAGGACCAAGGGAAATTCAACTTCTTATGTTACCATTCTCTATTTTCTCTTATCTTCTATGATCTTTTGCCTAAATCTATGATCATGGGCTCTATCTCCTGGAAAGAGATCCTTTATTCTATCTTCTTTCATTTTAGGGGCCCTTTCTTGTGAAGACTCTCCTATTTTCAATTTCTGCTTTTTAGGAGGAGGCTCATTAGTATCCTGAGAGCTAGGAAGCTCTATCAGATCCATTATTACATTTTCTTCTCCTTCCTGCCTAATAGGAGAGCCTTGTTCCAAAGGAGGAGGACTGTTCACTAGATATCCTCCATCACTATCATCGTAGTATGATTTTGAGTGTTTCTCCTTCTCCCTATCTTTGTCATCTATTTGGTCCTCAATTGAGTTAACCAATGTGTGGAAATTTTTCATCATCATATCTAGCCTTTGTAAATAAGGTACTGCAGGGTAGAAACCCCCAAAGGATAGTCCCTTGTCTTTTATCAGTTTTTCAAGTCTCAACAATTCATTGAATTGTCCTGCTATCTTTCCTATCTCATCCTCATCAAAAATCTTTCTGATGATGTCATCCTCTAGAAACTCCTAATGTCTATTACTTACTGGAATGGAAGGAGTGTAATATTTCCTAGCCATTACAATAAAGTTCTCTGTATCAACATACCTTGGCACCCCAACATTCATTTTATAATGACCTACCCAATCATTCAATTTTTTGAATGCATTCTTCCCAATGGTTAAATTACATACTCTGGAATGCCTTGGGGTAAATGTTTCCTTCCTATGGGGGGCCAAGTGTTCCTCGTAGTCAGCATGAGCTGCCAAATAATTTATAACAAAACAATTCTTGGTGGAACAATGATGCAGAGCATCTTACAAACCAAACAATCAATAGGATCCTTTATGATCCTTTCAACATCCATTCAATAATTTCTTTGTATAGAGGCATCTCATGAGGTATACCACAACATTTTTTATGACAAAAACATAAACCTTTCTCTTGATTTGATAAAATTGTTGTCTTCAAGACAATCTTTAAAGATTGATTGATTTGACCCATCAAATGACAATATTAATTTTTCTAGAAAGAACAAAGTTTTTAGCCAACATCAAGAACTACCATTTTCCAAAATTACAAGGTCTTATATTTCTATTTGATCCCTCAACTAATAACTATTTTGGACTGCCACTTCTGGATGCATTCTCAGAATATTCACAAGCCCTGCCTACTAGGGAATCAAATATGTTTCACAATACATAAAAAAATAATACAAACCCAATTTAATCTGAAGAATTTATGAATCTAGTTTCATAATATGTAAGATATTAAATTTTACCATTGTTCAATCATGAGATAATCACAAACCATTGCCTGCAACTCCACTTAACATAGTTTAAAACTAGTTTTCACCAAAACGTTCATAACTTTTATAAATATGAACAAAAATGACTCAAACCAAAAGGAAAAGAAATATTATTCACATATATTTATAATAAATCCACTTAGACATTTTGAATCTTCTATATTCGTCTGTACCAAATAGTACAACATGACTATTCTCAAGAGATCTTGAATCTGCAACCAACAAGTTCCACCAAAATGTGCATAACTTATTCATTTCTTTATATAATTGAACCAAAAAATAATAATGAGAAAGAGGATTCATCATTATATCCATCCATGACTATATTATTTGGTTTTCAAGCCGTACATGGCTGTACAAGGCCTGGAAACAATACTAAAAATGAAAAACCAATCAAAACAACAACAATAGAATGCACCAAAAATATATCAGAACATTTCCTCTTTTCAAATCTAATTTGGTTCAACCATAAAATGGTATTTATAAGGTATTTTTTAGTTTTTAACTTCATAACCAACTCCTACACCAACCATATACATTTTTACATCTTTTTTTGCAATGTTAGCAACTTTCTCAATGTTGCATTTTACAACTTTTACATTTTTGACAAAATGACTTTAAAACTTTGTCAAACCTCTCTATACATATCCAAATGGAATATTTAAGACCTTTTATAATTATTTTACCCTTCCATGGGTCTTTTACACAAATTTGACCATGTAGACCTAAACATGACCTATTTGACAGCTTGAGCAATATTGTGCACATGCTTACATTTCTTGTCAATGCATTTACAAATAGATTCAAAATGAATCAATACATCATATAATTGACTTTAAATGACTCAAAAACCTTATATATCTCATAGTGACCTCTATGATTAGGTGCTCCTACACCATACTACTGGCCTTGAAAATTTTCCAAGTCTCTTGGAATGGTGTGCCATAACCTGCAAAAAAAATCATAACAAAATTTTTCACCTTTACCTTCATGTACCTTTTCCTCTTCATGTCTTTATCACCATCATGTTTTACCTTAAGGAAATAGGACTTTCCTCAAAATAATCTTCTCAAATACTCCTGTCAGTGGAGCACTAATGGCTGCAACTCCATGGTGCCTTATCAGTCAAAGATCCACCTTTACCATTTCTTCTTCAAACTCACCATAAAAAGTCTCCCATATGCCTCACCTAGGAGTCCTCCTCTTTGCATCTCTCTCCAGTCTCTTGGCAATCAACTGGACCTTTCCTTGGCCCTAGACCTTCTCTTGGCCCTTGACATACTTCTAGTGTCTATACACACAACCCAACCTTCATATGAAACAAGATGGATAAGCACCTACAACCAAAACTCATCAACAAAACAAATACCAAATCTTCAAGGTGCTGGTTTGGATTGGCTCCCTCGGCGCTCTACCCACACACTCAAGATCTTCAAGCTCTAATACCAATTTGATATAGAGCATCTTAGAAACCAAACAATAAATAGGATCCTTTATGATCCTTTCAAAATCCATTCAATAATTTATTTGTATAGAGGCATCTCATGAGGTATACCACAACATGTTTTATCACAAAAATATAAACCTTTCTCTTGATTTGATAACATTGATGTCTTCAAGACAGTCTTTAAAGATTGATTGATTTGACCCATCAAATAACAATATTAATTTTTCTAAAAATAAAAAAGTTTTTATCCAAAATCAAGAACTACCATTTCCCAAAATTACAAGGTCTTATGATTCTATTTGATCCCTCAACTAATAACTATTTTGGACTGCCACTTCTAGATGCATTCTTAGAATATTCACAAGCCCTACCTCCTAGGGAATCAAATTTATTTCACAATACATAACCAAATAATACAAAACCAATTTCATATGAAGAATTTACGAATCTAGTTTCATAATATGTAAGATATTAAATT
This sequence comes from Chamaecyparis obtusa, assembly GCA_027943335.1. Classification (NCBI taxonomy): domain Eukaryota; kingdom Viridiplantae; phylum Streptophyta; class Pinopsida; order Cupressales; family Cupressaceae; genus Chamaecyparis; species Chamaecyparis obtusa. Next base: position 1,522,369 of record BSBK01003837.1, read on the forward strand.
TTACCATTCTTCAATCATTAGATAATCACAAACCATTGCTTGCAACTTCATTTAACATAGTTTAAAACTAGTTTTCACCAAAACATTCATAAATTTTGCAAATATGAAAAAAAATGACTCAAACCAAAAGGAAAAGAAATATTATTTTCATATCTTTCCAATGAATCCACTTAGATGTTTTAGCTCTTCTATATTCATCCATACTAGATAGTACAACATGATGGTTCTTAGGAGATCTTGAATCTGCAACCAACAACTTCCATCAAAATGTGCATAAATTATTCATTTCTTTATATAACTAAACCAAACCAAAAGAATGAGAAATAGGATTCATCATTCTATCCATCCATGACTATATTATAGGGTTTTCAGGCCATACATGGTCGTACAAGGCCTGGAACCAACACTAAAATTGAAAAACCAATCAAAACAACAACAATAAAATTTACCAAAAATATATCAAAACATTTCATGTTTTCAAATCTAATTTGGTTTGACCATAAAATGGTATTTATAAGATATTTGGTAGTTTTTAACTTCATAACCAACTACTACACCAACCATCTAACTTTTTACATCTTTTTTTGCAATTTTAGTTGTGTGTGTGAATTTTGTACCTAGCTGTAGACACAACACTTCAGTAAAACATTAAAGGTTAGCAAAAACCAAAATCTACAAGTAATTGAAACTATGCTAACCAGGTGATTTACTACCTTCTAGTAGGTGTGAGTAGGATGTTCTCAGATTGAAATCGAGATCAGTGACAATGCAACACCTAAATGAAGGATTTAAGATGATGAAAGCAATGGAATATGAATGCAAATTAATCTATATTTTTGTATTTTCTATGCAATAGGATGAAAAAATGTGTGAATCTAATCTATAATGTATGAAATTGAGTTTAAATGTAGATTTAATCTAAGAAATGCTATGAATGCATATAAAAATCTATGATATGAAACTATGAATGCTCAAAATAATAAATGAAAATTTCACAATAGCCTTGAGTCGCAAAAGATTGATTCTTCAGTCATGAATTCGCCAGAGTGATGATGCAATTTCGAGGTGTTTTAGCCAGCCAAAAATTGTGCAGACCTTTGTGAAGAGCTGACCCTTGATTTTATAGAAATCCAGGGCTTGAGGATGCATTGAGAAAAGCCATAAATCACTTTTGATAAACTCAGGTTGATTTTTGAGTTAACAAGAAATTAAGAATATTTAATTCATATAATCATGCAAAAGTAGTTTTTATCTCAAAATAGAGCTTTAGTTCTCTTTTTCAACTCATCATCAGATGTTGAGTTTAGAAAGTTAACAAATTGAAATTGATAATTGATTTAAACTTGACTGCTTTTTCTGATTGTGCATGATTTAATATGAATTAATTTAATAAATAAAGTGATTTATTCTCAACTTAACTGATTTTAAAATTAAAACAATTGATTTATGGGTTAATCAATTATTAAATCAAACTTTTATTCAAAAACTATATTATTAAATATTGACAACTGACTTTAATTAATTAAATAAGAATTTAATCAATTAGTCATAAGATTTTTGATTTATTGTCAAAATTAAATAATACAATTTAGGACTAAATATAATTAAATGTAATTAAATAATTAAGTGGCAGTATTAAATCTGATTAATTAAATATTCATAAGATTCAATTAATCAAATTTTAGGATAAATAAGATTTATCGCCAAATAATTATTAAATCAAAGATAATTAATATAAAATAGGAATATTGCTAGGAATATTCCCCGATGCAAAATTTAGGATAATCAATTAGGATTCGATGATGTTCAGATGTGCCTTAGGTTAGGACTTTTGTATCAATTTCATTAGATTTGAAGATGTAGGAGGTTAATGAACCTATAGCCCATTTTTGGGGTATTACATTTTGCCCCTATTTGAATTACTGTGCAAAGCGTAGTGGTTCAAAGAATAGTCTGTGTATGATAAAGATGTATGGAACTGATTCAATTTGAAAGATTAATCGATTCTGAGATAGAAACTGATTGAAAGATTGGAAAAAGAGATACCGACCTAGGCCTAGAATGACTAGGAATTGAGATGATGCTAGCTATATGAACAATAAACCGGTGATTACGAAAAAGTGCCAAAACACCCGATTTTGAACCTTATGATTGTGAAGAAGTGAGTGACTGATTCCAGACCTGAATGTCCTTGTATGAATCATATTGGTATCACATCCTGAACCCATTAATTACAAAGAACCAAGGAAATAACACTAATGAACCGATGGTTAGGAAAAGCTGATACAATTTACAAGATAGATTTAGGATACTAGATTGATATGGATCTCGATGAATCTGATATGCCCCAAGAAATGAAAGATTTGCCCCAAGCGATGGGGACTTTTGATGAATCAGTAACTAGACGTGGTTGTTGTCTTGATTACTAAGAAGATTTGATTACAGATTTTGATTTACAAACTTGAATGATGTGCAATACCATGCCCCCTTCAGGATTAAAATTGAAATCTGACAAGAATAGTCAGCGTTGAATGGTTTAGAAGCATGTTAATTGATTTGAGAAGTGGTTATACATGTTTGAGAACATTTTCTGCATCGTTTAGAGGTCTTGGAGACCAAGTTTGACTAGGTTAACCATCAGTTGACCATAGTTGACCAAGTTGAAATTTTGATAGTTTGATGTAAGATAATTAGTTAAGTTGAATTCTAGATTTCTATGATGATTGAAGGTCAATTATGCAAGTAGGTAATAATATAAATGATCTCCGATTTCAATTTTGATCCCGTAAAAGGATTCTACTTGCTAATTTCATTGGAGGAACCTTTGTATAAGATTTAGCTCTTGTAGTCATGTTTAAAGCATTTTTTTTTTAAAGAATCGGTTAAGTGTTCAAGAAATTTGTGAGATCATGCAAAGTGCAAAATGAAATGCAAACCTAGGACCTAGGACCTAGTCACTGATCATGAGTTGATTCATTCTCATCATTGAACTTTTTAGGTAATCGAATAAATCAATAGAATGCCCACTAGTTATGAAACCATAGACATATGAATATCATTTTGTATGCTCAAAAGTCAATACAACGCCCACTAGCTAGAAAACCATGGATATATGAATATTGATTTTGTTTTCAGAATGTCAAATTAGATATAAGCACCAAGGCATAAATGCCAGGATGACCTAAATATCATGTCCATTTTGATATAGAAATTTGTATAAGCATGAAAACATAAACTTTGTGATGACCTGAATATGCCTTGTAGGACAAACACATCAAATAGTCAAGAAATCATTCTAAGTCGAGTGTGAATTACCCGTAGTGACCCTTTATCATTCACATCCATAGGTAAGATCACGTTTCATAGTAGGAGAAAGAATTCACTCTAAAATACAATAGTGAGATCAAAATTCCTTGAATTTTCCAAGTATCAATGGTCGAGGTACTCATGGCCATCCAATTCGAGATAGAGGCTCTTACAGATGGACACCATTTCAATCCAGAATTTCCAAAGTTGCTAGATTTTCCCATACAAGAAGAAAACAAAGAAAAGATTATGCCCCCAGTCATCACTCTCTAAATCCTATAAAGGACATCATCGAAGAGCTCATGGGAACAAAATATGAAAAAATCTCAATGTGAATCAATAAGCATACAAGGAGATAAAAGCATGAAGAAGTAGATTGTTTTCATTTTGTGTTGATGTTTGATTGTGTTGTTGTAGATGCAAAATCCCTTTTTGGAGAGGAGGCAGACAAACTAACTCAGATGAAGCTTCAAAGGACTCTAACTAGACATGACTCATTTGAGGTATACTGGAGGCCATCGGATATGACATTGATTACCCCCAAGTGTTTAGCATTGATAGGATACAGACGCTTGAGCTGATTGGGGTACATATTGACTTATTGAAAATAGGAATGTGGGAACAAACTAAGAGATATGCACAAACTAAATCAAGAATGAAAGCTGGGAAAGACCAAGATTGCACTGATAGATGGAGCATTTTGAACAAGTGGCACCCATTTTCTGGGTTTTTACCATCTTGGTAGAGATTCTATTTTTGCTACCAAGGCGCTTGTTTCCAAGTTTTCACGAAGACACTTTTTTTTTTCTCATTTTTTTGTATTTTTCATTTTTTCAAATTTTTTGATATTTTTGGTATTTTTTACTTTTTTTGTGAATCATCAAGGTGCCCATTGCTAGGTTTTCACCAAGATGTTCATTTTTTCAGGACTTTTTTAGATTTTTTAGATTTTTTCAAGACATTTTACTGTAGACTGAATGCCTTAGGTGTAGAATTTCTTTAGATGGAGAATGTTGATTGGTTCTTAGAGCTAGTCTCCTTCAGTCATTGAGAGTTGATAGGCACTGAAGCCAAAAGTAGCAGTGATAACAAAGGGACCCAGCCAGTTGGGTTCAAACTTCCCCTTGCATTCTCTCTCAAGACTAGATCACCAACCTGAAATTCTCTATGTCTGACTTTCTTGTTGTAGCCTCTAGACATTCTCTTCTGATATACTCTGAGATGATCATATGCTACTTGTCTACACTCATCTAGTAGTCCAAGTTCTTGCAACCTAGATACTCTGTAGTCATCATCAGTTACTAGACCATGCATTCTGATTCTTAGTGATGGGATTTTGACCTCAATAGGTAGTACCACTCCAGACCCATAAACTAAAGCAAATGGTGTAGCCCCAGGAGGCATTCTAATACTTGTTCTGTAGGCCCAGAGAGCTGGATTGATCATGAGATGCCAGTCTCTTCCTATTTTATTAACTGTATGGTGCAAGATTTTCAATAGATTCTTGTTTGAAGCCTTTTCTTGTCCATTCCCTTGAGGATAGTAGATAGATGACCAATGTTGTGTAATCTTGAATTTGGCACATAAATCATCCAAGTCTTTGTTCTTAAATTGTCCACCATTATCTGTGACTATAGAATGTGGAATACCATGCTGACATATGATGTAGTTCAAGATGAACATAGATATTTGTTTTCCAGTTGCTTGTGTTAAAGGGACTGCTTCTACCCATTTCATGAAATAATCTGTAGCTCTAATAATGTGAGTATTCCCATTAGAAGAATGAGGATGTATGGATCCTATAAGATCAAATGCCCATTGGTGAAAAGGCCATTGTGTGGTAAAGGGAATTAAATCTTTCCCTAGAGCATGAATTAAATTACCATGCACTTGGCACTTTTGATAGTTCTTAACAAACTTAATAGAATCTTTCTCCATTGCAAACTCTCAAGCAAGATCATATCGTGTAGTCCCAATGTCTAGCAAGGTGGAGAACGAGAGGGATTGACAAGCTGGTGGAAGAGATGGAAGACAAGAGAATGAAGGAGAATGAAGGGAAGAAATCCTCAAGGGAAAAATTCTCAAGAGTACCCAAGCCAGGGAAAAATTGTCAGGTAAAGCACAGATTGGACAAGAAAAGAAAAGCTAGTATAGGATAAGTCACAAAATTGTAATGCAAGAGTAGGAAAGGATGCAGTCCAAAGGAGTAGACATGTCAAGAGGTTTCATAGCACCGTGCTTCACTCTTTCTTTTTTTTTCCTTTTTAGATCAAGAACAAAGGGGAAAAGGATAGCGATAGGTGAAAATGAATGGAGGAAGATAGACATGAAGGCTAAATAAGAAAGGAATGAAAGCAAGATCATCATAAAATAGCTCACAAGATAGCCAAATGTTCATGTATAGGTCAACATTGTCAAGATCAAAGAGAGAAGATGAAATGGATGAAATATGTAGAGGAACTATGCATGATGCCTGATTGCCAAATTTTCATCATGGTACTTATCCAAGGTGCCACAAGGGAGTGGTTTTTACCATAGGATGAATTTATTTCTCTTTACTTTTGCTACCAAGGCGCCTGTTTCCAAGTTTCCACCAAGCCACATTTTCAATTTTTTTTTTTTTATAAAATTTTAAATTTTTTTAGAAGAAGGCAAGATTTTTAGATAATGCTCCTTGAAAGGATAAACCATGATATGCCAAGAATTCAAAATGATATGTTCAAAGATGCTGATAGGGAAAGGAAGATGGAAGATAAAAATGGAGGATAAGGTTTTATGTAAAGCGAGTGAGGTTGGAAGATAGGAGGAATAGGAAAATGAGGAAAAATGATAGAAGGTAGGAGGATAATGAATCGAAGGATTGTGAAAGGGTAGATGGAAAGGAAGGCAAGATCAACATCAACACACACCTTGAAGGGTGGTGAGAGGATGGAGGAAATGTGAATGAAGGAATATGTGAAGAAATATGGCAAATGGATAGCAGAGGTTACGGTTTATGCACATAGAATGGAAGAATGTTTTTGGAAGAAGATGAAGTGGAGGTCTTTGGAAGCTTGAATGTCCACTTCACTTGTTTCTCAACATTAGAATCTTTCAAGAGAGACTTTGGAATCCATATAGCCATATGCTTTTTATTTCTTTTTGATGATTTAGAGAGAATATCTTCAATGATGAATTTTGGAACCCATACTTGTCTTGTAGTTTTTTTCTTAGATATCTCTTTTGACTTTATGCCTCCATGTCAATTAGAGGAGATAGGGTGATCTTTTTTTGATGGATTCTTGTATTGATTCTTTTTCTTGTATTGAACATTTAAGTTACTTCCAAAAGACTTGGGACTTGTGGAAGAAGGAGGATATGACTAGTTTAGATGGGTGGGTGTATGAAAAGGATTCAAGGGTGTGCATCTATGTTGATCTTGAGGAAAGATGGGAGATGGAGGGACGTAGGGACCCAAGATGGATGGTGAATTAGGAGAGTTAGGAGGGGAAAGTGAAGGGACATAAGGACCCAAGATGGAAAGTAGATGTGAAGCCCTTAGTAGTGGTGGAGGTCCAAGGATGGACATGGAAGATACAAAAGAATAATCAATAAGTTCATCAACATCTATATGACAACCACAGACATCAACATCTTTAGAGTGAGCATTAGAATTTGCAATAGTATCATGAACATCTAGAATATGAGAAACTTCTTTGATAGGACTATTCGGATCTTGAAAAGACTTAGGAAGAGTAGGAAGTGGAAGCGAACATGGAGTGCTAGAACAAGAAGATGGAAGACTTTCATCTTGACAAGGATCTTTGGATAGCATAAGTGCATAATTTTTATCTTGACTTTCAATAGGCTTAACATTGGAAGTAACAACACCATATTTACCAACCTTAATGGAAGTATCATCTTTGGAAATTGGAAGTGGGGTAAGGTTATTTTGACTGTCAATAAGCTCAACGGCGTAAGTAGTAACTTGATCTTGCTTAGGAGAAGACTTAAGACATGGTGGAATGCATGAGAAAGGGTGTATAGGATCAAAATAACCCTGAAGCATATAAGAGACATCATGAAAATGAGTGGATGACATGGAGGGTTCTTGATTTTGATCTTTCTTCATGTTCTTTTCTTTATCATTTTTGGAGTCCTCTTGACATGGAGCCACTTCTAAGGATAATGAAGTATGTTGGGATTGTATGGAAGACTTTGGAAGAGATGATGGAGGACTAGCTGAAGTAGGAATTATAACATATAAAGGCTTAGGTTGTTTAGGTTTAGCATTATTGAAATTATTTGCAGCTAAGTGAAGGTTAGATTGAGTTTCTTTAAGAGGTAGCCCTTGAGGATAACTATAGGAAACTGCATGAAAAGTATTAGGACCTTTTGTGGATGAAGGACTTGTGAAAGATTTGATAGGCTTGGAAGCTTTAGGAAATGTATGGGTATTGGAGGAAGTAGGGGATGGAAGGGAACCATCACAAGACAAAGGTTCAGCATTAACATGATCTTTCTTGAGAGTGTAATCTTTATTTTCAGCATGAGATTTCTTAGAGGAGAGATCCTTATAGTATTGATGTTTATAATCAGCGTGAAAAGTTGTCTCTTGTTCAAGTGAAATAGATGGATCATCTAGCTATTGTGCATAGAAATAATCAAAGTCTCTTTCAAAATCAGAATCATATGGATCACCATCATGATCTATCTAGTGTGATGTCCCATTTCTAGTAAGCATGAGCACACGACGTGGAGGAATCTTAGGAACACAGGTGTCATAGTTATTATTATATTATCCATCATCATAGTCTTCAAAGATGGGCATGTCACTCTCCGTGGAAGAGGTATCAAAAGGGTTATCACGTTGCTCATTATGGTATGTCTTGAGAAGAGAAGTAAGACTCTTGGGAGAATTAGAAGAGGAACAAGATCGTGGAGAAGAGGAAGGTGAGGACCTAGCAGAGGAAGAAGACATGGATGATGAGGAATGATGAAAAGACTTAGAAGATGAAAGAAATTTGGAAGAAGGAGGTCATGACAGGATCATGCATATGATCCTAGAAAAGGTGTCTGATTTAATCAATTTTTCATTTATTTATGTCATAAACTTATCACTCATGGGATTTTTGGAGGAATAATACTCTTCAAATTGAGAAATGAGTTCGAGATCATCCCTTTTCAAGAGAGGTTCCATAACAAGACAGTTGAAATTCATGATTCTAGAAAAGGAGGAATGAAGCATGGAAGTGACAAAAGAGATGAATATAAGAAAGTAGAGTAGATAATAAGAGGAAAAGAATCAAGAAGACATGAAGAGTTTTAGGAAGAAGAGGAAGAAGCATGAAGGAATAGGAGAAAGGATTGAAATGGGATACTAGGAAGACATGAGAGATGTGGAAGAAAGAAGACTAAGAGTCATTTTGTGCAACTTGATACCATTTAAGTTCATTTGGATGTTGAGCAACATGTCATAGCACCTGAGATTTGACCCAGACCGACCAAGGATGACTAGAAATGACAAGAATCAGTTTGCTATTTTGACAGAATTTGGGATTTGTTGCAAATTGGATTTTTGACAAAACAGAGAGACAAATTGGTTTTAAGTAGTAATTGCATGGTTCTTAGCTCTAGACATCTAGTTTCAGGCAGTGTGCAACAAGAAAATAGGCATATAGATCCCAGACAAAAATTAGATCTGACAAAAAGTTGACCAACTGGCAGGAATAAGCTCACTGTTTTGAAAATTTCAGGACTGGTTCACGTGAGAGAATGTTGTTTCGCGTGATAAAATGACATAGTTTGATAGTTTAGACATAGTTTTTGAGGCACAAATTTTGAGACACAGTGCTGACTATTCTTTGATAGAATATTCAGTTCTCACTCCAGAAAAGGATTTTTGCTCAGATTTTGTAATTTTTCAATGTTTTAGTATCAGATTGTTATGCAAATTTTGAAGATCCATGTAATAGTTCATTTCAAGTAACCAAGAAGATATGAAGCATGCAAAACAAAAAGAAAGGGAAGCAAACAATTGTCTGAAAACAATGAACAAGGGAAAAAGCAACCTTGCACATGAACAAACAATAGTGACTTATTCTGCTAATCGCTAGAAATACTACTTGTGTATGTTCCAAAAAGTTTTTCAATAATGCACATATTCCTAGAAAATGAAAAATTTGGCCTCACTAGGGTTTGTAGTAATGGTATGACTCTACAAATTTTGTGATCTCAAGAGGGTGAACTCCAATCCACGTGCACCAGGGTTTTGACACAGTCCAAGAATTTAATCAATCAAGAGCTGCTAGGGAGATTTGACAGCCCAACAAGAGACCACACCTGTGAAGATATCCTCCATAAGGATATTTATATAGTGGTTGTTGCTATCACGGTGAAAATGGCTATTACCACTTGAGGTTTTCATCCATGTGGTTGACTCAATTAAGGGAATGTCCACTACGGTTAACCCTCTCTAAAGGTGACTCACAAAAGATACCACATGGAGACTAGTTCCAAATTCAAGGATTAGAGTTTCTGATACTACCCAAAAAGGGAGTAGAGCATAGTCCTCTAACCTTTTCACTTTTAACCAAAACAAAGCAGACAAATTAATCTGACATGCTAAGACCAAGATTATCTCACAAAGATCTATGACATCAACCGCTTATGATCTATCAATCCCTCCAGAGAGAGAATGTATCAATCAAAAGTTCAAGACACACAAATTTAGTAGAACGTGAGATGCTCTCAGTAACCTCCCTACCTACAAGGGGATCCTTCGTCAAGAAGAGACTCACATGCAAACAAGAAAAAGAATCCCACTCTCTCAAGATAATCGGCAAATAGTGTTCATAGGGCCTAATTACTGTGTAACAGATATGCAAAAAGCAAATCTATGTTCGTTTTAGAGCCTAACACTGAAGTGTGAATTATGAAAGTTGTAAAGGCACTCAAGCTTGACACAAGAGAGTTTATTTTATGTTCCAAAATGAAGTGTTATCAAATGTAACAGAATACCTGATTTCCTCGCAATGCGCTTAGTAGATTTTACCTATTTTAGCAATTTTTGAGCATTTGTCTTTTATCTTTAGTACCCATAGGATGTACCTACACCTGTACCTGCAAACCACTATTATGGAAAACTTACCTATTCTTGTACATGAAACCCACTGTTATAAAAATCCATAAAAAAAAGAAACACAACTTGTCAACCCCACGTGGTAGAAAATGAGGTTAGTCAAATATATTGTCATTTGATAATCAAAAAACCTGTTGTCATAAAAAAATTAGATTCTGACCAGTCTGTACTAAATCAATAATAAATTTTGCAAATAAAAATGAAATTAATCCAAACCAATGGAAAATGAAATCTAACTCAAATACCTTTCTAGAAATATAAATTTTGGATCTGTATCATGTCATATGTTCATGTACCAATAAAAGCATCAGTCAAATTTCATAAAATCAGGTTCAGACCAGTCTTCACTAAAATGATTATAACTTTTGCAAATAAAAACAAAATTAATCCAAACCAATGGAAAATGAAATTTAACTCAAATAAATTTTTAGAAATATAAATTTTGAATCTGTATCATGTCATATGTGCATGTACCAATAAAAACATTAGTCGGATTTCATAAAATTAGGTTCAGACCAGTCTTCACTAAAATGATCATAACTTTTGTAAATCAAAACAAAATTAATCCAAACCAACAGAAAATGAAAGATAATTCAAATACCTTTCCAGAAATATAAATTTTGGATCTGTATCATGTCATATATGCATGCACCAATAAAAATATTAGTCATATTTTATAAAATTAGGTTCAGACTAGTCTTCACTAAAATGGTCATAACTTTTGCAAATCAAAACAAAATTAATCCAAACCAATGGAAAATAAAAGCTAACTAAAATAAATTTCCATAAATATAAATTTAGGATCTATATCATATCATATGTGCATGTACCAATAAAAACATCATTCAGATTTCATAAAATCAGGTTCAGACCAGTCTTCACTAAAATGATCATAACTTTTACAAATCAAAATAAAATTAATCCAAGCCAGCAGAAAATGAAAGATAACTCAAATAAATTTCTAGAAATATAAATTTAGGATCTGTATCATGTCATATGTGCATGTACCAATAAAAATATTAGTCAAATTTATGGAAAAACAACCCAGAAATTTATCACAAAACTCACAAAAATTAACCTTGTGGTCATGGGTTTGAGAAAAAATGATAGAAATTTGATAGGATAGAATGGAAACCCATTTTAGGGCCCCACGGTGGGAACCAAACATGTGTGTGTGAATTTTGTACCTAGTTGTAGAAAAAACACTTCAGTAAAACATTAGAGGTTAGCAAAAATTGAAATCTGCAAGAAATTGAAACTATGCTAACCAGACAATTTACTACCTTCTAGTAGGTGCGAGTATGATGTTCTTAGATTGAAATTGATATCAGTGAAAATGCAACACCTAAATGAAGGATTTAAGATGATGAAAGCAATGAAATATGAATGCAAATTAATCTATATTTTTGTATTTTCTATGCAATAGGATGAAAAACTTTATGAATCTAAGCTATAATGTATGAAATTGAGTTTGAATGTAGATGTAATCTAAGAAATGCTATGAATGCATATAAAAATCTATGATATGAAACTATGAATGCTCAATACAATAAATGAAAATCTCACAATAGCCTTGATTCGCAAAAGATTGATTCTTCACTCACGAATTTGCCAGAGAGAGGATGCAATTTTGAGGTGTTTTAGCTAGCCAAAAATTGTGCAAACCTTTGTGAAGAGCCGAGCCTTGATTTTATAGAAATCTAGGGCTTTAGGATGCATTGAGAAAAGCCATAAATCACTCTTGATAAACTCAAGTTGATTTTTGAGTTAACAAGAAATTAAGAATATTTAATTCATAAAATCATGCAAAAGCAGTTTTTATCTCAAAATAGAGCTTTAGTTCTCTTTTTCAACTCATCATCAGATGTTGAGTTTAGAAAGTTAACAAATTAAAATTGATAACTGATTTAAAGTTGACTACTTTTTCTGATTGTGCATGATTTAATATGAATTAATTTAATAAATAAAGTGATTTATTCTCAACTTAACTGATTTTAAAATTAAAACAATTGATTTATGGGTTAATCAATTATTAAATCAAACTTTTATTCAAAAACTATATTATTAAATATTGACAATTGACTTTAATTAATTAAATAGGAATTTAATCAATTAGTCATAAGATTTTTGATTTATTCTCAAAATTAAATAATACAATTTAGGAATAAATATAATTAAATGTAATTAAATAATTAAGTGGCAGTATTAAATCTGATTAATTAAATATTCATAAGATTCAATTAATCAAATTTTAGGATAAATAAGATTTATAGCCAAATAATTAATAAATCAAAGATAATTAAGATAAAATAGGAACATTGCTAGGAATATTCCCTGATGCAGAATTTAGGATAATCAATTAGGATTCGATGATGTTCAGATGTGCCTTAGGTTAGGACTTTTGTATCAATTTCATTAGATTTGAAGATGTAGGAGCTTAATGAACCTATAGCCCATTTTTGGGGTATTACATTAGCAACTTTCTCAATGTTGCATTTTACAACTTTTACATTTTTGACAAAATGACTTTAAAACTTTGTCAAACCTCTCTATACATATCCAAATGGAGTATTTAAGACATTTTATAATTATTTTACCTTTCCATGGGTCTTTTACACAAATTTGACCATTTAGACCTAAACATGACCTATTTGACAACTTGAGCAATATTGTGCACATGCTTACATTTCCTATCAATACATTTACAAATGGACTCAAAATGAATCAATACATCATATAATTGACTTTAAATGACTCAAAAACTTTATATATCTCATAGTGACCTCTAGGATTAGGTGCTCCTGCACCAAACAAAAAAAGGTAGAACATGGGATGGCTGGGGGCATCCATAAACTCTTATTATTGTCTAAGTCTTCTCATAATAGAAGTCTCAACAGTTGTGATCCTTAGGCCATTTATCAACAAATTGTCGAGGCCTTAGTAGTTGTAGAGCCTTAACTGGTAGCCTTGAAAAATTTAACCCTAGGCTGATCAAGATAGGTTGCACCATCCAATTTTGAAAAGAGCAGAAATCACAATTAGGGAAAGTAGGGCTCCAAGCTCCTATCCAAAACTGTACTGGGTTGGGTTGACCATTCCACATCATCTAAGGCTATAGGTTATCCAACTCCATAATGTTGTAATTGTAGAACAAAATAAAATGCATTAATAATGAGTAATCCAAAAACCTAGGAGAGGCTTCCCTCTTTCTTATTGTCTCCAAACTCTCATGCATTCTGTTAATGACATACCCAATGTAGTCATATCCTTTTCTTGTGTGCATTTGCTATGAGTCTAACACCATCATCAGGATGTTAGATGTAATTCTTTCTGGTCCACCCATCTACTCCTATCACTCTATGCAAACCATAAGCAATATACTTCATATAGAAGCGTAAGTCTTTGTAAAAGTAAGGGGTTGTCCCAGCCATTGGTGCAATGTAGTTCTTGTTGGTTCATGGAACATGGCTTTGAATCTCCTTTGACACAAGGATAGATTCCCAAGTATATCTATTGGCTTGGGCCTGTAAATTGATTTCTATGGCCATGGGAATACTGATACCAAAAGCCCTCATAAATGAATTTCTATCAAATGTGACCAGAGCTGAACCATCCTCTCTCCTAATTGTCTTTGATAAAGGGTCATATTTGTTGGCCGAAGCAATGAGAAAGTCTACATCTATAAAAACATTAAGTACTATCAATTTGGCTAGTCTGGAGGTCTGAGGGTTCGACATAGGCACTGGACTATCAAAATTCTTGTAAAAATACCTAAAGAGGCACATCCCATACACATCTTGAATCTTTGCATCTCTACAATAAGATAGGTCATCAGCAAAGAGTTCATCACTAACCTTTTTATTCTGTGATGACCCAAGCAGCAGAGTGAGAAACTCTTCTAAGAAGCTTTCTTTCTATTTTTCTTTGGATCCGTTGCTCTTGGAAGCTCCACTAGTTGAAGGTTGACTCATCTTGATTACAATTGTGAACTCTAAAAATTTTGAATCACCAAAAGACTCACAAATTCTCATAGTTTTCTAGCTCTGGCTCTCTGGAATGCTTGGTATTTTTAGAATAAATGACAGTTAGTCGTATTTATTTCAAAAACTTGAATACGAATGCCCTTTCGAGACTGCAAACTCTGTATGTAACTTCTTCCATTACTCAACATGCCCTGAACTTCAATTCACTAGCCATAAGATGAGATAATGACAAGTAATCAAATTTGATTTTCTAGCGACCTGGTGATTGCACATCTAATCACAGTCACTGAAAGGCTTTACACTTTTTCATATTCTTCAGAGGTTAAGAAAACAAAAGGAAAACACTAAGTCACTGGATGAATTCACCTTTTATGATTTCTTCCTGAGATTTAGCGACTACCGTTAGATCTGAATCTAACCATCCAGCTTAGGTCCTTTTACTTTTAAGTTTTTATATTCAGAGACTCAGCGACTATAGTTTCCTCACATTCACTGCAACATTCATTATTTATCAAATTTATTCTGAGATCTGGTGACTATAGTCCTTCCTAAGTCTCGTTTCCTTATTTCCTTATTGGGAGACTTAGCGACTACATAGTGAGCCTCCTAATTGCCAGAACTTGTTGACTTTTCAAAGTTCTTATGGAGATTTCTTGGCTTCACCCACCTGGCAACTTGGTGATTATAGAGAAGTCTCTTAATTGTGAGAACTTTATTCAAATATTCATTTCTTGTTGTGAATTCATGACAACCACAAGATTTTAATCTGACGGTGGTCGCTTAATCTCTGCATCTTCATTCTGACTTTGACTTCTTTTGGAGACCTAGAGACTAAACCTTTCTGAAGATCTGGTGACTGAAAGAAAGAAATCTCTGATTTATTGCTTCTAGAGACTCAATGACTATAGTTTCCTTTCATAATCACTGAGAAATTATTATTTCTTTAATTTATTCTTTGACCAATCAAGTGAGGACACATCATCAAATCCATCAAATGGATTCATATCCTTTTTTCATTTTTTAACCTCAGCTGACACTTAACTCTTAGTCATATTGCGATCATGCGACTAAGGTTACTTTCTAGTCACTTAATAATCTTCTTTACCTGAGTTCACTTCAGAGATTGGGTGACAAAGCACTTCTCACGGTCGCTACAACTTTTCTTAACTCATGGTTCAAATGGGAGACAATGTGATCACCGCCTGAATACAACTATATGAATGACTCAGATTTAATCTTTGAAAACCTTCATTTTAACCCATCACCTTCTGGCGATCACGCGACTAAAGATATCTCATAGTCTCTTAATATTTCTCTTTACCCTAGTTAAAACCGGAGACTACATGAAACATTTATTCACCAAGTCGCTAGATATCTTTCTTAACTTCGGTTAGATTATGAGATACAATCTGACCATTGATTTTTTCTCCATCTTACAATTGTCATCAAGTCGCTGAAAATATTATGACTTAACCGCTAAATTGTGAGACTAGGAGATGACTGTGTCACTAGATCGCAGAAGGTTTATAACATAACCGCCTAGTTTCTAAGGATGCACGACTACCACCATCGCTGGGTTGTTGGATAAATACATTAACCGTCAGAGTGATGGGAGACCTCACGACTGAAAAGAACATAACTGTCATCCTTCACTGGGACACCTAGCGACTAAGTAGAAATCTCATAATCACTAAAGCGTTGTTCATTTCATCATTTTACTAAGAGATCACCTGACTGAAAGCCTTCTGCATATGGAGACTTAGCGACTATAGTTGCCTTTGAAATATTTGCTAGCAATAGTCACTAGATCTCACAAAGATCACTTGGAGACTTGGCGAATGAAATCATCCACTGAGTCTCATGAACAAAAGGAATATTCTCTTGACTTAAGAGATTATATGACAAAGGCTTTTTTGAATTGCCAGACTTAAAGGAATATGTTGAATGCTTACAAAGACTGAGTAACTAAGCGGTAAACATAAAGCACACATGCCTCTAGACTTAAGTGATTTGAAAAATTAATGAAAAAATAGAACTTGGTTAAGTACTTGTAGGATTTTTGGATTTTTAGAAGCATTTTTGACATAGTACCTAGCGTTTTTCACCATTACGGACAATTCTAGCATCTGGAACAGGAAGATTGTAGGAAAATTAGCATAAGAACTAGGAAAAATATCAAAGAAACAAGAAATAAAGTGCAACTTTCAAAACTTTGAAAATACTACCAATAGTGGCTCTCTCTGAGGATGCTTAAATGCCAATTTATAGCAAGAAACTAGAATCTCTGGGTAGCAGACCAAACAAAACTTAACCTATTGCAGGAAAGTAACACATGACTCAAAATAAGCACACCTATACACTAAGAAACTACTATGCATGGAACATAATTTATTTTAATTGAATTTTTTTTTTAGGAATTGTCCATGCACTGGCAATTCCTATTCTTCACCATCCATATTTTTTAGGAAATAAGAATCTTTCCCATGAGCCTGATGGATAATATAGGGACCTAACCATAATGATTCAAATTTTTTATGCTTCCCCTTATCCTCACTTCTTGCATTCCATTGAAGGACCAAATCTTCAAGCTGAAATTTCCTAATAGTTTCCATCTTATCAAACAAGTATTTCATCTTTTGTTGTAATCTAATGTTCTCTTTTTGGCCTTCTCTTCTTGTTTCATCCAATTCAACAAGCTGGAGCACTCTATCTTCCAAAGGATCAGTCATTTCCAAATCTTCCCCTTGTATAAATTTGTAAATGGAAAATAAATTATTCACAGGAAGCCTTGATTTAATACCATTCACCATCTCGAAAGGAGACTTTCCTGTGGCTCTTTTTTTTGTGATCCTATCTATCCATAAAGCTAATTTAAGCTTTGAGTGCCAAGTTCTCTTGTTCTTTTCTAAGGTCTTCTTCAGGATCTGCAAAATACTTTTATTACTTGATTCTGCTTTCCCATTAGCTTGTGGGTGGTATGGGGATGAGTATGACATTATTATGCCCATACCTAAACAAAAATCCTTGAATTCTTGTGACGTGAAACTCATTGCATTAGCCATCACTATTTTGATAGGAACACCAAATTTTGTAACAATGTTATCCATTAAGAAATCAATAACAACTGTGCTTCTACCTTTCTTTGTTGGGATTTCTTCAATCCACTTAGTAAAGTAATTAGTAGCTACAATTATCCAACTATGACCTCCTATGGACTTCTCAGCAAACTCACCAATGAAATCAATGCCCCACATAGCAAAAGGAGCTTTTGCCACTATAGGATTCAACATTAATGCTCCTGATAATTTCAACTTGTTTGAGAATCTCTGGCATGGTTCACACATTCTAACAAATGCACGGGTATCCTTGAACATACAGGCCAATAATACCCAACTCTTAGGATTTTATGAGTAGTTTCTCTAGTTGAATGGTGTCCTCCACACATTCCAAGGTCCATTTCTTTCAAAATTTTCTCAGACTGCCCTTTGTCTAAACAGAACAACAAGATCCCATCATTGTCTTTCCAATATAAATCACCTTGCTATAACACGTATCTTTGGGCTTGCAATTTTAAACTTCTCCTTTGCTTATAATTAAGGTCCTTTGGGAAAATAGCACTTTTGAGGAAAGATACTATATTGGTGTACCAGGGTTGCATTTCAATGTTGGTGACATCTTTTCCATTTAGATCAACATGGTTGACTTGAATTAGGTCCATATTTTCTTCAGTCATCAACTTTGTTAGACCTAGTCCTCTGACAAGTTTAGTGATGTGAAGTTCTAAATCAAACTCCTGGATTCTGTTAATCCATTTGCATCTTTTTCCTGTGACCTCATTTTGAACCAAAATGTCCTTTACTACAGTATGTAGTACATATGCATTAATTTTAGCATAGACAAGATAATGTCTAAAAGATTTTAATGCCTTGACTAGTGCACACTTGTTTTTCCATTAGTTCATAATTTAATTCTATTGATTGCAAAGATTTTCTGAAAAAGGCAATAGGATGCTCATATCTTTCATCATCCTTTTGCAACAAGATTGTTGCAATGGTGTGAAAAGATGAAAAAGAGAATAGAGAAAAGGGCTTGGAATAATCAGGAGATGTCAGAATAGGGGCCTCCTGAATTATTTTCTTTATCTTCTCAAAGGCTTCTTGTGCTTCTTGATCCCAAAGAAATTTTACATCTTTCTTTAGTAGCTTGACAATGGGTTTAACCAATTCAGAAAAATTTGCAATAAATGTTCTGACAAAATTTATTTGTCCCAAGAAAGACCGGACACCTTTGAGATTTTTGGGGGCAGGGAACTTGTTAATAGCCTCTACTCTTTCAGGATCAATTCTCACTCCCTCCTTTGACACTATGTGGCCTAGTAGATTTCCCTCAGTAATAGAATAGTGGCATTTCTTAGGATTTAGAGAGATACCATACTCTATAGCCTTCATCAGAACCATTTCTAAGTGATTACAATGATCCTCAACTTTCTTAGAATATGAAGTCAAATCATCTTGGTACACAACCATGAGGACATTAATGAGGTCTTTAAAAGCTACATCCATCACCCTCTAGAAGGTTGCTCCAAAAATTTTTAGACCAAATGGCATCCTGACATACACATATGTTCCCCAAGGGGTAGTAAATGCTATCTTGAACTACTTTGATTCTTTGACCAAAAACTTAGTTATATCCTGAGAATCCATCCATCATGGACAACAAATCATAGCCAATCACCTTGTGAAGCATAACTTCCATATTAGGTAGTCCATAGTGGTCTTTGAGTGAAGCAACATTTAAATTTCTGAAATCCACACATAGACTTATGTCACCACTCTTCTTCTTGACTAGTACTAAGTTTGAAACCCAAGAAGAATGTCTAATGGGCTCAATGATACCTGCATCCCTTAGCTTGGTTAAATCTATTTGCATTTTAGTAGCTAATAAGGGATCAATGGGCCTCTTCTTTTGCCTGAATGGTTTAGTGTCTTGTTTAAAATGAATCTCATGTTGAAACAAGTTTGCCATATAGGCTTTGAGGTCATCATATGACCAAGCAAAGACATGCTTATATTTTTTTTGTAGCCTTATTAGATTATTCCTTATATCCTTACTAAGACATTTCCCAATGTAGACAACTTGAGGAGAAGTCTCTAACCCTAAGTTTATTTCCTCTAGGTCATCCACTTTGGCATTGGACTTCTGAGACATGTGACTATCATTTATGGGTTGAAGGTAACTGTACAATCTTATTTCCCATGACACAGTCTTTCCCATTAATCACTTCTTGGTAATCATCAAAATCAATATTTTGACCATCATACTGATCCAAACCCTAGATAAATCTTAACATGTCATTATCATCTTCAAAGACTTGCCAATTGTAGATATTATTCGGGACAACAGGTCTACTTTTCACTTCCAATTTTGACACTCCAGTAAGGGTTGCATCATTGCTTTTCAATGCAACATTTTCAAGAAAGTCTGCCATAATATTTTTTGACCTCTCTACCCACAGAATATTGAAAGCATCAAAAAATTCAATTTTATCCCAGACAACATATTTTTATTACTTAAGTTTGTCATCTTTTGCAACATATTGTGATCTGATCTGACCAATGACTAATTGGGAATCTCCATAAACTTTTAAACATCTTATACCATGTTTGATTGCAATATCTAATCCCAAAATCAAAGCTTCATATTTAGTAGTATTATTTGTGCATTGGAAAGTCAACAAAAAAGAGTATTTAAAGGTAATACCTAATGGGGATATTAGTAAAACACTAGCTCTTGAGCCCTCTTTAGAGCATCCACCATCAAAGTATAGCTACCATAATCCATCTTGTTGCAAGAGAAAATCATCAACAATAGGGTGTGTATTTTTTAACTGTGGCACTATCTCTTGAATGACAAAGCTATTCATGTCAATGTCTACACAAAAATTTAGATCTTCAGGGGCTACCATCTCAATCATTACTGATGAAGGAGGTTCTTCGTACACCTTTACCTTAGTAGCATTCACAAGAATTGTAGCATAAGTTAGATCTAATTGTAACTTTCCCCCTACTGCTGCTGCCCACCATCTAGATAGTAGCATTCCATAATGAGGCTTGGTATAAACCACAACAACATCCATTTTATAGGTGGCCTGAGGAAATGCAGCAATTTTCACTTCTATTCCAACCAAGGCTCCTACCACATGAACTACCCTATTGTCCATAGCATAACATATGCCATTGGATGTATCAAATTGATGTCCTAACTCCTTCATTACATGGTAAGGCATCACCATTGCTGTAGCACTAGAGTCTATCATACTTTTCTTTAGTAATAAATTATTCACAATTAGAGTGACATAAAAAAGATCAATGGAGGAAGGCTCTTGGGTTACAATATTTCCAACACAAAAGTTGGAAACTCCTTTGGTTATCTCAGGTCCTACCATTGATATTATCTTTTCTATCACAATGGGAAGGTCTTCTTGCTCATTAATCAGAGCCAAAGATGCTGCTTTATGCTCCTTTATTTTCAACATTTACAATAAAGGGATTGATACCTTCATTTGGGACAAAGCATGTCTCATGTCAAGAGCTGGGGCCTCAGTAGAAAGTTCAGACAAATTTATTTTCCCACCAGACCTCTTATTTCTTTGTTCTATGGTATTTTCCTCATTCTTCTTAGTATTATGAACTACAACAATTTGTTGCTTGTTGTTTATATCCTTACTTGTAGAAACAACTAGTTTAGGAGAAACCTTACTTTGAGAGTCATTCTTGACAAAGACTGACCTAGGAACTCCTTGATCTACATCAACCTTTTTGTTTCTTAAGTTGTATGAGGACCTACCCTAAGAAATAGTTGCTACAGTCAGATTCTTGATTTCTTCTGTACTAGGCTTTCTCCAATGATTATCCTCCACATCTGGTCTATTCATATTTGTTTGACCAATCTTAGTATCAAATTCTTCATGATTAGAATGGAAAAATACTTGTTTCTCATAAGCAGGGAGAGTTATCCTCTTATAGTCAACATCTTATACTATCTCTTCATCATCTAAAGAGGCAAATTCTTCCACTCTCTTAGTGGTGAACATATTTACTACAGGCTTTTTCAGAGCCTTCATGGTCTCCTACAGGTGAATCTTCTGGCTCATCTTCTAGAGCTTGAGAAACAACACATTGAAAAGGTGAGTGAGGCATGTTGTAGGCCACACACCATGGAATATTCTCTACATTGTGGGTAGTATTCTTCTTCAAAGGATCAAGTGTATCTCTTCCTTTTTGTGGCTCATGGTTATCAAAAACAAGCTTCCCATCTTTCCAATTTGTCTTACAAGGATGATCACAAAGACTAGGGAATCTCTCCTGACTTTGATAAGGTGGTCTATTATCTTGGAAACCTTTCCCATCTTTATCAAATCTAGTTGACATATCTTTGACAGCAGTGGCCAATTTTTTAACCTTGTCATCTTCCCTGACATGTTTCACATTATGTGGCCTTGTCTCTTTCCATAATCTACCTTCATCCCTTTTATACATTTGACCAGATACTTTCCTATTGCTATTAATATTTATTGCTAATTTGAAAGCATCTCTCAAGGTACGTGGAATTTTATCTCTTAAGAGGTAAGACATCTTTCCCTCTACAACATTGAAATAAGTAGTTAAACAAACTTTATCATCCAATCTTAGAACTTGGAATAATTTGTACATGGCCTTCTGAAACCTATTATTGAACTCTGACATACCTTCAATTGCATGCTTCTTGATATTATTGAATTCATTTAGCATGTAATTGGAGTTGACATGTTCAACATATTTTTCTTTAAAACTCCTTACAAATTCATCCCATGAGGTAATACTATTCTCAGGTAAGCCTTTGTACCAATCCCTAGCATCTTTTATTAAAGATTGAACAAAAAGTTTCATAACAACATCCTCACACTCAATCTCATAATCATTTATTTTATTAGTAAAAGGCTTGAGGTACTCTTCACATGTAATAACATTATTGCCAATAAACTTAGGGATCTTGTCTCTTACCTTAGTTGGGATGATATTTGGTTGGCCAAGGATACCATCAAAGAACAATGGCTTGTATCTCTCTAGATGAACTGGCCTCCTTTGAATATTCTATGAAGCTTGGGCTCCACCTCCTCCAATATTTTGTTGTACAATATTTCCAGCAAGATTACCAATCAAAGGGACATTATGACTTACATTTTGGAGTGATCCTTGGACCATTTGATTGGAGATAGAAGTTTGGGTGTTAGGCAAAGGACCAATAGACTAATTATGTGGTATTTTCCCACTGACAATAGGGATTGAAATACTAGCATTTTTATTCATATTTTTATGAAGGAAGGAAATTTTCTTCTTCATCTCATCTACAACAACTTCTAACTCTAGCTTTTTTAATTGAATGGCCAAATCTTCTTTGGCTTTTCTAGCCTTTTCTAGGTCTAAGATAGCTTGAGATATTGCAGTAGGATTAACATCATTCCTTTTGGAATCATTTATGCTAATCCCAACTATCTTTTTCTTTCCTTTGTCAGATGCACCCATCACCTTATTCTTGAGATCCTCATTTCTTTTGGTTTCTGATGGATGCAACTATCTCAAGACATGGCCTTCACCCTTAAACTCACTTTTCTCAAGGTTTGGCTTATTGTTATTTACTAGTTGTCTCAAGATTTGGACATCCTCAAATAACTCACTATTCACACTAGTGACCTTCTATTTCAGACTATTTTCCTAGATCTCATTGTTCTTTGTCTTTCTAAGGAGCTCTTGCTTCTCCATGAGTAATTCATAAATTTCTTGTTCCCACTCCTTTTTCCTTTTAGTAATTTCTAAGAATTGTTCCTGCTCCCTTCTTCTTAGAGCCAAAACTTCTTCCCTCAATTTCTCAGAATCATAAGATTCAGTGTTAGCAGTAGAAGAATATTCTATCTGATCTAGGTTTTCTTGTGCAGGGAAGAAACCAATATCTATAAATTCATCCTCCTAAGAAGGACTCACAGAATCATGATCTATTCTTCTAAGAAATTCATGATTTTTAGGAAAAGATGGAATCTCATTTTGGGCAGGAATTGGCATATATTCTTGAGATGGTCTAGGAGAATTACTACTAGCTGCCCCCCTTCTGGACCATTGCTTTCTACCAGGTGTATGTAGTTCCTCACCTATTTTTTTTTTTGGGTGATCCTGGTAATAAGACCTAGTAGTCCTGGACTTACTCATGTTGCTTTGGAAAAGATAACTCAAAATTCACAAAACCTTTACCAACAACTGGTAACACAGAGCTTAGAGTCACCACCCAGAAATTAATGGGAATATATTGATAAACTGGTCTTCTATATGGAGCAACAAATTGTCAGTAGAACTGTTAGCAAATTTATTGCAGAATTTTTTTTAGAAAGTTCCCCAGTAGAGTCGCCAATTTTGTTAGTGCTCAAAATTGCAGATGATCAAAAACTTAATCAGAAAACTCTGATTTATAAATCTAGTAGTCCCAATACACACATCAACAATGATCAACACTAAGGTATTAAGGATTTACAATACTTCTTCTCTTTGAGCTTAAAGCTTTAGGTGGGTATTACCTCTCAAGATTAAATTCTTCAAATATCACAATTATCATCTATATACTTGATACAAATCTAATCATATAACTCATACAATTTGAAGTAAATCATTTTAATTTGATTGATGATGAAAATAACTGCAAAATAAGCATAGACTAGTGCCTAATCCTAGGGCATCAGAGTTAATGAATGCACATCTATAGAAAATCTCTCAAGTCAAACACACCCAAACCCCAGATAAAATACCTTACAAATTATCTTCTTATACATAAATCATATCATCTAATTCATATGTAAATACTAAAATCTTAGAGACCTCACTCAATATTTATCCCTCCCTTGAAAGGAACTCAAGCTTCAACCCCACTATCTACCTTGTAGAAAGATGTATCTAAAATGCCTTGAAAATTTAAATACACAGAGAAATAAAAAACATACATGAAGACAATAAGAAATATACATGGAAATTTAGAATATTTTATTGATAAACTTCTTGTGTCAATAAATTTAGAAAAAATTGGATTCCTGAGAATCAAAGACTAAATTTATAAACTCCTATGACAATAAGTATTTCACCACCTTTTTGTGTTAGTCAGAAATAACTATATATAGAGAGACCACCTTGGGATCCTTGAGAAAAGGATGCAACAAGCTATGGGTGGCTCTGATAGTGACTTGCACTAGAATACAAAAGAGTTAAAGCATGTAACAGAAAAGAGGGAAAGTAGCACCAGAAGTTGTTTCTTTTTAAGCTGAACCTCCACTTGAGCTGCACCCTTGTCTGCAGGTATTTAGATGCAACTACTAAAATTTGTTGTGTGAATGATGATCACTTAACTGGATAAATTACATCATCCTCTGTATGATTTGTTTCTCTCCTTGTGCTCATAGCTCAGCTACATCGCTGGAGCTCATTCATCATAAAAATCATCAAGGTCATATGATGAAGGCTTATTCACCTTGGGCCTTGTCATGTTGTCCCATGTTGTAACTTGCTCCTCTATTGGCCATGAGAACTGCTAAATGCTCTGCATTTGTTTCTTCTATCTTTCCTATCTTGCATCAATAATCTACTTTATATTTGTGATGAACTTGCTGAAGTCCATCTCTGCCTTGATAGCTTCATCCATAACTGTCTTGAAGTGATCTAAATCAAGCTCATTGCTATCTTTGAGGAAAGCCTCTTCCTTAGGCAGTAAGAGATCAAAATCTGATCTCCATGTATCCAAACCTTTTACTTCTCCATCCTTTGTCTTGATCTGAGGAATGAACCTATTGAAACCAGGTCCAAGCATTGCCATTTTTGTCTCAACTTGATTGGCCTTACCCTTGAAAAAAGATGAGGCAACACCAATCTTTGCAATTTAAACTCCCACTTACAAGACTATTTCTGGGATGCCATTTCTTATAGACTGCATTGCTACTAGTCTTTCAAATAGTGATTGCCTAGCTTCCTCAGGAGTTATGGTTTCAGATTTAGGATCATATTCTTTCAAAACCTAGAATGCCTCATCAGGTACTTGCCCCTCCTATGTGATTTTCACAGTAGATGCAACCTGTTGTTGCTTGAGCCATACTAAGAAATTCTTGAACTGTTGTGATTTCAAGAAATTATCATCCTTTAAGAAAGCTTCTTGTTCTAATATCCTCTCATCATTACCTAAGACCAAGGGAAATTCAACTTCTTATGTTACCATTCTCTATTTTCTCTTATCTTCTTTGGTCTTTTTCCTGAATCTATGATCATGGGCTCTATCTCCTAGAAAGAGAGCCTTTATTCTATCTCCTTTCCTTTCAGGGGCCCTTGCTTGTGAAGACTCTCCTATTTTCAATTTCTACTTCTTAGGAGGAGGCTCATTAGTATCCTGAGAGCTAGGAAGCTCTGTCAGATCCATTATTACATTTTCTTCTCCTTATTGCCTAATAGGAGAGCCTCTTTCCAAAGCAGGAGGACTGTACACTGGATAGCCTCCATCACTATCCTCATAGTCTGATTTTGAGTATTTCTCCTTCTCCTTGTCTTTGTCATATATTTGGTCCTCAATTGAGTTAACCAATGTGTGGAAATTGTTCATCATCATATCTAGCCTTTGTAAATAAGGAGCTGTAGGGTAGAAACCCCCAAAGGACAGTCCCTTGGCTTTCATCAAATTTTCAAGTCTCAACAATTAATTGAATTGTCCTACTATCTTTCCAATCTCATCATCATCAATGATGTTTCTGATTATGTCCTCCTCTAGAAAATCCTCATGTCTATTATTTATTGGAATGGAAGGAGTGTAATATTTCCTAGCCATTACAATAAAGTTCTTTGTATCAACATACCTTGGCACCCCAACATTCATTTTATACTGACCTAACCAATCATTCAATTTGTTGAATGCATTCTTCTGAATGGTGAAATTACATACTCTAAAATTCCTTGGGTTAAATGTTCCCTTCCTATGGGGGGCCAAGTGTTCTTTGTCAGTCGGCATGAGTTGGCAAATAATTTCTAAGAAAGAAATTCTTAGTGCAACAAAAAATGGTAGAACATGGGGTGGCTGGGGGCATCCATAAACTCTTATTATTGTGTAAGTCTTCTCATAATAGAAGTCTCCCTAGTTGTGATCCTTAGGCCACTTATCAACAAATTGTCAAGGCCTGAGTAGTTGTAGAGCCTTAACTAGTAACCTCACAAAATTTAACCCTAGGCTGATCAAGATAGGTTGCACCATCCAATTTTGAAAAGCACATAAATCACAATTAGGGCAAGTAGGGCTCCAGGCTCCTATCCAAAACTATACTGGGTTGGGTTGACCATTCCACATCATCTGAGGCTATAGGCTATCCAACTCCATAATGTTGTAATTGTAGAACAAAATAAAATGCATTAATAATGAGTAATGCAAAAACCTAGGAGAGGCTTCCCTCTTTCTTATTGCCTCCAAACCCTCATGCATTATGTTAATGACATACCCAATGTAGTCATATCATTTTCTTGTGTGCATTTTTTATGATACTAACACCATCATTAGGATGTCAGATGTTATTCTTTCTTGTCCACCATCTACTCCTAGCACTCTACACAAACCATAAGCAATATACTTCATATAGAAGCGTAAGTATTTGTAAAAGTAAGGGGTTGTCCTAGCCATTGGTGAAATGTAGTTGCTATTGGCTTGTGGAACATGGCTTTGAATCTCCTTTGACACAAGGACAAATTCCTGAGTATATCTATTAGTGTGGGCCTATAAATTGATTTTTGTGGCCATGGGAATACAGATACCAAAAGCCCTCATAAATGAATTTCTATCAAATGTGACCAAAGTTGAGCCATCCTCTCTCCTAATTGTCTTTGATAAAGGGTCATGTTTGTCAGCTAAAGCAATGAGAAAGTATACATCTATAAAAACATCGGGTACTCTCAATCTGGCTAGTTCGGAGCTCCAAGGGTTCAACACAGGCACTCGACTATCAGCATTCTTATAAAAATACCTAAAGAGGCACACCCTAGACACATCCTAAGTCTTTGCATCTCTATAATAAGATAGGTCATCAGCAAAGAGTTCATCACTAACCTTTTTATTCTGCGATGAGTTAGACAGCAGAGTGAGAAACTCATTTGAGAAGCTTTCTTTATATTTTTCTTTCTATCCCTTGCTCGTGGAAGCTCCGCTAGTTGAAGGCTGACTCATCTTGATTACAATTGTGAACTCCTCTGAAAATTCTAAAATTTGCAAAATTGCTCAATCACCAAAAGGCTCACAAATTCTCATAGTTTTCTAGCTCTGGCTCTCTGAAAGGCTTGGTATTTTGAGAATAAATGACAGTTAGTCATAGTTATTTTAGAAAATTGAATACGAATGCCCTTTCAAGACTTCAAACTATGTATGTCACTTCTGCCATTACTCGACATGCCCTGAACTTCAATTCACTAGCTGTAAGATGAGATAATGGCAGGTAGTCAAATTTGATTTTTTGGCGACCTGGCAAATACACATCTAATCATAGTTGCTGAAAGGCTTGGTGATTTTTCATATTCTTCATAGATTAAGTGACCAAAAGGAAAACACTAAGTAGTTCACCTTTTATGATTTCTTCTGAGATTCAGCAACTACCATTAGATCTTAATCTGATGGTCCAGCTTAAGTCCTTTTACTTTTAACTTTCTGCATTTGGAGACTCAGTGACTATAGTTTCCTCGCATTCATTGCAACATTCATTATTTATCAAATTTATCCTAAGATTTGGTGACTATAGTCCTTCCTAAGTCTCATTTCCTGATTTCCTTATTGGGAGACTTAGCGACTACACAGTGAGTCTTCTAATTGCTAGAACTTCTTGACTTTTCAAACTTCTTATGGAGATTGCTCGACTTCACCCACCTAGAGACTTGGCGACTAAAGAGATGTCTCTTAATCGCTAGAACTTTATTCAAATATTCATTTCTTCTTGCGACTTCATGACAACCATAGGATTTTAATCTAACAGTGGTTGCTTAATCTCTGCATCTTAATTCTAACTTTGACTTCTTTTGGAGACCTGGAGACTAAACCTTTCTAGAGA
Source organism: Chamaecyparis obtusa (assembly GCA_027943335.1). Taxonomy (NCBI): domain Eukaryota; kingdom Viridiplantae; phylum Streptophyta; class Pinopsida; order Cupressales; family Cupressaceae; genus Chamaecyparis; species Chamaecyparis obtusa. The sequence goes on from BSBK01003837.1 coordinate 1,550,912, forward strand.
TCTAGCGACTGAAAGTAGGAAATTTCTGATTTATTGCTTCTAGAGACTTAGTGACTATAGTTTCCTTTCGCAATCACTGAGAAATTATTATTTCTTTAATTCATTCTTCGACCAATCAAGAGAGGACACATCATCAAATCCGTCAAATGGATTCATATCCTTTTTCCATTTTTAACCTCAGTTGACACTTATCTCTTAGTCATAGTGTGATCACGCGACTAAGGTTACTTTCCAGTTGCTTAATAATCTTCTTTACCTGAGTTCACTTCAGAGATTGGGTGACAAAGCACTTCTCAGGGTCGCTGCAACTTTTCTTAACTCATGGCTTAAATGGGAGACAATGCGACCACCATCTGATTATAACTATATCAACGACTTAGATTTAATCTTTGAAAACCTTCATTTTAACCCATCACCTTTTGGCGATCACGTGACTAAAGATATCTCATAGTCTCTTAATATTTCTCTTTACCCTGGTTAAACCCAGACACTACATGAAACCTTTATTCACCAAGTCACTAGATATCTTTCTTAACTTTGGTTAGGCTATGAGATATAACACTAACTGTTGATTTTTTCTCCAACTTACATTTTTCGTCAAGTCACTAAAAATATTATGACTTAACTGCTAAATTGTGAGACTAGGAGATGACCATGTCACTAGATTGTAGAAGGTTTATAACATAACCGCCTGGTTTTTGAGGATGCACGACTACAACAATCACTAGGTTGTTGGATAAATACATTAACTGTCATAGTGATGGGAGACCTTGTGATTGAAAAGAACATAACTGTCATCCTTCACTTGGACACCTGGCGACTAAGTAGAAATCTCATAATCACTGAAGCTTTGGTCATTTCATCATTTTATTAAGAGATCACCCGACTGAAAGCCTTCTGCATATGGAGACTTAGTGACTATAGTTGCCTTTGAAATATTTACCGGCAACAGTCGCTAGATCTCACAAAGATCACTTGGATACTTGGTGACCAAAATCATCCGCTGAGTCTCATGAACAAAAGGAATATTCTCTAGACTTAAAGAGATTGTGTGACAAAGGCTTTTCTGAATTGCCAGACTTAAAGGAATATACTGAATTCTTGCAAAGATTGAGTGATCTATTCCTACTTGTCTGATCTATTCCTTTGGTGCAATGATGCTTTAACCTCTTGTAAATCTCTAAAACTTTCTAACTTCTCTTTTCATTCTTCTTCTCTACTACTATCAACTCTATATCATTTTTCATACTCAAATACAAAGGCACATGTCTTATTTATATGCGCAAACAAAACTATTCACTAGGTCGGCCTTCAACCTATTACATACAACACTTCGAAATGAATTGGCTCAATAATTTTACAAAAAATGATATTAAAATTTATATAACCTAAATAAAATAGGCACATAGCCTTTACAAAACAATATTATAAGCGCTAACCAAATTATCAACAGTCAGCTCCATGCTCTATTCTGTTCTGTCGCTCACTATTTGTGTCACTTCTTTTGACTGTAACTTCTTCATAATAACTCATATGATCAAGCACTTTTAGACTTAGCACAATTACAAACTCAGAAGCTTATCTTTAAGGGTGCATTCCATAACTCAGTCATATGCATGTGTGCTAATGCTTTGTTCCTCTGGTGCTCTGCTGACAGTCCAGTCTTCCATACTTAGTCATATTTCTCATCTTCTAGGTTATGTGCTGACTCCACAACTTCATATGAATTTTTTTCCATAATGAAAACATGAGGCAAATAGAGGGTAGGAGGGGCCAAGAAATGGCACTCCCTAACCTAAACCACCTTGCTCAACGATATGCGAAAGCAACAAAAACACAGTGGGAGAGAGAAAATGCATGATCTTTCATATATTAACTCAAATTAATTCATACATGCTAGGTTGTAAGGCCTTCCTAGTTTTGGTAGTTATTACAATAAAATACAAAAGTCCTCAAACATGCGAGGATCTACGAACAATCTCCATCTTCTATCTTTTATCTTGTATCTAAACTTCTTAAAACTAACTCTCTAAACTCTAACCAAACAACTACATTTATACAAGAGGCTACCAAACTGAGTTCACCTTTAGATCCATAATCAATGGAAGGAATGTTCAATCTAAGACCATACGCTTCCCAATGATGCATACTAGCATTAAATCTAATACCCATAATCAATGCACAAGTCAGTCTCAATAGAAACTCAAAAGAAACCCATCAGTAAGAAAAGCCAACCGAGTGCCAAACAAGCATCACTGAGCACCAAAGAGATAACCGGCCAACACCAGTGACAAAAGGAAATTGAGCAACACCGAATGAACTCGGTCAAAGTAGGAACCAAGCAACACAAACAAACTCAAATATGTTTTTGGTGACACAGGATTGCCAAGGACCCGAGATGCTCCTGCATCAGACACTTGGAGTTATTTGAAAATGATTCTTCAAATCATTTGGTAGTTATGATCCAAGCTACATCCAACTTAGATTATGAAATACATGAGCTATCTTTAATCAATCTATTCTTCCACTTTACTATATATTCCACATACTATTTTCCTCTTGTACTTTTGCCAATTCTTTGCCCCAAAATTTTCTCAACTTCTTCATTCTGTTTCTTAGGATATTCCATTGGTAATGCCATGTCTTCTTTAGGCTCATGAAACTCATACAAATCAACAATGTTAAAAATAGGTGATATATCGATGTCATCAGGTAACTCAACTTCATATGCATTTCTACTGTCAAATTTTCTCAACATCTTGCAAGGTCCAAACTTTTTCATCTTCAGCTTCGCATATGTTCCAACATGAAATCTGCCTTTTCTCAAATGAACCATCACTTCATCACCAAGATCAAAAGTCTTATGTCTTCTTGATCTATCAACTTTGTCTTTGTATTTATGATTACTCTTTTCTAGTTTTAGCTTCATATCTTCATGCAATGTCTTTATGTACTCATAAAATTTTACTCCTTTAGCACTTCTCTTTCCTTCATCATCAATGTCTCTCCAATCAGATATACCTCTTGATTTTATGCCATTCACAATCTAAAATGGTTTTTTTCCTGTACTCGTATTCACTAAATTATTGTATGCAAACTTTGCTTGTGCCAAAACATAATCCCAATTACCTGGTGTGTCTCCAACTAAACATCTCAAAAGATTTCCCAACCTTCTATTCACAACTTATGTCTGTCTATCGATTTGTGGGTGAAATGTAGAACTATATTTCAACTCAGTACCCAACTTTCTCTGAAGATTCTTCAAAAAGTATCCAACAAATTAACTGTCTCGGTCAGAGATAATACTCCTCGATAATCCATTCAATCTTACAATTTCCTTAAAGAAAAGATCTGCTACATGTACTACATCTGATGACTTTCTACAAGGTATAAAATGTGCCATTTTAGAACTCTATCCACAACAAAAAATATAGAATCATTACCTCTTATTGTCTTGGGTAAGCCAAGAACAAAATCCATACTAATGTCAATCCAAGGTCTCTCAGGTACAACAACCAGTGTATACAATCTAGTATTCTAACTAACTCCTTTTGAAACTTGACAAATTCCACAACTTTTCAAAAATTTCTGAACATGTTTATACAATTGTGGCCAAAAGTATTTTTCCTTAAGCAAACTCTATGTCTTATCTACACCAAAATGTCCTGCCAAACCACAACTATGTTTCTCTTTTATCAAATTAGTTCTCATAGGTCCTCTCGGTATACACAACTAAATACCTTTGAACAACATACCTCCTTGCATAAAATATTCATCCCATTTAGTACTCTATTGAACTTGAATAGGTGCTTTGCACTTTCTCCATGGCTCAGAAAAATCAGGATCAAATTCATAAGAATCTCTCATGTCATCAAAGCCTAGAATTCCATTTTTAATCTCAGTCATCAAAGATCTTCTTCTACTAAATGCATCAACAACTCAATTAGTGAATCCACGCTTATGCTTTATCACAAATGTATAACTCTATAAATAGTCAACCCATTTCATGTCTTTGATTCAACTTATTCTGACTACCCAAATATTGTAAAGCCTTATGATCGGTATACAACACAAATTCACTCGGTATCAAATAATGTCTCCATTTCTTTAGTGCTTGAACAATAGCATAGAATTCTTGATCATACACAAAATATTTCCTTTTTTCATCATTCAACTTTTCACTAAAGAAAGCAACAGGTTTACCTTCTTGAATCAATACATCTCCAATTGTACTTCCACTTGCATCACATTCCACTTGAAATACCTTATTGAAATCAGGCAATGCCAAAACAAGCAATTCATAAACCTTCTACTTTAGAGTCTCAAAAATTTTATCAGCTCCATGTGTCCACTTGAATTCTCTTTTGTAAAAACTTTCCAAACCATGAAATGATATTACCTCACTAGCATTTATAGATGTAGGCCAATTCAAAATAGCTTCAACCTTTTTAGGATCCATTTTCAAACCATCAGCTGAAATCGCAAATCTGAAATATACAATCTCCTCTTTCATGAATGAACACTTTTTCAGATTTATCAGCAACTTTTCTTCTTTCAATCTCTGCAAAACTTCTCTAACATGCAACAAATGTTCTTCTCTGGTCTTAATGAATATCAAAATATCATCAAGATATACAATCACAAACTTACCCAAGAATTTCTTCAAAACTTCATTCATCAACCTCATAAAAGTGCTCAGTGCATAGTTAAACTAAAAGTCATAACCAACCACTCATACAAACCTTCTTTTGTCTTGAAAGTAGTCTTCCATTCATCACCTTCTCTGATTCTGATCTGATGATACCCACTTTTCAAATTAATCTTGGTAAAATACTTTTCTCTAGTCAAACTATCCATTATATCATCCATTCTCAGTATAGGAAACCTATACTTCATTGTTATCTTGTTGATTTCTCTACAATCAGTACACATTCACCATTCTCCATTCTTCTTAGATGCCAATACCACAAGTTCTGCACAAGGACTTAAAATTTCTCTGATCAAACATTTCTCCAGCAACTCTTGAATCTATTGGTTCAATTCCTATTTCTCGGTAGGTGTCAACTGATGAGGTGCCTTATTCGGTAAACTAGCTCTAGGAATTAGATCCATGCAATGACCAATGCTTCTTTTTAGTGGCAAAAGATCAGGTACATTATCAAAAATGATTTCACTATACTTGGTGAGTAACCTATTAATCTCCTCAGGGACATTATCCTCTATTTTCTTACTCAGTTTGTTAGGAATCACAACAAAACATACATCATTTCTCATTAAATCCTTAACAAACTTTCTTTTTTCCATCAAGTAAATTTTCACAAATGTGGAAACATTACTAATAGGTGCTTCCATCAAAGGTAACAAGATTTGGCTCTTTCCATCAACCACAATAGTATACTTATGCAATCTTCCATCATATATAGCATGTCTATCATATTGCCATGGTCTACGCAAAAAAATATGACAACAATCCATAGGCATGATATCACATAACACCTTATCATAGTAATTTCCAATCTTCAAATTCACATAACATTATTCACTTGCCAGGAGTGTATGCTCATCTTTGATCCATGAAATTTGATAGGGCTTCAGATGTTTCAACCTTTCCAACTGCAACTTTGTGACCATCTCTTCAGACGCTAGATTCTCTGAGCTACCACTGTCAATGATTACCTTCCAAAATTTGTCAAAAACTCTACATCTGGTCTTGAACAAACTCTTCCTTATCAGATCTTCCTTTTTACTTTCATTCCATAGTTCTCTTCTTACCATCAAGTTATTATCCTTCTCAGGTTCATTTGGTGACTCTTGTTAGAATAATTGAGAGGGGGGTGAATCAGTTATCCATAGTCCCAATCACAAAATGTATATCCAAAAACAATTTACTAAAAATTTTGCAGCTCGATAAACTAAAATAGTATTTTGTCTATGCTTTTACCGATTACTAGTTAATAACATATAATGATTACTAACCAAATCCAATATGAAACATGTAAAGTATGATAACAAACAATCATCACAATCAACACATAACACAAGAGATTTATCATGGAAACCTTGTGAAGGGAAAAATCATCTGGGACCGGCAACCCAAAAATTGTTCACTCTTCTGAAGTAAGGTCAGTGAAGACCCAACCCTATTAAAGGTTACAAACACACTGTGAGATGTGACCTTGTTAGAGGATTTTAGACCAATTATTATTGTCTAACCAGCATTCACTATGGGGTTGACAGGATAACAAATGTACACTCTATGAATGACATTACAAGACTTTCTAGTCCACTCTATTAAGAGATTTCTCTATTTACAATGGTTAAAATGTAACAACAGTTGATTTGATTACAACACAACTTCAATTGCAAATTATAAGATCTATGTTAAACTCATTCAAATCCTCTGATCAATATTTTAATTTGGTTTCAATCAATATTCAGTAACTTACTGTCGCTCGGTAATAGCTTTTTGACGCTTGGTAATCTCTGCAGTTTGGTTCTCCTTAACCAGTCTGATTAGGCATGCATGAAGCTTTTTCATGCAATATCTTCTGTAGTCTCCTTCTTTCAGCATGATTTCATCATGAAATCCTAGTCTCTTAAATAGACAAGTAAACTATTTTAATTTCATCCATCAGATTTTGCCGCTTAATCTCCTTTGTTTATTTTGCCGCTTAAACCTTCCTTGGCTGATGTGTCAATAACACATTTTATTTCAATCCATTAGATCTTCTTCAAATTATGTTAGCCGTCGATCTTTGTAACAAACATTATCTTCATCTCTGATTTTGATGTACTTTACAACTCATCAACTTCATCAACTAAACTAGTCATTTAGTTCTTTTCTTCAACTTGATTAACAAAGAAATGTGTCGGTGAACACAAGCTCAGTTTATACTATGATCAGTATACACTACACTGTGTCAGTGTATACTGAAATGGTTCTTTAACCGACAACACTGCCTTATGCATTTTTCTCTATCCTTCATCATAGATGAATGCAACATAATCAAGTCAATAACATAAGGTCATAGACTCATCCATAAGTTATCCAATGTGTTTCTTATCCTTATCTGTCATATCCATCTTCCTCATGTAGATATATTATGTTCTTCATCTCTTTTCTTCTTCTTCTATAGATGTTTGGGTATAGTAACTTACGAGATAAGTACTGTCAAAACTAGTTGACATCAATGACAACATATTACTAATTTAATCATCTTACATATCTAATCAGCAACTCAATGATCTTAAATCATAGATCTTCAAGTTATACAATATATTCAAATCAGTTGTAGTTCATCAATCTCTCCCTTTGGCATTGATGGAAACACAAGCAATATGAAATATGCCATACACATACCAAGCATGTATTCTACAACTCTGTCAACAAATGTTGTAATGGTACAAGCTCCAAGGTACAAATGTTGTAACTTAGTTTGCAAGGAGTAGACTAAGTTCTGTAGATATGATCTTTTCAGCTCCCTTTTTTGTATCTATCTCCCTTTGTCTTTGGCTCCATATTCTTCATATTAATCTCTCTCCCTTTGATAGCAATGTGAAAGAACAATACAAACATAAAACTCTGTAGTAGCCATGTAACTCTCTATTCTCCAGTGCATTCTTTGTATCTCGATATACTATTATGAAAATCGATTCTAGTACTTCAATTTTTCACAACCTTAGACAAAAATCCAAAGTGTGAACTCTGTTGCATCAACATGTATGATCTTTTGATAAGATTAGGCTAATGCAACCTCTAGATCACCTTAGTGACTGGTAGACAGGGGATGGACCCCAAGTCTAGTCCTCAAGTATTCATATGTATCCTTTGGTAGAGGCTTTGTAAATATGTTAGCAAGTTGTTCTTTTGATGTAACAAATTCTAGCTTAACTTTCTTCTCCTGCACTTGTTCCCTTAAGTAATGATACTTAATTGATATATTCTTTTTTTTAGAGTGCATCACCAGATTCTTTGAAATATTAATAGCACTAGTGTTATCACAATATATAATCACCGGCTTAGTGATTACCTCATTCATTCCTTCTAATACTTGCTTGATTATAAGCAATATTTGAATAGTTAGTAGCAGCAGAAACATACTCTGCTTTAGTTGTAGACTGAGAAATGCACACCTATTTCTTACTTCTCCATGTAACAAGTCTTTCACCAAAGAAGAATGCTCCTCCGGTGGTACTTTTTCTATCATCCACATTTTTAGCCCAATCAGCATCAGTGTATACCTTCAGTTCAAACTTGCCTTTCTTAGGATACCACAATCCATAATCTTCATTTTTCTTTAGGTATCTTAAGATTCTCTTTATAGAAACCATGTGTGACTCTCTAGGGTTTGCAAAAAATCTAGCAACTATTCCAACAACATGTGCTATATCAGGTCTACTGTGAACTACATACATTAACTTACCAATCATGGATTGGTACAGTGTCTGATTTACCTCAGCAGTTCCATCTTCTTTAGTTAGTTTATATCCATTAGCCATGGGTGTTCCCACAGGTTTAGCATCTTCCATGCCAAATGTCTTCAAGAATTCCTTTATATATTTAGATTGTGTGATGAATATACCATCATTCTGTTGAATCACTTGTAAGCCTAGAGAGAACTTAATCTCTCCAAACATAGACATTTCAAATTCACTTTTCATTTCATCAGAAAATGACTTACAAATTTGATCTTGTCCTCAAAATATTATGTCATCCACAAATATCTCAGCAATCAAGATAGTATCATCAGAATTTCCTTTCATGTACAGATTACTGTTCTCACTTGTTCTAACAAATCCAATACCCAACAAATAGTTATGCAGCCTCTCATACTAGACTCTCAGTGCTTGCTTCAAACCATATAAAGCTTTATGTAATCTACTTACCATGTCTTTGTTTTATGGATCAACGAACCCTTCAGGTTGTTCTATGTAGATTTCTTCTTCAAGTATCCAATTCAGAAAAGCTGATTTGACATCCATTTGGTAAAATTTGAACTTTTTATTTGTAGCATATGCAAGTAACATTCTGACTCCTTCCAATCTAGCAATAGGTGCAAATGTTTCACCATAATCTATTCCTTCATCTTGTGCATATCCCTTGCATACTAACCTAGCTTTGTTCCTTGTTACCTCTCCATTCTCATTAGGCTTGTTTCTGAATATCCACTTAGTACCAATAACATTCTTATCCTTAGGTTTGGGTACTAAACTCTAGGTTTTGTTCTTCTCTATCTATTCTATTTCCCATTTCATTGCATTAACTCATTCATCATTTTCTAATGCAACTTTTACATTCTTCAGTTCATATTAAAAAACTAGACATGTACCTTGTCTTGCTTTGCTCATTGTTTGCATGCCAGTTTGTCTTTTTCCAATGATTTGTGTCTCAAGATGATGTCTTTTGACAAATTTTGTTAGTATCAGATCTCTTCTTTCTTGTTCATCCTATGAAGGTTCATTTTCTTGCTTGGTGGGTGCTTCCTGCTCGCTGGTTTCTTTTTCCTATTCCTTGGTATTATTTTCCTATGGACTGGTTGTCACTGTCTACTACATTGGTAGGTACTCTAGTTGTTCAATGTAACTAAATCTACCATAGTCTTCTGGTTCTTTCATTCTTTCCTCTGCATTCTTTTCATCAAATTCATCAACTTGAACATTAGTACTTTCAATCATTTTATTAGTTACCTTGTTAAGACACTTGTATGCTTTACTTTTAGTGGAATTGTTAGGAATAGTCCCAAGAGATAACTGAGAGGGGGTGGGGTTGAATCAGTTATCTACAAGATTCAACTATTTATATAATTAAGTATACTTAAACATAAAGCATAACCACAAGGAAAGAACACATGAACACAACACCAATATTCTGGTTACAGGGAAACCCAAATAGGTAAAAGCCCTAGTGGGAATTGACACCCACTAATATTCTACACTAGTGTATTATGATCCTTGTTAGAAGATCCTTAACCTTGTTAGGAGTTGCTTTATAATATATTTAGTATAGTAGACCTGGTCAAGGGTCAGACCCTATTAGGAGTCTTTTACAATTGTCCTTGTTAGGGGAGAGGATGCACTGTCTAAGAGCACACTACTCAAAGTGGTGAAGGATACAACCTTCTATTTAATAGATACACACTATATCTGGATCTTGGTGAACTCTAGTTTGACCTGCTATCTGGATTAGTTCCAATGAATAGCACAAATATTTTACTTGGTCACATAGACCTTCTTCTAATGGCTCAACACTTCACACACTCTGCTCTACTCTGCTTAATCAACTATGAACCACACTTAATAAATTACAAATGATTGCCTATAAATATATTTCCTCCAAATGATATAATCAAGTCGGCCTGTTAGAACCATCTTGAAATAATATTAGAGAAACTATAACAAACTTTGATATACATTATGTTGGCTATACTATGCACGCAACATAATCTAGGACCTGTCCAACAAGATAATTGTAGATGCACGCTACACACTATCGGCTCTACCAAAACAATTGGATCTTTCTCCTCAAGCTGAATTACTTCATGCACTCTTAACCGAACATCAATAACTCTTCTCTAAGATTAAATCCAAGGGAACATACCCACATGATAGGCGCAACTCTAGAACCAATAAAATCTCTGTCGACTCTTCTGAATAAACACAAGAAACTGCTACTGGTGAATAGCAACTCCATAACTTTACTTATACTAATTATCAGACTATGTGTCCATAATTGAAACATCACTAACATGTCTTCAAAATATATCCAAGCGTGCAAGTTATGTAGTCAAGGATGACAGATCCAATGAAGGACAGTCCAAACCTTATAGCTAAAAGAATTACATAGTGGAATACTCAACAAAATAGGCAACACCACAAATGTTTCAATCAATTTGCATTAACATTCCCGGCTATAAGGCCTTCCGGGTTAGGGCCAAATACAAAATGAAACAATTTTACAAGATCCACAACTAGATCCAATACAAACTCAGCTAGTTCAACTCTGAAGACAATAAAAAATTGATGGAAACCCTAAGGCGGATCTAAACGTGAGCTTGCAAGCCTCCAAGAAATCTCCTTGTTTCCAAGCATGCAAACCCCTAGCTCTTCAACAAGGAACTATCAGATTACAATCTGATCTACAAGAACATCAAGAACTTTTCCACAACTTCACCAACTCTAGCTTTTCGAACGTCAGATCTGTCTCACTAAGTTTTCCAAGTCATGAATCTTTCACGCTCAGTTCTCTCCCTATGTTCCACTCCTAAAAATCTACCCAAGCCCTCCTTAAATACTAATCATCAGCCACAAGTCGGTTGGATGAAACCCTTAAATCCCCAAAACAAATAATTAAATTCCATACAAGTTAGCTTACAAATGTATACAAACATTTAATTTTGCATGTCAACCCAAGACAATGGCTACCGACAATTAATTCACCAAGTCGGCTCACAAATCACATAAAAGTTCAATCGGTAAGTCTGAACTACCGAGCAATAGTAAAAATTATCAAGCATGCCAGGCATCACTGACCACCAGTATCGACCAAGCACCACAAGCATGACCGAGCAAAAATTTCACTGAGTGCCAGAGACTACTGAATTTCTTCAGTGACCGAGCTTCCTTCAATGATCGAGACCTTTGGTCAAGGCTACAATCGAGTAAAAACTAACCAAAACACAAACACTCCATGCAATTTATCGAGGACATAGAATGCCCCTACCTTAACCTTGGATGCCCCTATATCAGACACCCCAGTTTCCAAAAGATGTTCATATGTGAGAAAAACATCTTTCAGGATTCAACACATAAATCTTGAACTAGTTCTTCACATATAAGTCCTCCACCTTTTCTGCTTGCAAAGTCTTCCACTTCAGCTTCCTCTATCTTTTCAAGTCTTTTCTGGACAATGTACAGGTTGGTTCTTTATATTGAACATTCATTTTCTCAGGATCCACAACCTTAACTCGGCTACCAATACTCAGGCTTCTCTTATTGAGCATTACATCCATCAAAGGCATCAGTGAAAACTTCTTGTAATTCTTCTCAATAGTAAACACATTCCTGACACAGTCCTAAATATCTCTACAATCATATTGCCAAGGTCTACTGAGCAATATATCACAACTATTCATCTTCACAATGTCACAAAGCACAAGATCCTTGTACTGGCCAATCTGAACATCGATGAAGCATTGTTCCCTAACTACCAAAGCATGAACATCTTGCAACCAGCCAAGCCTATAAGGACAAGGATGTTTCATTCTACTCAAACCAAGTTTCTAAACTAGGTCCTGAGCAACAAGGTTATTAGTGCTACCACTATCAACAATAACATCACAGAGTTTACCTTTAGTCTTGCATCAGGTCCTAAACAAGTTACTCCTTTGACAAGGTTCATCCTTTGTACCAAGTAATGTTCACCGAAGTAGCAAGTTCTTTGATTCAGGTTCATTCTGAATGTTCTCATTCATCACAGCTATCTATCAATCAACCTTCTTCTATGTACACTCAAAAGAATGGTGTTCTTCCTCTCCATAGTTATAGCAAGTACCCTTAAAGATAAATCTACCAGTCTTCTTCTTTGGTTCCACAGGTTTTGGTTCATCTTTTGCATCAGTCAGTTTCTCCTTTACTAAGTAATCAATCTTTTCTTTCCCTCGGGATTTATTAGGCTATTTCCTCTTCAACTTATCTTTTGCCTTTAAAGCATACTGATAAGAATCTTCAACAAAATCAATCTTCAGCATACCAAGCTCATCCTAAATATTGAATCTCAGACCATTCACATATTGAGCTACCTTTTCCTTACCAAGCTCTCGATGTTCAGAATGAATAGTAAGTTTGTAGAACTCCTCGGTATAATCTTCAACAAAAAATTCCTTCTGCTTTAGATTTTTCAACTTCTTAAACAAGTCAAGCTCATAGTCAGCCGATATGAACTTACCTTTCAACCTAGTCACCATCAATCTCCACCAATTGATCTTTGTTTTACCTTCATCTTCTCAGTCTCTCTGTAGTTCTTTCCACCAAAGAGAAGCATGTCCTTTCAACTTTGTCTATGTTAATCTCACCCGAAGAGGATCTTCAATTTCTTCTAGCTCAAAGAAATCTTCAAGTTCACCAATCCAATCAATCAGATTGTTGGGCTTCAAAGTACTAGAGAAAGTAGAAACTTCCATTCAGTAATTACCAAACTAAGTAGAAGGTCTAGGTAACTGAGTAGTTTTGTCTTCACCAGATCTGTTCCTCCAGTCATCACCACTAGATCTAGCAGTTTCAAATTCTTTAGCAGCTTCTTCATAGCCATCTTCAGTACCAACATTCTAAGGTATACCAACAACAGTTCTCATGATCTCGATGACTATATCATTCTTCATCAATTCCATCTTAGATCTGAAATCTGATTTCACCTTCTCTACGATCCTGGATTCAATCATATCACAAAGATTTGAAATAACTCTAGGGTCCAATCTTCTTAGAGGCATCCTTAAAGATAAGAGAAACCCTCTGCAACAAACCCTCACCGACCACATTGTGACAATTTCCAAGTTGCAACAAGTCAGATCTCAACCTACAACCTTGTAAACAACTAGGACACAATTTCACAAGTTTAGTGCTTCAGATCTACAATCCAGATTGCGCACAATCTCTGCTCCAATAAGATCAACTTCGCAAGATCAGCCTTGCTAGGTCAAACTTCTACTTCAACAAGATCAAAACTCGCTCCAACAGAAACAAAACTTTGGTCTGATACCACCTTATGCAGTCAAGGATGGTGGATCCAATGAATGATAGTCCAAACCTTGCAACCAAATGAATTACACAATGGAATACTCAAAAAAATAGGCAACACAACAAATGTTTCAATCAATTTTCATTAACATGCCTGACTGTAAGGCCTTCTAGGTTAGGGCCAAATACAAAATGAAATAATTCTACAAGATCCACAACTAGATCCAATACAAACTCAGCTAGTTCAGCTTTGAAGACAATAAAAAACTGATAGAAACCCTAAGGAAGATCTAAACTTGAGCTCACAAGCCTCCAAGAAATTTCCTTGTTTCCAAGTATGCAAACCCCTAGCTCTTCAACAAGGAACTATCAAATTACAATCTGATCTAGAAGAACATCAAGAACTTTTCCATAACTTTGCCAACTCCAACTTTTAGAACCTCAAATCTGACTCACTAAGTTTTCCAATTCATGAATCTTTCTCCCTAAGTTCTCTCCCTTTGCTCCACCCCTAAAAATCTACCCAAGCCCTCCTTAAATACTAATCATCAGCCACAAGTCGGCTGGATAAAAACCTTAGCTCCCCTAAAAAAATAATTAAATGCCATACAAGTCGGCTTACAAATGTATACAAAAATTTAATTCTGTATGTGGGCCCAAGACAATTGCTACCAACAGTTAATCCACCAAGTCGGCTCACAAATCACACAAAACTCCAGTCGGTAAGTCTGAACTACTGAGCAACAGTAAAAATTACTGATCACGCCAGGCATCATCGACCACTAGTATCAACCAAGTACCATAGGCATGACCAAGAAACAATTTCACCAAGCGCTAGAGACTACCAAGTCCCTTCAGTGACCAAGCTTCCTTCAATGACCAAGACCGTTGGTCAAGGCTGCAATCGAGTAAAAATCAGCCAAAATAGAAACACTCCATGCAGTTTACCGAGGGCACAGAATGCCCCTGCCTTAACCTTGGATGGCCCTGCATTAGCAAGGCTCCATGATAACTGTACGAACAACCATACACAAAACACTATCTATTACTCTGTCAGGAACACTGCTGACACAAGCTATTGTATAACTATCTGTACTAACAGTTAACCTCTACGCCCATGATATCATGCTGATATCATGTCCATGCTTCATATACTGAAAGATTACTACATAAGACATCTAGGCATGCTACTTTTCATATGTTGTCTTCAATGACAAACATATAGTCAATACTGGCCTACTGGAAAATCTCCAACAATCTCCCTCTTTGGCATTGATGGCAACATGTGGAATGAAAAACCACCACCAACCCAAATGAACATTTCTTTTATAACATTCTCCATTTTGTCTTCAAAACTCCCCCAAAAATGAATCCTCCATCTGCTGCAATAATTTCCAATATTCTCCATTTCCTCAATTGAACTATTGTCATAATTGAATCCTACTCCCCCTTAGTATATTACTCCTTTTTACTTCTATTTTTCATGAATCTATATATTACTCCCCCTTTGACATCAGTGGCAAAGGGTGCAATCATTTTAAGCACCGGTACTACTCCTGAGGTAGAGTAGTCAACCTTCCATTAGTCCTTGAGGATTGATGCCTTTCCTTCTTTCTTCTAAGAAGAATCAGGGAAGGGAATTACTCCCAACTTCTCCCTGAGATACTCAAAAGTATCCTTAGGCAAGGGCTTTGTGAATATATCTACCAACTGATCTTTAGTACTCACATAGTCCAACTTGACTTCTTTCTTTCCCACTTTCTCTCTTAGGAAGTGATACTTGATCTCAATGTGCTTTGTCTTTGCATGCATCATAAGGTTCTTTGACATATTGATAGTGCTAGTGTTATCACAGTGAATAACAATGGGATAATCAATCTGATTTCCAAAATCCTTTATCATCTACTTGATCCAAACAATTGTAGAAAAATTCAAGGTTGCTGCAACATACTCCTCTTCTATTGTTGACTGAGAAATAAAATTTTGTTTCTTCTTTGTCCAAGTGACAAGTATATCACCAAGAAACACTACTCCACCTGAAGTACTCTTTCTATCATCAATACATCCTTTCCAATTTGTATCAGTGTACACATGAAGCTCAACATTTTCTGAATTAGGATACCATAGACCATAATCTATAGCGCCCTACAAGTATTTGAATATTCTCTTTACTACCATGAGGTGACTTTTCTTAGGTTCTACTGCAAATCTTCCAACTATGCCAACTGCATTGGAAATATCAGGTTTAGTCTGAGTAAGATATATGAGTTTACCAATCATAGACTTATACAATGTTATATCTACTTCTGGCGAGTCATCTTCTTTTGTAAGCTTGCATCCAGTGATCATAGGGGTTCCTGCTAGTTTGCAATCATCCATTTTGAATTTCTTCAGTATCTCTTTCACATACTTGGACTAATTAATAAAAATTCCTTTTTTTGTCTGCTGCACATTTAGTCCAAAAAAATATTTGATAAGACCAATCATACTCATCTCAAACTCATTCTACATTTCTTTAGCAAATTCTACACTTAGTTTGTCATTACCTCCAAAGATAATGTCATCAACAAATATAGCTACAAGTATTAGACCTTTAGATGTATCTCTAATGAATAGATTACAATCTACTGCTCCTTTCTTGAATCCAATCTTTGTCAAATATCCATCTAGTCTTTCATACCATGCTCTAGGGTCTTTCTTAAGTCCATAGAGGGCCTTCTTCAACCTGCATACCATATCAGGTCTATCGGATAAGGTGAATCCTTCTGGTTGCTCAATGTATACTTCTTCTTTTAAATCTCCATTCAGGAATGCTGACTTGACATCCATCTGATATACTTTGAATTTTTTGACTGTAGCATAAGCTAGAAACAACTTAATATCTTCTAATATGCTCACAGGTGCAAATGTGTCTGAATAATCAATGCCTTCTCTTTGCGCATATCCCTTACATACCAACCTTTCTTTATTTCTTACTATTGTACCATCTTCATTCATCTTGTTTCTAAATATTCATTTTGTTCCAATCACATTCTTATCACTAGGTCTTGGGACCAGTTCCCAAGTGTCATTCTTAACAATATGATCAAGTTCTTCTTTCATAGCATCATGCCAATCTGAATCATTACATGCATCTTCAACACTTAAAGGTTCAATCTGAGATAGTAAACATACTGCTTCACTACTAGCTGAGTTCTTTGCTTGTGATCTTGTTAAGACTTTGCCGCTCTAATCTCCAATGATGTCTTTCTTGGAATGATTTCTAAATGTAAACTTTGGAACTTTAGGTGATGCTGACTCATCAGCCTTAGGAGTTTCTTCTTCACTTGTCTTAGAGTCATTAAATAACACATCAATACTATCAAACATTTCTTCAATGATTGTCTCACTAGTGGAGGGTCTAGGTTCTTCTTCAATCATGGGTGAGTAATTATGATATCTTTCTTGAACCATAAAATTTTCATCAATCTTAACATGAGCACTTTCAATGATCTTTTTCAATCTTAAATTGAAATATCTATAAGCTTTACTTTTAGTAGAGTCACCAAGGAAAATACCTTAATCACTTCTTGCATCAAACTTTCCTACTGCTTCATCCATCTTGATGTAGCACTTTCTTCCAAATATTTTGATGTATTTTACTATGGGAATATTACCAAACCATAGCTCATATGGTTTTTTTTCAGCACCTAGCCTTAATTGAATTCTATTGATGGTGTAGATTATTGTATTGACCATATCTCTCCAATACATGTGTGCAAATTTTCCTTCAATCATGATGGTGCGCGCTATATCAAGGATGATCCTATTCCTTCTCTCTACAATTCTAATCTGCTAAGGGGTTCTAGGTGCACTTAACTATCTCTTTATGCCATGTTCTTTGCAGTACTCATAGAATCTGTCAAAGGTGCATTCTCCTCCTCTATTCGATGTCAAACATTTTATCTTTAGTCCAGATTCATTCTCAACCTTAGATTTGAATATTTTGAACTTCTCAAATGCTTCTGACTTATCTTTCAAGAATGCAACCCACATCATCCTAGTATAATAATAGACAAACAAAATGAAATACCTTTCACCATAGTTTGATCTTGTTTGAGTTGGACCACATAGGTCTGTGTGAATCAGATCCAACTTGTTCTCTATTGAATTTTTCTTTCTCCTGAATGAATTTTTGACATGCTTTCCCATTACACATTCCCTGCATATAGTATCAATAGGCTTTGCTATGATAGGTAGATCACCTACTGCCTTTACATTACTTATCTTTACTGTGTTATCAAAATTGATATTGTTAGAAAGTAAAGTCCACCAAGATAACTAAGAGGGGGGGGGGGGGGGGGGGTGAATCATTTATCAGATAATTATAACCTTTATCAACTTCAACAACATTTAACCATGTAATAAATGTAATTACCAACCATAGAGAGATATTCATACACAATGACACAATAACACAAGATGTGTTGACTAGGGAACCTCTTGATCAAAGAGTAAACCTTGGTGGTAATGATGCCCACAAAAGATGCACTAATATAAATATTCCTTGTGAAAGGATGGACTATGTTACGAGTCTTATGAAATACATTTAGTACATATGAATCCCTGTTAGGAGATTTTGAATCCCTGTTAAAAGATTCTAACCCTGTTAGGAGTTATGGAAGATAGAAGGACCCACTGCCCAAAAAGCTTCAGGGTAAGATCACTGAACACACTATCCAAATGACCTTAATATTATTTAGCAAAATAATATGAAATATGTTACCTTCCTACTATGCCAAACCGCACTCACTACTACATCAGATCTCAGTTTCAGATCTCTGTACTTTGCATGTCTTCCTTCACAATTTCACTTTCACAACTTCATTAGCTCTTTTCTTCACTTCATGCTTACATTCACATTCATCCATACCATTCTCACACTTCTTTCACATTGCTACTACTTTCACAATAAAGAAAAACATTCCTTCATTTATACCATACTCAAATAATTACAAATGAGTCGGCACACAAATACAAAATAAACGTTTCCACGCGCTATATCAGAATTACACAAAACTATCAGCTTCTAGATGTAATAACTCTTCACTCATGTGACCTCAAAGTTTGTGCTATGAATCATGTCACTTTCAATGTTTCTCAACCTTCCCTTTAATTGTGCAAAATCAGATTCCATCCCGATTAGGAGATATCATCCGATTTCCACAAACCGCTACTTAGGAACACTGCCTAAATACTGCTTCCACCAAAATGCTCATAACTTTTATGAATAAATGAATTTTTGTCTGTGCTCTTAACCATAGACAAATAACATATCAAATAATATAACCTCAACATCACATAGCTCTATCTACAATATCCCATGTGCGCTAATCAAAACATTGTCTGTTTCTCTGCTAGTCTCCAGAAGATCACTGTGTTGACATCAATGACAGTCCTAGTCATGAATGCAACAACAACTGCTATAGAATGACTACCAACATCTTGCATTCATTCCTTACAATCTCCCCCATTGGCATTGATGGCAACATAGATGAAAAACATCCAATGTTCCAAAAATCCAATACTGCTGCTCAGACAAACATTTCAAATATTGCTTCGTTATCCTATTCAGTTCTCTCCAACAAATGGTACAAGTGGTTTTTCATGTACACTTCACCATTGACATCAATGACATAAATTTCATCACTATGTTAAAAACAACTCAATGTCAATAGACACTATTCAGAAAATACATTCACAAGAGTCCTCATGACTCAACTCACATACTCCCCCATAGAGGAAGTACCAACATCCAATCTAGAAGAAAGATAGGGCTCATATACCACTAGACGGATGCAACCAACTGCATCATTACTCAAAAGTAGGCTGGGGCATAACCCCAAGCATACCTCTTAGATACTCAAATGTATCCTTAGGCAAAGGCTTTATAAATATGTCTACTATCTGTTCCTTTATGCTTATGTACTCCAGTTTGACTTCTTTTTCAGTAACTTTCTCTCTTACAACATGATACTTGATCTCTATATGCTTAGTCTTAGAATATGAAAACATGATTCTTAGACATAGTAGCTATACTGGTGTTGTCATAATGTATGACAATAGGCTCAAAAAACTTAATTCCAATATCCTTCAACATCTACTTCATCCAAATTATCTGGTTACAATTGTTTGCTGCTGCTACATACTCTACTTCTACTGTGCTCTGTGAAATAAAATTCATCTTCTTTCTTAGCCAAGAAACTAATCTTCCTCCAAGAAAAAAGGCTCCACCACTGGTGCTTTTCTTGTCATCAAAACTACCTCCCCAATCAGCATCTATATATGCACATAGGGTAAAATCATCAGATTTTTCATACCACAATCCATAGTCCATTGTACCTCTTAAATATCTCAGTATCCTCTTTACTACAGCATAATGTGGCTCTCTAGGTTTAGCTTGAAATCTTGCTACCATTCCAACTAAATGTTGTATATCCGGTCTAGTATGTATTAAGTACTACAATCCTCCAATCATGGATATGTATTTCTTCTGCTCAACTGCCAGTGTTTCATCTTTGCTAGATAGTTTACGTCTTGTAACCATAGGTGTTCCAACTGGTTTACAGTTCTCCATTCCAAATCTTTTCAGCAAATCATTCAAGTACTTTGTCTGACATACAAAGATACCATCACTATTTTGTGTTATTTGTAATCCCAAAAATTATTTCATCTCACCAATCATACTCATTTCAAATTCAGTCTTCATTTCATCAACAAATTTGTCACTAGCTTCATCTTCTCCTCTAAAGATAATGTCATCAACAAAAATAACTATAATCAAAAAACCATTTTCAATTTCTTTTGTATACAGATTTCTACTAGCTATTCCTTTAGTAAATCCCAATTTCAACAAATAATTATCCAGTCTAGCATACCAAGTTCTAGGTGCTTGCTTTAGTCCATATAATGTTTTTTTTAGTTTACATAACATGTCTCCTTCTTGAGTCAAAGGAAAACCTTCAGACTGCTCAATGTAGACTTCTTCCAATTCT
Organism: Chamaecyparis obtusa; assembly: GCA_027943335.1. Lineage (NCBI taxonomy): Eukaryota > Viridiplantae > Streptophyta > Pinopsida > Cupressales > Cupressaceae > Chamaecyparis > Chamaecyparis obtusa. Next base: position 1,571,677 of record BSBK01003837.1, read on the forward strand.
CCATTCAAAAATGCTGACTTCACATCCATCTGATACACTTTGAATTTCTTAAAAGATGCATAGGCCAAGAACATTCTTATTGCTTCAATTCTTGCTACAGGTGCAAAAGTTTCTTCATAGTCAATTCCTTCTTGCTGTGAGTATCCTTTACAAACTAATCTTGCTTTATTTCTTACTACTTCTCCTTGTTCATTCATCTTGTTTCCGAATACCCATTTAGTTCCAATCACATTCTTGTCTTTAGGTCTAGGGACCAATTCCCATGTCTTGTTCTTTTCAATTTGATCAAGTTCTTCTTTCATAGCATTAATCCAATGTTCATCTTCACAAGCTTCACTAGTAGATTCTTCTCTAGATTCTTCTGCATGACTCTCATTCAATAATTCACTGTCAGTCTTATAGAATAATTTAGTAGTTTCAATGTTAGGCTGAGGATGAGCTTCTTCATTAGATTCGTAGTCAAGCATTCTTTGCTGAATTTTAAACTTCTCATCAACTTTAACACTTGCGCTTTCAACAATAGTTTTAGTTCTCTTATTGTAACATCTATATGCTTTGCTCTTCAAAGAATATCCAAGAAAAATACCTGCATCACTTCTAGGATCAAAATTTCCAATTGTTGGTACTATGAAAAATTCATATAGTTTTGAGCCCATGTTCAGCGAATTTTCTTAAGCCAAAGTTTGTGACCTTCAAAGAGTAGTTTAAAAGGAACCTAGGTTCAAGTGCATGTAAGGATGGACCTGTTGAATTTTATGACATAATGCATAGGACAGGTGTCCCTCACATTTCATTTGACATATACAATTGTTCACAAATTTCAAATTTCAGTTTGGACAAGTTTTGAGTGTACCCATTTGAAAGCCTGTGCAAAAATTAACACTTTACGTCCTGTCCAGTTTTCATTGAATGGCCTACTTCAGAGGCTTGCATCTAACACCTAGGTAGTGGTCATGATGAAAGGAATGTGGCATCATATTTTAATCATGACAAAGTGCTACCATATAAATTTTTAGGCCATGATGAATCTTTTTGGGTGATTTGCCAATCTGATTCCATTTCAAGTTTCTAACATTCTAAATGGGTCAGTTGCACAGTTTAGTTGGAGGCCCTGTTCGGATGAGTGCATTAAGTTCCTTGTGATTGATCAAGATGTACCAGTTGTTGCATCATGTTTTAGGCATGGGAATAAGTCATCTTGCCAATTTTCAACCTCCCATGTGCCCGTTTGACATGTTTGCCAGAGCCATTCAGATTGCAGATTGTTAATTTTCTCCAGCAGTGCATTGTTCAGTTTTCTGAGTAGCTCACTTTGGGATCTTTCCATTTGCGCCCAAGTTGAGGTCAATCATAATTGAATGGTGTTCCATAATCTAGACATGAAAATGATTCTCTATGATAAGTTTCAAACCATGAGGAATCTGATTGATGACTTTTCTCGATCGATTCCAAACCCAATTTCTATGAATTTGACTAATTTTAGTTCAGGATGTTCTAGGTGGTCAACTTTGGAGATTAATAATTGATAATCGGTTGATTGTTTGATGAATCTGATCATGGACTTGTTTTATGTGTATGAGAGAGTATCTATATCCAGGGTTTTAGACTGTGAAGGTTTTTCTTTGATCAGATTGCTAGGCCAGTAAAAGGGTGTTCAAGATTGATGAAAAATGTGGATGGAGTAATTCTGTAAAATAACCATTTTTGGAATTTCATAGCTTTTTAGTGGATGAACACCTCCAGTTGAGGATTTTTTTGTTGCGATCCTTGTTGATAATTCTACTACCAGATCCAGTAGCTTGTCTCCAGCCCACCATCTGATATTTTTAGCTCATCTCTTTCCGAGGCAGCAGTCGGCAGTATTTTTAGTTTGTGGTTTTCTAGCAGTTCTGAATGGGTGTTTTTAACTTTTAAAATCTCTCACCTCGTTCATTTCTAGGTGAAGCCGTCTGGCAAGGTTGTTATTTGTAGTACAAGGTTTGTGTCCACCAGCTTTCAACTTCCAAAAATAAGTTTTCATCAGCAATTTGATAGCATGACTGGAGGTGTTTTAATCAATTTTGGGGACTGGCGGAGTGATAAAAATTAAGGTTTTTCAAAGTTGTCCGGTTGTCCGCATCAGATCCAGTTGTTGTTGCAAGTCATTCTGCATCATTTTTGGGGCCAGCTATTTGAGTTCAAGATTTTTGGGGCCAAAGGTAATGACGGTGGACAATAAGACTGAACTGGATGGAGTTTTGTTTGCATAGAAGTTCCTTGAGGCTTTCCATTTTTATACATTTTGTATATGAATTTGTTGAGGTTGTGTGCATATTTTTGTGGAGGACTGGCACACTTCCATTAAGATTGCCACAGCCACTTATGATTGCAGACAAAGATAGGGGACACTACTATTCTATAAAGATCTTGAGCCGCCAACATAGGTGAGGGATGTTGTGTATGCATCAAAGACCAAAGCATGCATGCACCAAGTGATGTGGTGCTGCACACTAAAGAAAAGGGGAGAGACACAAGGTAGGGGTGCGTACCTGTGTCCTCAAGGCCTACGCATGTGTATATGGAGGGCGCTGTCAGATCTTTTCCTTACGCACCAGTTAATTCTGCTTTTTGCATACGCCTTTTACATCATATTGCACACTTCTTTGGGCCTGTCTGTGCCTTTAACAGGGGAGTGTTTGTGCTATCTCACACACAACTCTAAGAATTAGTTTGAGGGGCTTACGTGAGTCTCCTGGAACTTTGTAAGTTCCCAACAAAGGTCCAAAACCAAAGGGGTGTGGGCTACAGGCAATCTCCAGATTTAAAGACAAGTGCGCTCCTTATCCCTCACGCATTTTGGTGTGCTACATTGTTCAGTATGCACACATTAATATGAGGGCTACTACTTCAAACATGCACATGCCTTTGCAGGGGCCAAGGAAGATGTACGCCCAGTAGGAAAGTGGAATTGGGGGCCTTGCGTGAGCATTAGTGGAAGGATTGCGTAAGCTCCCTGTTTAGTTGCTTCTTGCAGCACGAAGGGAGAAGGCCAAGAGGAATACCCTGTGGTCTTATGTATCCCCCAACCATGGAAGATTACCCTAGGGGTGTACTCCTTTTCGTACCTTTTCCGCAGGCCTCAAACAAATTTATAAGGCTTGCGCATGGAGGAGGATTCTTGTGTGGTGTTTAAGTCGCACATACGCAAGAAAAATATGTGTTAATAATATTTAAAAGGAAGAGCAAAAAGGTTAATAATAAAGAGCTAAGAAGAAGGACTATGTGGTGTGGGTCATGACAGATCGATGTGGGCCCACCCAGTTAGGTACCCACTATGGATACATTTTGACATAAAAACTATTATAAACTAGGAACCTAATATCCCACATTCACGCCGCGTGAGAGGAGTAAGAAGTTTATAAGGAATAACACACAATATGTTATTGTCTCAAGTGGATGCAAGTCAAAAGAGCTCACATACATGCGGAGATCGAGGTGGATTGCAGGCCCAGATGGAAGGTAACAAATTTTTGACAGCATGCAGATTTGAGCTCCTCGAGATGCGCACCCAAATGGACGGTCGTCACCAAAGCACCAAGATAAAGTTGCATAGAGATTAATATAGTGGTCTAGCAACCTACTAACACCTGTCACCTGATGACATGGCCCAAGAAATACAAATTGGCACCAAATGGATCCGCCGACCAATTAAAATGTCACACTTGGCAGTAAACGGTGACGAGGTGATGACAAAGCATGATTGAGCAGATGGTCAGCTGCCTTGGGATGTGTGCCCATCCAACGGTCATTGCAAAAGTGTAGGGTTGAAGATGCTTGAGGTTTAACCATGGTGAAATGGTGACAGTGTGACATGTGTCCCGAGGTGAGCTATCGGGTGGATACACAGTCAGTGAAGTAGGCCAATCAGAGAATGACAAGTGGCAGAGGGAGTGCTGGAAGGTGTGACATGGCAGATCAGGTGGACCAGTAGACAAATTAGGTGATGCCAAGTGGCATGGCCTACTCCTTGAAATTTGAGGTTTCCATAAAGTTAAAATTCGAATTTGATAAAGTCAATTATATCAAAAGGTCAAAAATTTAAATAATGGAGGCTGTTCACGGGGAATAATGTTTGAGGGCTTTAGTTTTACCCAAATATGCAAGTGTTATATGTTTTCAGAATCGGCATCAAACAAGATTTTCAATGGTAGTGCTAAAAATTAGATTTGACAAAGTTGGTGAGAGAAGTAATGGACTATGTAATTTTGAGGCCAATTTTGGGTAAAGATGCAGATTTTTGTAAAAGAAGTTTCTAGATTGTAAATAATATTAGATTTGTCTGAGATATTTTTGAGAGTCTTAGGGTTGACTGTGTTGCCCTAAAAATGCCCTAAATGATATTTTTGTTGTATCCTTGTTCTTATAAAAGGATTTTTGTAATCATTTAGAAGGGGCTAGCTAGAAATTCTTGACACAGGAAGCTGAAAAGCTAAGTGTGTATCCTTAGTCCAGATTGTAATATGTTTTTCTAAGTTGTGTCAATACAGTGGAAAAACCTTCTGTATCTTTTGCATATTATCTAGGTGTTTTATTCTGAAATGGTTTGTAATATAGGAACTTGAATCCTCATACTTAATGCAGTTTTCAATTTTAAGATCTCTCCTTCAGTTGTGTTTCTTGGGTTTTGAGTTTTCTAACTCTTAGCATAGGGTTTACTTGTGTATATGTTTTATCTCTCAGCCTTGATCTAGGATTAGGTTAAAAGCCTCTGAGTGAAGCATAGATTCATTTGGTTAAATCAGGAAGGATGTTTGTAAGCAGTGTATGAATCTGGTTTGTTGTGTTTATGGCTTGGAATATGTGTTCTTGTATTTTGTATCTATCTTAGATATATTACCCAATGGATAAGGCACTGATCAAAAATTAGTATCTCCTCTACTGATGCAAGTTTGGCATGGTTGTTTACATTCTTCAAGAAAACATAATCAATACCAGTTATTTTGCTTTCATTTACTTTATATGTTGTTCTACCCAGTGATGGAGAGTCAATGAGTAATAAGTTGTTACTTATTACTTTCTCATTGTTACCTATTGTAAGATCCAGTATTAGATAAAGAACATAGTTATATCTATTGGATTAGGTGTACCTGTCTTGGTTTTGCAGAGCCAGAAGTGAAGAGGGAAGTCTTGTCCCTATAGTTGGTCCAGTTGCCTAGAGATTTCTCATATTTGAAATTAACCAATCCTTAACATCAGTCATAGGCATATTGGTATCTCATGGAGTGTAAAATCCTATCTAGGAACCAACACCAATATCATCATCTCTCTTTATATAACATTTTCTTCCAAAAATTCTAAAATACTTAACTAAGGGTGCATGTCCAAACCATAATTCATAAGGTGTCTTGTTTGTATCTACTTTGATTTGTACTTTGTTCATTGTATATACTATTGTATTCACTGCTTCTCTCCAAAATGTATTCGCCAAATCATTCTCAAATAACATAGCTCTTGCGGCTTCAGTCACTGGCCTATTTCTTCTTTCTGTAATACCATTTTGTTTAGGTGTTCTAGGGGCTAAAAACTATCTCTTAATACCATTCATTTCACAAAAGGTGTTAAACTCTCTAGAAGTAAATTCTCCACCTCTATCAGATCTCAAACATTTAATCTTCATTCCAGATTCATTCTCAACTTTATTCTTAATGATCTTAAACTTATCAAATGCTCAAATTTTTCTTTCAAAAATGCAATCCACATCATTCTTGTAAAATCATCAACAAGAATCATAAAATACCTTTCTCCATAGAATCCTCTAGTCCTAGTAGGACTACTTAAGTTTGTGTGAACAATCTCCAACTTCTCTATCGATGTGAACTTCTTACTAGGAAATGAACTTATCTTTTGCTTAGCCATCACACATTCTTTGCAAATCATGTTAGTAGGCTTCATAATTTTAGGCAAATCCCTTACTGCAAGTGTAGTACTTACTTTCACAATGTTATCAAAGTTTATATGAAAAAACCTTCTATGCCACAACCAACTATCATTAATTTTAGTAATCAAGCATGTCATCTCAATAGGATTCAACTGAAATACATTACCTCTGGTTCTAGATCCAGTTCCAATTAAATTTCCATCTTTATCCTTTATCACACAAATTTTCTCAGTAAACCAAACATGATATCCCTTATCCACTAACTTTCCAACACTCAAAAGATTATGTTTCAATCCATCAACAAAATAAACATCATCAGCATTAGTCTTTCCATCAAGAGTAATAGATCATATACCTTTAATCAAACAAGGTGCATTGTTACCAACTCTAACAATTCATCCATCATAGTTGTTAAACTTTATAAACTTCTTCATGTCACCAGTCATATGATGTGAACAACCACTATCTATAATCCAATCAGCTTTCTTTTCAACTTGGGAAACTAATGCTTTTTCCTCCTTAACATCAGATTCAAAATTCTCTTCTTTAATTGCTACAAATCCTATTTCATCATTAATCTTAGTATCACTTTCACTCAAAGTTTTTTCTATACTAGCTTCAAGATCTTCATCATTAGCATAATAACATTCCTTAGATCTTCTAGGCTTAAAATTATTTCTATACTTCTTAACTCTCTTAGGACACTTAGATGCAAAATGACCATTTTCTTGACAAGTCCAACATTTAAAATTTTTATTACCGTCTAGTTCTCTTTTCACAAGCAAGGCAATACCTTCTTCAATCTTCTTATCTTTTTCATTTCTAGATTTTCTGCTGCTAGCATAATCTCCACTCACACTGGTACTTCTTGACAAAGTAGGATGAATATTAAGAGCACTAAATGCTATCTCCATTCTAGGTAAGTTTCCTGATACCCTCAAGTTCATTTTTGCTACTTCCAATCTTCCATGAAGAGTCTCTCTTGTAAAGTTTTTAGTACAAGGTATAACTTGTTCAATCATCTATGTTGTCTGCTTAAATACAGGAGTCAATGTGCTCAGAATTTTCCATATTACTTCATTCTTTTTCGTTGTTCCTCCACAAGCTTTTATTCCTGCAACAATTTCTAACATTCTACCAATATAGCTTCTAATAGATTCATCTTCCATCATTCTTATATCTTCAAATGCACATATCCAATTATGTAATCTAGCTCTCTTTGCATGTTCATCACCTTCAAAACTAGAGTGTAAAGCTTTCCAAATTTCATGGGCTTTTGTTAAACATTTTACCTAACTGTATTCATTCTCTAGAAGTGATGTCAAAAGTGCTTCTCTTGCAAGTATGTTACACATGAATAGATCTAGCTCATCTTTAGATCCTGTCTCAAGATTATCTTCTCCAATGATAGTCTTCTCATTCTTTGTAATCAACCAACAACCTGGTCCTAAACATAGTAGATGTGTCTTCATCTTCTCTTTCCAACTGTCAAAATTTACTCCATCAAACTTAGGGATTTTTTTCTTAAAATTCACCATGGATCTCCTTAAGATATTAAACTTTTCTTTCAAGGACTTGCTACTCTGATACCAATTGTTAGAAAGTAAAGTCCACCAAGATAACTGAGAGGGCGGGTGAATCAGCTATCAAATAATTATAACCTTTATCAACTTCAACAACATTTAACTATGTAAGCAATGTAATTACCAACCATAGAAAGATATTCATACAGAATGACACAATAACACAAGATATGTTGACTAGGGAACCTCTTGATCAAAGAGTAAACCCCTGTGGGAATGATGCCCATAAAAGATGCACTAATATAAATATTCCTTGTGAAAGGATGGACTCTGTTAGGAGTCTTATGAAATACATTTAGTACATATGAATCCCTATTAGGAGATTTTGAATCCCTGTTAAAAGATTCTAACCCTGTTAGAAGTTATGGAAGATAGAAGGACCCACTGCCCAAACAGCTTCAGGGTAAGATCACTGAACACACTGTCCAAATGACCTTAATATTATTCAGAAGAATAATATGAAATATGTTACCTTCTTACTGTGTCAAACTACACTCACTACTACATCAGATCTCAATTCTAGATCTTTGTACTTCGTATGTCTTCCTTCACAATTTCACTTTCACAACTTTGTTAGCTCTTTTCTTCACTTCATGCTTACATTCACATTCAACCATACCATTCTCACACTTCTTTCACATTTTTTCTACTTTCACAATAAAGAAAAACATTCCTTCCTTTATACCACACTCAAATAATTATAGATAATTCGGCACACAAATACAAAATAAAAGTTTCCACACGCTACATCAAAATTACATAAAACTATCAGCTTCTAGATGTAATAACTCTTCACTTGTGCAACCTCAAAGTTTGCACTGTGAACCACGTCACTATCAATGTGTCTCAACCTTCCCTTTAACTATGCAAAAATAGTTTCCATCCCTATTAGGAGATATCATCGGATTTCCACAAACCGCTACTCAGGAATACTGCCTGAATACTGCTTCCATCAAAATGCTCATAACTTTTATGAATAAATGAATTTCTATCTACACTCTTAACCATAGACAAATAACATATCAAAGAATATAACCTCAACATCGCATAACTCTATCTACAATATCCGAAGTGCGCTAATCAAAACACTGTCTGTTTCTCTGCTAGTCTCCAGAAGATCACTGTGTTGACATCAATGAAAATCATAGTCATGAATGCAACAACAACTGCTACAGAATGACTGCCAACATCTAGCATTCATTCCTAATAGATATGTCATAGTCTTTTATGCCACAACCAACTGTCATCAACTTTAGCAACAAAACAACTTGCTTCTGAATTGAGTTGAAAAACATTACCTCATCTTTGAGCCTGATGCAATAATAACACCATCCTTGTTGTTAATGATGCATTTTTCATCTTTAAACTCCAACTGATAGCCTTTTCCAAGTAACTATCCAACACTGAGAAGGTTATGTTTCAAACCATCAACATATAGAACATCATCAGTACTATTCTTTCCATCCAAGGTGATGGCTCCTCTACCAACTATTGGTTTAGGAGTGTTGTCTCCGAATCTAACCATACCACCATTGTATTTGTCCATATGAACAAATCTATCTTTATCACCTTTCATGTGATGTGAACAACCACTATCTATAATCCAGTCTATTCTTATGTCAGCTTGTGAAATCAATGCTATTTCTTGTCCCTTTTTATCATCTTTGTGATTTGTCTTGTTATTCATTTTGTCTAAAATAGCAATGAATCCAATTTAATGTTCACCTAATTCATCATCTAAAACTCCATCTCCAACATAGTAGCATTCCTTAGAATACTTAGGCTTTTAATCCTTTTTGAACTTTCTAGCTCTAGTAGGGAACTTAAATGCAAAGTGATCGATCTTATTACATGAAAAGCACTTAAATGGTAATTGACCTTCATATTTTCCTTTTCCTTTATTTTATCTTTTGGAAATAATAGCAATGAAATCATCTAGTGTTTTCTCTTCATCATCATCAAAATTACCAGAAGCATTTGCAAATTTATTACCACAAACTGTTGCTTTAAAGGGTATTTCACTCTTTGGTTCTGTCTTCAATCTTGAAATCTCAAAAGCTAAGATTTTGATGATCAAGGTCTCTCTCTTGAAATTAGATGTAAGTTGCATGGTCTCATCAAGGATGTTGATCTTGATTTCATATTTAGGAGTGAGAGTAGTCATTAGCTTGTCCATAATGTCCTCCTCTGAAATCTCTCAACCATTGTTTCTGATTCCAACAACTGGTTCATTTATCCTTTGATTGTAAGCTCTAATATTTTCTTCAGGAAGCATGTCCAATGCATTGTATCTTTTCTTCCATGTCTTTCATCCCGCATGCTTTTCTTGTTTGTCTCCTTCAAATATGTTTTTTAGGTGCTTCCATATTTTGTGGGTTGTATTTACCTTTTTTATTTTTGAAAACTCACTATCAGATAGGGCACTAATAAGGGCTTCTTTAGCAATAGCATTCTGATGAAATAATTCCTTTTTCTTCTCAATAGCATCATCCTATGCAAGGTCTTCCAAGGAAGGGATCTTGACTGCTTTGATAGTTACATCAAAAAATTCAAAACCAATGCATTGCAAGTGAGTCGCCATCTTGTTCTTCCAATAAAGATAATTCTCTCCATCAAAATTAGGACTTTCTTTCCTGAAGTATTCCATCTGATCAACCTCAATTTGTTAAACTTTCTCTCTGAGGCACTTGGCTCTGATACCAATTGTTAGGAATAGTCCCAAGAGATAATTGAGAGGGGGGCAGGGGGGTTGAATTAGTTATCTACAAGATTTAATTCTTTATCCAATTTAGTATACTTAAACATAAAGGATAAACAAAAGGAAAGAACACTTTAACACAACACCAATGTTTTGGTTACAGGGAAACCCAAATAGGTAAAAAACCTGGTGGGAATTGACACCCACTGATATTCTACACTAGTGTATTATGATCCTTGTTAGAAGATCCTTAACCTTGTTGGGAGTTTCTTTACAATATATTTAGTACAGTAGACCTGGTCAAGGGTCAGACCCTATTAGGATTCTTTTACAATTGTCCCTATTAGGGGAGAGGACGCACTATCCGAGAGCACACTACTCAAATGGGTGAAGGCTACAACCTTTTGTTTAACAGATACACATTATATCTGGATCTTGGTGAACTGTGCTTTGACCTAATGTTTGGATTAGTTCCAATGAATAGCACAAATAGTTGACTTGGTCACATATACCTTCTTCTGATGGCTCAACACTTCACACACTTTGCTTTGCTCTGCTTAATCAACTATGAACTACACTCAAGCAATCACAAATGACTACCTATAAATATCTTTCCTCAAAATGATATAATCAAGTTAGCCTATTAGAACCACCTTGAAATCATAATAGAGAAACCATAACAAAATTTGATAAACATTCTATCGGCTCTACTATGCATGCAACATAATCTGGGACCTATTCACTAAGATAATTGTAGACACACACTACACACTATCGTCTCTACCAAAACAATTGGATATTTCTCCTTAATCTAAATAACTTCATGCGCTCTTAACCAAACATTAATAACTCTTCTCTAAGCTTAAATCCAAGGGCAGATACCCATAGGATAGGCGCAACTCTAGAACCAATAAAATCTCTTTCGGCTCTTTTGAATAAATATATGAAACTGCTACTAGTGAATATCGACTGCATAACTTCACTTATACTAATTGTCAGACTATGCATCCATAACTAAAACATCACTAACATGTCTTCAAAATATATCCAAGCACGCAAGGCTCCATGATAACTCTATAGACAACCATACATAGAACATTGTCTATTACTCTATCAGGAACATTACTGACACAAGCTGATGTATAACTATCTGTACTAATAGTTAACCTCTGTGCCCATGATATCATGTTGACATCATGTCCATGCTTCATATACTGAAATCTTACTACATAAGACTTCCATGCATGCTACTTTCCATATGTTGTCATCAATGACAAACATATAGTCAGTACTAGCCTGTTGGCAAATCTCCAATAAGAATATCACATAAATGTCTCTTCAGCACCTTTTGAGTCAAACTTCCCATTTCTTTCATCTTTTAGAATAAAGCATTTACTTCCAAAAATCATGAAATAACTTACTATGGGTTTTTTACCAAACCATAACTCATAGGATGTCTTATTAGTGTCCTTCAGTTGTACTCAGTTCAAAACATAAATAGTTGTGCTGACAGCTTCCCTCCAGTATGTTTGAGCAACATTCTTTTGTAACATCAGTGTCCTTGCATAGTCAATGATTGACCTATTGCTCCTTTCAGCTATTCCATTTTGTTGTGGTGTACTCGATGCAGAGACCCATCTTTTAATACCATGCTCATTACAAATGTTAGTAAATTCATCAGAAATAAATTCACCACCTTGGTCAGATCTTAAGCATTTCAATTCTTTACCAATCTCTTTATCAACTTTTCCTTTATACCACTTGAACATCTTAAATGCCTCTGATTTTTCTTTCAAGAACATGACTGTCATTAATATAGTATAATCAACAACAAAAAGAATAAAATATTTGTCTCCATAGTAACTTTGAGTTCTGATAGGACCACATAGGTCGATATGCACTAACTCAAGTAATTTCTTTGTTGAATAATCTTTTCTTTTGAAACTAGATTTTGTCATTTTACCTTTCTGACATTCATGACACATAACATGATCAGGCTTAGATAAGTTAGGTAGACCTCTAACCTTTTTCTTTTTACTTATCTTATTCATGTTATCAAAATTCACATGACATAACCTCTTATGCCACAACCATGCATCTTCATCTTTCATCATTAAACAAGAAGACTGATCATTATCAAGATAAAATAGATTACCTCTCGACTATGTTCCAGATCCAATAAGTCTTCCTCCATCATCATATATCTTCACTTTCCTGCTCTCAAAAGAAACTCGATGGCCTAAATTATTCAGGTGTGCCACACTTAGCAAATTATAGTTTAGACCTTTTACCCAATAAGCATGATCACATCTAATTTTATCATTTATCATCAGGGATCCTTTTCCTCTAACCATGAAAGGTGCATCATTACCCATTCTAATAGATCCTCCATTGTGTTCTTCAAGATGATCAAATTTATTTTCATCACCAGTCATGTGATGTGTATATCCACTATCTATAATCCGTGTATCATTCTAATTAATCTTAGAGATAAGTGTTGTCTCTACATACCTCTCATCTTCTTCTGATTCATCCTTCATTGCAACAAATACTACCTCCACATCTTCATCAGTGTTGATATCACTAACATCTTCTTCTGCAATGTAGCGCACCTTCTTTCCTTTTTCATTATTGTCTCAGTTGTCTCTATTGTAGTGTTGGTAACTTCTATTGCCTCTTCTCCCATAGCTTCCTTCACTAGATCAGTCTTTGTTTTTGTCATCATCTTTCCTATGTGGACATCTAGTAGCAATATGACCAACCTCTTTAAAATTAAATCATGCTGAAGGTAATTTACCTCTATACCTTCCTTTACCTTTAGGTAACCTTCTAGCCACAAGAGCTTCAAGTTCATCAAGCTCATCATCAATATTGCTATCACTATCATCATTCTTATTTCTACTACTAGACTTACCAATCTTACGAGAAGACATAAAAGAAGATTCAACAGATGGTACAACACTATTGTCAAAGTTATTTAGTTCAAAGGTTGTAAGATTACCAATCAGATTATCAAGAGTAAGGTTGTTACAAGATACAAACCTTGTTTTATGAATTGTAGATATTATGATTGCATAAATAGGCAATAAGGTTCTGAGAGCTTTTCTTACCATTGTCTCTTCATCAATAACACCATCAGATACTCTAATAGCATGTACTACCTCTTTCAGTCTATTTGTATACTACACAATATTTTCACCTTCCTTCATCTTCATATTATCAAATTTACCCCTTAAGATTTCAGCTCTGACTCTTTTGACATTCACATCACCACTATAAAATTGAGCAAGTTTATCCCACATGCCTTTACTAGTACTACAATTTCTAATATCTTCAAATTCGGCATCGGTACAAGTAGCAACAATCTCCAACATAGTCTATCTCTCAATTGATCAAGGGTCAAGGGACCAGTGGGCAGTGCAATGTAGCCATTCTCCATTAGTGTCAAGGAAAAATTCCCAATTCTAGATACATACAGCTTCATTCGGCTTTGCCATAATGTGAAGTTATCTTTGTTCAACTTTGGCACTTCCCTCTTATACATTTTGAAATATTTGTGCTGAAGTCCTTAAAACTCTATTCCAAGAAACCAACGCTCTGATACCAATTTTTAGAATAACTGAGAGGGGGGTGAATCAGTTATCCACAATCCCAATCATAAAATATATATCCAAAAATAATTTACTAAAACTTTTGCAGCTCGGTAAACTAAAATAGTATTTTGTCTATTCTTTTACCGATTACCAGTTAATAACATATAATGATTACTGACCAAATCCAATATGCAACATGTAAATTATGATAACAAACAATCATCACATTCAAAACATAACACAAGAGATTTAATGTGGAAAGCTTGTGAAGGGAAAAACCACCTGGGACCGGCAACCCAAAAATTATTCACTCTTTTGAAGTGAGGTCAGTGAAGACCCAACCCTGTTAAAGGTTACAAACACATTGTGAGGTGTGATCTTGTTAGAAGATTTTAGACCAACCATTATCGTACAACCAGAATTCACTATGGGGTTGACATGATAAAAAATGTAAACTCTATGAATGACATTACAAGAATTTCTAATCCACTCTGTTAAGAGATTTCTCTGTTTACAATGGTTAAAATGTAACAACAGTTGATCTGATTACAAAACAACTTCAATTGCAGATTATCAAATCTATGTTAAGCTCATTCAAATCCTATGATCAATATTTCAATTTTGTTTCAATCAATATTCAGTAACTTACTGTCACTTGGTAATAGTTTTCTGACACTCGGTAATCTTTGTAGTTCGGTTCTCCTTAACTAGTTTGATTAGGCATGCATGAAGCTTGTTCATGTGATATCTTCTGTAGTCTCCTTCTTTTGGCATGATTTCATTGTGAAATCCTAGTCTCTTAAATAGATGAGTAAACTATTTTAATTCCATCCATTAGATTTTTCAGCTTAATCTCCTTTGTTGATTTTGCCACTTAAATCTTTCTTGGTTGATGTGTCAGTAACATGTTTTGGTTCAATCCATTAGATCTTCTTCAAATTATGTTAGCCGTCGATCTTCAAAACAAATATTATCTTCATCTCTGATTTTGATGTACTTTACAACTCATCAACTTCATTGGCTAAAGTAGTCATTTAGTTCTTTTCATCTACTCGGTTAACAAAGAAATGTGTCGATGAACACAAGCTTAGTTTATACTATGATTAGTATACACTACACTGCATCGGTGTATACTGAAATGGTTCTTTAACTGAAAACACTGCCTTGTGCATTTTTCTCTATCCTTCATCATAGATGAATGCAACATAATCAAGTCAATAACAGAAGGTCATAGACTCATCCATAAGTTACCCAATGTGTTTCTTATCCTTATCTATCATATCCATCTTCCTCATGTAGATATATTCTATTCTTCATCTCTTTTCTTCTTCTTCTATAGATGTTTGGGTATAGTAACTTACAAGATAAGTACTGTCAAAACTAGTTGAAATTAATGAAAACATATTACTGATTTAATCATCTTACATATCTAATCAGCAACTCAGTGATCTTTAATCACAGATCTTCAAGTTATACAATGTATTCAAATCAGTTGTAGTTCATCAACTCTTCTTGGACCAAAGCATTCCTACTGTTACCGGCCTTCTTATTTGCATGTGTACACTCAAATGATCTATGTCCTCCTCTCCACAATTGTAACAAGTTCCTCAGAAACTTCCTTTTCTATAACCACCTCATTAGTTACTGCCTTTGCCTCTAGATGAACTTTCACCTTTCCACTCGGTCTTTCCTTTATCCAAAGTTGTCTTTTCTGCTTCAGATCTACTATTTTCACCACAAGATCTACCTCTTCCTCTAGGGAATCTACCATCTCTACCTCTTTGTCTTTGCTCATGTCTCTTGTTCAATTTCTCCTCACCTTTCAATGAAAATTGATAAGCCTCTTCAATGTTCTCCAATTTGACCAAATTGATTTCTTCTTGGATGGAAACTCTCAAACCATTTAGGTATCTAGCAATTCTTTCCACATCATCTTCATCATGTCCAGATTTGATATCTAATCTATAGAATTCCTCAGTATACTCCTTTATCAAGCTATCTTTCTGCCTTAAACTTTGCATTCGCCTAACTAGGTTAATCGGATAATCACAAGGTAAGAACTTTCCTTTCAATTTATTCACCATTTTACTCCATACCTTGATTTTGGCTTTGCCTTTCCTCTTTCTATCCAGCTGCAGATGTTCGAACCATAAGGATGCATGACTTTTCAACTTTGTGCTTGCAATTTTCACTTTCTTGTCTTCTAGTACATTTTCATACTCAAAATACTTTTTCATCTATGTGATCCAATCCACCAATTCATCAAAATCCAACTTTCCACCATAGTCAGGAGGATTAAAGTGGTGTAGAATTCAAACTTGTCAAAGCCTTCAAGAATCTTTCCTCACCATGATCCATCACATGTGCAGGTTCTACATCACCTTGTTCTACCTCAATTTCATCATCACTAACATCTTCAAGATGTCTTCCTATTCTCTGGGTTGTTTCGACAACTTCCAATCTAGCAGCAATTTGTCTCAACATGTCTGCCAATCCTAGATCCACATCTCACCTCCCACAAACCATCTTGAAAACCCTCTACAACTGTAGGTTAGATCACAATCTTCTACCCCACAATAATTCAACTAGTGCTTCACAAGAAGGAACATTCAAATCTAGATTTTTAAACCTAGATCCGGATCTCACCTCACTCTGATACCTCCTAATGCAAGAGAGGGCAGGAGGGACCAAGAAATGGCACTCTCTAACCTGAACCACCTTGATCAATGATATGCGGAAGCAACAACAACATAGTGGGAGAGAGAAAATGTAGGATCTTTCATATATTAACTCAAATTAATTCATACATGTCAAGCTGTAAGGCCTTCCCGATTTCGGCCAATTATTACAATGAAATACATAAGTCCTCAAACATACGAGGATCTACAAATTATCTCCATCTTCTATCTTCTACCTTCTATCCAAACTTCCTCAAACTAACTCTCTAAACTCTAACCAAACAAATATATTTATACAAGAGGCTACCAAACTGATTCAGCCTTCAGATCCATAATCAACGAAAGGATCGATCAGATTTGGGACCACACACTTCCTAATGATGGATACCAACATTAAATCTATGACCTATAATCAATGCACAACTTGGCCTCAATAGAAACTCAAAAGAAACCCATTGGTAAGCAAAGCCAACTGAGCACCAGACAAGCATCACTGAGTGCTAGGAAAATTACTGAGTGCCAAAGAGATAACTAACCAACATCGACGACCAAAGCAAATTGAGCAACACCAAACCAACTCGGTCAAAGTAGGATCCGAGCAACACAAACAAACTCAAATATGTTTTTGGTGACACAAGATTTCCAAGGACCCAAGATGCTCTTGCATGACAACACTAAATCATAGTCATATACAATAGTATATTGAACTTGCCAACAATCTCCCCTTTTGTCATTAATGGAAACAAAGGAACATGGTGAAGTTATTAATTGTATCTTTATACAAAATTTTCTAACATATACTCTATCTTATATCTCCCTTCTACTATATAATCTACTATCCTTTACATCATATTCATATCTCCATATTATCCCTTCTACTATATAATATAGTCCCCCTTTGACATTAATGACAAAGGTGCACAAAAATGTATCTACAAGTACTTACAAAGTGAGTACATCCGGATATGCAATCTTCAAGTTTTGGATCTCTTGCTGCCAAAATGTTGTCAGTTCATTTATAGTATGAAGAAGGGTGCACAAAGAATAGGTCAACTTCTCCATATTTTCCAAATTTGAACTCGGATCTTGATCATATGTCACCATTGTGGCATCGATCTTCTTGATTTTCTGATTCAACACATCGAAAGAGGGCACAAGTGCATTTCTTAACTGAGTTTGCCTTGCCCTTATCTTAGCCATTTCTTTTTCTCTTTGCTCTATCTTATCCACTTGTCCTTGGTAGACATTGTTACACATATCTACATATGTGGAGGGATCTTCCATTGATTTCCTTACTGCATCTATCATAGCTTCTACTTCTTGAATTTTTGATGCAGGAGCATCTCAAGTCCTTGGCAATCCTGTGTTACCAAAAACATATTTGAGTTTGTTTGTGTTTCTCAGTTCCTTCTTTGACCAAGTTGGTTCGGTGTTGCTCTATTTCCTTTGTTTGCTAGTGTTGGTCGATTATCTCTCTGGTGCTCAGTGAATTGCCTTGGTGCTCGGTGATGCTTTTCTGGTGCTCAGTTTCCTTTCTTACCGAGTTGTTTTTTTTGGATTTCTTTTGAGGTCAGCTTGTACAATTAATTTGGGTCATGGATTTAATGTTGGTATCCATCATTGGGGAGCATGTGGACCTAGATCTGGCCATTCCTTCTATTGATTATGGATCTGAAGGCCGAATTGGTTTGGTAGCCTCTTGTATAAATGTATTTGTTTGGTTAGAGTTTTGAGGAAGCTTTTTAGATAGAAGATAGAAGATAGAAGTTTAGAGATTGTTGATAGATCCTCACATGTTTGAGGACTTATGTACTTGATTGTAATAATTGGCCTAAACCAAGAAGGCCTTACAACCCAACATGTATGAATCAATTTGAAGATAATATATGAAATTTTCCTACATTCTCTCTCTCACTGTTATGTATTGTTTCTTTCATGTGTTGTTGAGAAAGGTGGATCTGGTTAAGGTATGCCATCTCTAGCCCCTCATGTCCCCTCTTGCATCAGGTGTTATCAGAGTGAGGTGAGAACTAGATCTAGGTTTGCAAATCTAGATTTGAAGATTCCTTCTTGTGAATCCCTAGTTGAGTTGTTGTGGGGTAGAAGATTGCGATCTGACTTGCAATTAAAGAGGGTTTTCAAGATGTTTCATGGGAGGTGAGATGTGGTTCCAGGATTGGCAGACATGTTGAGACAACTTGCTTCTAGATTAGAAGCTATGGAAATAGCCCAGAGAAGAGGAAGACATCTTGAAGATGTTAGTGATGATGAAATTGAGATAGAACAAGGTGATGTAGAGCCTACACCAGTGATGGATCAGGGTGAGGAAATATTTTTGAAGGCTTTGACAAGTTTGAATTCTACATTACACATTAATCCTCCCAGGTATGGTGGAAAGTTGGATTCTGATGAACAGGTGGATTGGATCACTGAGATGGAAAAGTACTTTGAGTATGAAAATGTACCTGAGGAAAAGAAGGTGAAAAGTGCAAGCACAAAGTTGAAAAGTCATGCATCCTTATGGTGGGAACATCTACAGCTGGACATGAAGAGGAAAGGCAAAGAAAAAATTAAGGTATGGAGTAAAATGGTGGATAAATTGAAAGGAAAGTTCTTACCTTGTGATTATCAGATTAACCTAGTTAGGCGAATGCAAAGTTTAAGGCAAAAAGATCGCTCGGTAAAGGAATATACTAAAGAATTCTATAGAGTAGATATCAAATCTAGACATGATGAAGATGACATGGAAAGAATTTCTATATAGCTGAATGGTTTGAAAGTTTCCATCCAAGAAGAAATTAGTTTGGTCAAATTGGAGAACATTGAAGAGGCTTATCAAATTGCATTGAAAACTAAGTAGAAATTGAATAAGAGACATGAGAAAATACAAAGAGGTAGAGATGGTAGATTCCCTAGAGGAAGAGGTAGATCCCATTGTGAAAATAGTAGATCTAAACCAAAAAAGACAACTCTAGATAAAAGACCAAGTGGAAAGGTGAAATTTCATCTAGAGGCAGAGGTAGTAACTACCGAGGTGGTTATAACAGAGGTGGTTTCTGAGGAACTTGTTACAATTGTGGAGAAGAAGGAAATAGATCATTTGAGTGTGCACATGCAAGTAAGAAGGCTGGTAGTAGTAGAAATGCTTTGGTGCAAGAAGAGTCACCAAATGAACCCAAGAAGGAAAATAACTTGATGGTAAGAAGAGCACTTTGGAAAGAAGGTAAAAAGGAATATCTGGTAAGAAAAAATTTGTTCAAGACTAGATGTAGAGTTTCTAAAATTTTTTGGAAGCTAATCATTGATAGTGGTAGCTCAGAGAATCTGGCATCTGAGGAGATGGTCACAAAGTTGTACTTCAAAAGGTTGGAACATCCAAAGCCCTATCTGATTTCATGGATCAAAGATGATTATACACTCTCGGTAAGTGAACAATGTCATGTGAATTTTAAAATTGGAAAGTACTATGATGAGGTGTTGTGTGATATCATGCCTATGAATTGTTGTCATATTTTGTTGGGTAGACCTTTCCAATATGATAGACATGCTATATATGATGGGAGATTGCATAAGTATACTATTTGGGCTGATGGAAGAAGAAAAATCTTGTTACCTTTGATGGAAGAACCTGTTAGTAATGTTTGCACATCTGTGAAAGTTTTCTTGATGGAAGGAAGAAAGTTTGTTAAGGATTTAAAGAGAAATGATGTATGTTTTGATGTGATTCCTAACAAACCGAGTAAGAAAATTGAGGATAATGTCCCTGAGGAGATTGATAAGTTACTCACTGAGTACAATGAAATTATTTTTGATAATGTACTTGATGGTTTGTCACCAAAGAGAAGCATTGATCATTGTATGGATCTCATCCCTGGACCTAGTTTACCGAATAAGGCACTTCATCAGTTAACACCTACTGAGAATCAAGAATTGAACTGACAGATTCAAGAATTGTTGGAGAAAGGTTTGATTAGAGAAAGTTTGAGTCCTTGTGCAGTACCTACGGTATTGGCACCTAAGAAGAATGGAGAATGGTGAATGTGTATGGATTCCAGACCAATCAAACAAACAACAGTGAAGTATTGGTTTCCTATATTGAGAATGGATGATATAATGGATAGTTTGACTAGAGAAAATTATTTTACAAAAATCAATTTGAAAAGTGGGTATCATCAGATTAGAATTAGAGAAGGTGATGAATGGAAGACTGCTTTCAAGACAAAAGAAGGTTTGTATGAGTGGTTGGTTCTACCTTTTGGTTTAACTCATGCACCGAGGACATTTATGAGGTTGATGAATGAAGTTTTGAAGAAATTCTTGGGTAAGTTTGTGATTGTATATATTGATGATATTCTGATATTTAGTAAGACCAGAGAAAAACATTTTTAACATTTTAGACAATTTTTGTAGAGATTCAAAGAAGAAAAGTTGCTGATAGATCTAAAAAAGTGTTCATTCATGAAAGAGGAGATTGTGTATTTAGGATTTGTGATTTTAGCTAATGGTTTGAAAATGGATCCTGAAAAGGTTGAAGCTATTCTGAATTGGCCTGCACCTATGAATGCTAGTGAGGTAAGATCATTTCATGGTTTGGAAAGTTTTTCCCAAAAGTTGATTAGGAATTTTAGTTCAATTTGTAATGCTACGACTGAGACTATGAGAGGAGACAAAAGGGAATTCAAGTGGAGACATGGAGCTTATAAAAGTTTTGAGACCCTGAAGCATAAGGTTGTTGAATCACCTATTTTGGCATTGCTTGATTTCAATAAGGTATTTCAAGTGGAATGTGATGCAAGTGGAAGTGCAATTGGAGCTGTGTTGAGTCAAGAAGGTAAACCTGTTTCTTTCTTTAGTGAAAAGTTGAATGATGTAGAAAGGAAATATTATGTGTATGATCAAGAATTCTATGTTATTGTTCAAGCACTGAAGAAATGGAGACATTATTTGATGCCGATTGAATTTGTATTGTATACCGATCATAAAGTTTTACAGTATTTGGGTAGTCTGAATAAGTTGAATCAAAGACATATGAAATGGGTTGAGTATTTGCAGAGTTATACATTTGTGATAAAGCATAAGAGTGGAGTCACTAACCAAGTTGCTGATGCATTGAGTAGAAGAAGATCTTTGATGACTGAGATGAAAATTGGAATTCTAGGCTTTGATGACATGAGGGATTCTTATGAATTTGATCCTGATTTTTCTGAGCCATGGAGAAAGTGTAGAGCACCTATTCAAGATCAATAGAGTACTAAATGGGATGAATATTTTATGCAAGGAGGTATGTTGTTTAAAGGTATTCAGTTGTGTATACCGAGAGGAGCAATGATAACTAATTTGATAAAAGAGAAATATAGTGGTGGTTTGGCTGGACATTTTGATGTTGATAAGACATTGAATTTTCTTAAGGAGAAGTACCGATTGCTATAGCTGAGAAACCTTGGATTGACATCAGTATAGATTTTGTTCTTGGCTTACTGAAGATAGTAAGAGGTAATGATTCTATATTTTTTGTTGTGGATAGATTTTCTAAAATGGCACATTTTATACCTTGTAGAAAGACATCAGATGTAGTACATGTAGTAGATCTTTTCTTTAAGGAAATTGTAAGAATGCATGGATTACCGAGGAGTATTATCTCTGACTGAGACAGTAAATTTGTTGGATACTTTTGGAAGACTCTTTAGAGAAAGTTGGGTACTGAGTTGAAATATAGTTGTACATTTCACCCACAAACCGATGGACACATAAGTTGTGAATAGAAGCTTGGGTAATATTTTGAGATGTTTAGTTGGAGACACACTAAGTAATGTGTTGGCACAAGAAGAGTTTGCATACAATAATTTAGTGAATAGGAGTATTGGAAAAATACCTTTTGAGATTGTAAATGGCATACAACCGAGAGGTATATCAGATTTGAGAGACATTGCTGATGAAAGAAAGAGAAGTGCTGAAGGAGTAAAATTTGTTGAGTACATGAAGATGTGAAGCTTAAACTGGAAAAGAGTAATCAGAAATACAAAGACATAGCTGATAGATCAAGAAGACACAAGAATTTTGATGTTGGTGATGAAGTGATGGTTCATTTGAGGAGAGGTAGATTTCCTATTGGAACATATGGGAAGCTGAAGATGAAGAAGTTTGGACCTTACAAGATTTTGAGAAAATTTGACAATGGAAATGCATATGAGGTTGAGTTACTTAATGACATGGATATATCACCTATATTCAACATTACTAATTGGTATGAATTTTATGAACCTTAAGAAGACATGGCAATACTGATGGATTATCCTAAGAATCAAAATGAAGAAATTGAAAAAAATTTGGAGCAAAGAATTGGCAGAAGTACAAGAGGAAAATAGTATATGAAATATCTGGTAAAGTGGAAGAATAGACCGATTGAAGATAGTTCTTGGATTTCATAGTCTGAGTTGGATGTAGCTCAGATCTTACCTATTTCATGATTCAAAGAATCATTTCAAATAACCCCAGGTGTCTGATGCAAGAGCATCTTGGGTCCTTGGAAATCTTGTGTCAACAAAAAAATATTTGAGTTTGTTTATGTTGCTCGGTTCCTACTTTGACTGAGTTGGTTCAGTGTTGCTCAGTTTCCTTTGTTTTCCAGTGTTGGTTGGTTATCTCTCCAGTGCTCAATGAATTTCCCTAGTGCTCGGTGATGCTTGTATGGTACTCAGTTTCCTTACTTACCAAGTTGTTTGTTTTGGATTTCTTTTGAGGTTGACTTGTGCAGTTAATTTGGGTCATGGATTTAATGTTGGTATCCATCATTGGGAAGTGTGTGGACCTAGATCTAGTCATTCCTTCCATTGATTGTGGATTTGAAGGCCGACTTGGTTTGGTAGCCTCTTTAATAAATGTAGTTGTTTGGTTAGAGTTTTGAGGAAGTTTTTTTGATAGAAGATAGAAGTTTAGAGATTTTTGACAGATCCTCGCATGTTTGAGGACTTCTGTACTTGATTGTAATATTTGGCCTAAGCTGGGAAGGCCTTACAGCTTGACATGTATGAATCAATTTGAAGATAATATATGAAAGTTTCCTAAATTCTCTCTCTCATTGTTGTATGTTATTTCTTTCACATGTTGTTGAGCAAGGTGGATCTAGTTAGGGTGTGCCATCTCTGGCCCCTCCTGTCCCCTCTTGCATCAATTTTCTTGTAAATATCTGTAGTAAGTTTGTCTTGATTCATACAATCTACAATTATCTTTCTTCCCTTAGCTGCAAAATCTTTTAGCAATGTTTGACTAACTTTCAGAGAGCTAAGATCTAGTGTGAAGTTACCTATCAATTCACTTAGCCTCTTCTTAAGATATTTCTATTTTTCAACCTTGGATACATATTCTTTTAGGCTAGAAAAGTTTGTTTTTAAACTTGATAGGATGGAGCTGACTATTAGGAATGAATGCTGAATATATCCTATGGGGGAGTATTCACAATCATTTTGTAGTATTGTTGTTGCATTCATGACTGTGATTGTCATTGATGTCAGCACAGTGATCTACTAAAGATTAGTAGAGAAGCAGACAATGTTTGAGTTAGCGCACATGGGATATTGAAGATGAATCTATGTGGAGTTGAGGACTTACTCTATAATGTTCTATAAGATCATGGTTAAGAGTGTGTATGAAAATTTATTTATTCATGATAGTTATGTGGAAATTAGTGGTAGTAGTATTCAGGCAGTGTTCTTGAGTAGCGGTTTGTGGAAATCAGATGATATCTCCTAATCGGGATTGAATATAATCTTGTGAAGTTGAACATCAATTGAAGACATGATGATAGTAATGTGGATGTGAGTGCAAGGTCTGAGGTCACACGAGTGAAGAATTATCTTAATTTGAAGCCGACAGATTTGTGTAACTTTAATGTAATGTATGGAAGATTTTATTTTGTAATTTGTATGCCGACTCATTTTTAATTATTTGAGTGTGGTATAAAGGAAGGAATGTTTTCCTTATTGTAATATGAAATTGTGTATTATATTTGAAAGTGAATTGCAAAATTGGGCAATACTTGTTGGAAGAGGATATGCAAAGTATAGATATTTGGTATTGAGATCTGATGAAGTAGTTGGTGCAGTTTGGAATAGTCAGAGAAGGAGTATTGAGTTGTTGAGATTAGTAATCTTTTGGTATTATTCTATTGAGTAATACAAAGATCATTTGGACAGTGTGTTCAGTGATCTTACACCTGAAGCTATTTGGGCAGTGGGTTCTTCTGTCTTCCATAACTCCTAACAGAGTTAGAATCTTTTAGTAGGGATTCAAAGTCTCCTAATAGGGAATGATATGTACTAAATGTATTTCATAAGACTCCTAAAAAATTCTATTCTCTCACAAGGAACTTTCATATTAGTGCATCTTTTGTGGGCATCATTCCCACCAGGGTTTACTCTTTGATCAAGAGGTTCCCTAGTCAACATATATTGTGTCATTATGTTATTGTGTATGTATATCTTTCTATGGTTGTTGATTACATTGCTTACATTGTTAAAATCTATTAAAGTTGATAAAAGTTGTATTTGTCTAATAACTGATTCACCCCCACTCTCAGTTATCTTGGTGGACTTTACTTTCTTACACCGAAATCCTCCACTGAGTATACACTGGACATTTTCTTGTCCTCAAGCAATAAGCTATTCAGGATGTTGAATGATTCAACAAACAATGGATTCCTCATAACCTATTTCTCTTTTTCCTTTTCCATTGCTAGCACACTGATCTTAATTAGGTCTTCTTCTCCTCATTAGTCTAGACTTGTTGTGTCAGGAGTCAAACTTGACAACAATGATAATGATGGTTTGGGAGTGAGAGGTGTGTTGTCCATAACTTTAGTCTTAACCTTTACTTGCATTCCAACTAAGGGCTCTTCTTTAACCTAAGGTACATCTCCACATCAGATCATTG
This sequence comes from Chamaecyparis obtusa, assembly GCA_027943335.1. NCBI lineage: Eukaryota > Viridiplantae > Streptophyta > Pinopsida > Cupressales > Cupressaceae > Chamaecyparis > Chamaecyparis obtusa. Next base: position 1,597,074 of record BSBK01003837.1, read on the forward strand.
AAATCCTAATTGATTTTATCCTAATTCTGCATCGGGGAATATTCTTGAATGTTCCTAATTTATCTTAATTAAATATTATCTGGTGATAAATAATATTTATCCTAAAGTCAATTGATTGAATATGTTGAATATTTGATTAATTAAATTTAATTATGCCACTTAATTAATTTAATTAGATTTAATTCTATTTATTCCTAATTAATATTATTTAATTTTGACAATAAATAAAAAATCCTACAAATAATTGATTAAATTCTTCTTTTATTGATTAAATCAAATTGTCAATATTTAATGATATATTTTTTGGAATAAAGTTTTATTTAATAATTGATTAACCCATAAATCAATTATTTTAATTCAAAAAGCAGTTAAGTTGAGAATAAATCACTTGGAATATTAAATAAATTCATATTAAATCATGCACATTCAGAAAAAGCAATTAAACTTTAAATCAACAAATCAATTCAATTTGTTAACTTTCTAAACTCAACATGTGATTGTGAGTTGAAAAAGTAGACTGAACTCTTGATTTGAGTTAAAAAGCTATTTTTGCATGATTTTGTGAGTTAACTGTTTCTAATTCATTGATAACTCAAAAATTAAGTTGAGTTCATCAAGGAGTGATTTATGGCTTTTTTCATGCACCCTCAAGCCTTGGATTTCTATATAAACGAGGCTCAGTCCTTCGAAAACACACCTATGAATTTGGAGAATCGAGCTTGTGTGATCTGGCGATATTGTGAGATTGTGCTAATTCTTGATTCTTGTTTTTCATCATTTTCATAGTATAGTATATCATTGTGAGATCAAATTGCATCCATTCATTTCAATTTTAGATCAATTTCATATCAGTTTTTCATCATATTGCATAGAAAATCCAAAAATATAGATTAATCTGCATTCATAATTTCATTTTTTTCATGATTTAAAATCCTTCATTTAGGTATTGCATTGTCACTGGTCAGTCATAATTTGAGAATATCAAACTCATACCTGCTAGAAGGCAGTAAATCGCCTGGTTAACTATATTGTTTTCATTTTTAGAGTTCTTGATTTGCTAATCTCTAATGTTTTACTAAAGTGTTGTGTCCATAGCTAGGTACAAAATTCACACACACATTTTTGGTGCCCACCGTGGGGCCCTACAACGGGTTTCCATTTTGATTCTATCAATTTTCTGACAATTTCATTCAAGCTTCAATTTTAAATTTTTTTTCCTTCGTACAATTTCGTACGACATTATATAAAGTTGTATTAGAGTCCTGTAGTTGTTGTTAGACAAACAACATTCTAGATTGTTGTATGTGTTGTTAGGAAGTGTCCTCCGAAAGCCAAATTTTCATATGAGATCTAACCCATTGTCTTATCATTTCCCAATTATCGTATGGGAAAGGGCAGAAACTCGTACAAGTTTTGATGCCAGTTTTACATAGTCATATCATGTTTTGAGCAATCTTTTCATATTTTTATTTTAGATGTTTACTGATAGCTAACCCTAACGATTGGTACTTGTTGTTTCTGGTCATTTTTGGCAGCCTAACAATACCTGTGCAAGACGAAGGACTAAGATTGAGCATAAAAAACCATTATTTGGCCTTTCTTGTCTTGAATTCTAAGCCATCTTTTTGCAGATAACCCTACTTTTAGAGAATTCACTGGTCAAAGAAAGCTCATTCTACAAAAAATTCTTATAAGTGGTTTTGTAGGTTGCCTACTATCATTCGAGAAAACATTGTGTCTGATTAAATTACAATTTAATTTTCATAGGCACTTAGTTTAATAGGTATGTGCACCTATTGCCATTAAGGAAAATACTCATGGGATTATGCTCTTCTCCTTCTTAGGAGAACCAAAAATCCAAAAAGTGTCTTCCTTGGTGCTAGTTTGCATACTATCTCTGGATTAATACTTCTTGGAGTGTCTTGGATAGGGAAAAGGGAAAGGTTAGGGGATTATGCTATTCTCTTTCAAAGAATTAGAAATCTAGATCCTGTGGTCCCCAACCTCACATTTAAATTAATCCTTTAGAGGGCCTGCTAGAGAGGTAAAAATCTCCCAGGAATGACCCAAGTGGGGACAAGTCTTACATTGACTCTTCCATCCCACTATAAAATTTTACACTTCCTTGAGGTTAAATCCTTAGAAGACATAGTTGTATTTGTTCCTTGGCCTTGTGCCATGAACACACTTTGATACTATGTAGAGCAGAGTCACTTTAATCTTGCTTGCAAGACTACACTTGTCAGAGTGCTCATTGGGTTAACAACCTTAATCCTTCTTGCAAGACTATGGGTGACACTTGTGAATGAATGCCTTGAGTAAAAGACTAAGCTAGTTTGCTACCGATCTACCTCTGAAGGATTTGTAGTGCTTATGTGATGCAGGAGCATCCTGGGTGTAAGAGCAATCTTGCATCACCCAAAAAAAATATTTCTATTTTTATATTCAATAAGGGCTATTTTGTGCAGAGCTGCTATTTATGGAAAGTTACTATTTTTGGTAATTTTTTTATGTGCTCAGAATGATTTGATTTCTTTCTTGGAGGTTCATTTTGGTCATATAAGTCTGCCAGTAAAGTTTCATTGCCAGATCAAGTGTATATTGGAAGATATTGAAGATTTTCGGTATTGGCAGCAGGGTACAGAAACTTTGAACTCAGTTTTGAAGGCTTTAGAGGCCTCGGATGAGGTCAAAAATTTGGGTAGCAAGTGCTTGTGTTGGTCAAGCTTATAGAGCGCTTTGTGGCATTTCTAAAATGGGGTTATAATAGTCGATCGGGTCAACTGGTGATGACTTATGGTCTTCAGAAGTTGGGCCACCTGAAATGGCAGAAAATAATTTTCTTGAAAATTTCTATTTGGGTTTCAAAGGTTATCTTGAGCCGACTATGATGTAATAAAATGTAAAATAAAATAATTCTAAGTTTGGTCGGCCTTATTGGCTAAAATTCTGGAACCTTCCCAAGCGATGGAAAATTGCCTATATAAGGAAGGCTGTATTATTGTCTTAGGCAGTTCAGAATAGTTCTGGGTAGTAGATCTGGGTAATAGTTCGAGGCTTTGTCCTACAGAATATTGTAAGGGAATGCCCATGTGGCTTTGCATGTTGTAATTCTAAAAATTTGTAATTCCACATTTGTGGAGATAATAAGAAGCCAATTTTCTGTTCTTGCATATTATTGTTGTTGTTTCTCTATTTCTGTTATGTGTTTGTGGTATTAAGGGGAGCACCCCTTCATCAAGTGGTATCAGAGCAGGAGTTCTTGAGTGTGTAAACAGATCACTGACTATGAGGTAGTTTGCACCAGGACCGTGGTTAGGGTTTTAGCACGCATCGTGAAAATGCCCTCATGAAGAGAACGTGGCGGAAGAGCTGGTGCTGTGACACCTGAGGTTAGAGAGCTGCAGAGACAAGTGCAAGCATTGCAAGAAGAGATTCATAGATGAATGAATCTTAATGTCAGAGATGAAAGCGAGGATGAAGCTGAAGAAGAATATCAAGAAGGAGAAGTTGAAATTGTGAACCAGGAGGAAGAAAGACTTTTTCGGGCCATTTCTAAGATTGGAAAAAGACCTAAGATTGAGGTTCTTACATTTTCTGGAAATCTTAACCCAGAAGAATTGATTGACTGGATCAATGAATGTGAGGAATATTTTGAGTATGAAGATGTTGAGGATCCTGATAGGGTCAAATTTGTGAAGGCCAGACTGAAAGGTCATGCGAAGATATGGTGGCAAGAGATTCAGTTGGAGTGAAATAGAAGGGGAAAGGAGAAAATCATGAGATGGGATCGGATGGTGGATAAATTGAAGTGACAGTTCATTCCTGTTGATTATGAGCTTGACCTACTGAAGAAAATGCAGAGTTTGAAGCAAGCAGGAAGATCTGTTCAGGAGTATACAGAGGAGTTCTATTGACTTCTCATCAGAACAGGCCATGCAGAAGCTGATAAAGAGAAAGTTGCTCGATACCTTAATGGGTTAAGGCCAAGCATTCAGGAGGAGCTGAATCTGGTTTGAATGAACAGTATTGAAGAGGAATACCAGTTTTCCCTAAAAGTAGAGGAAAAGCTAAACAAGAAGTTTTAGAGCAGACAAAACAGAAGAGGTCACGGTGGACGATCTGGTGGACGGTCATATGGTGGCTGAAATGAAGATTTGAAAAAGAAGGATGAGGCTAGTAGCAGTCAAAATCAGTGAGAAAATAATTCTAATCACTTCCAGGATCAGAATAATAGAGATCAAAGAGGAAGAGGAAGAGGATAAGGATCTGGAAGAGGTGGCTTCCGTGGAACATGTTTTCACTGTGGAGAAGAAGGTCATAGGGCATTTGAATGTCCTCAGCGCCAAGGCAGAATAGACAGGAGAAATGAAGGCCAGGCCAGAGTTGCACATGTCGATGAAGATGCTAGATCATCAAATTTTGAAGATGCTGAAAGAGGAGAAACACTAATTAACAGAAGAGTCTTGCTGAGTGGTGAGAATGAACTTGAACAAAGGAGGAGCCTATTTTGCACTAGATGCAAGTGTGAGGGTAAATGTTGTGATGTGATTATCGATAGTGGAAGCACTGACAATTTGGTGTCAGAAGAGATGGTGACAAAGTTGAAGCTCAAGAGACAAAAACACCCACATCCATATCAGATTACCTGGGTGCAGGATGACCACAAGGTCATGGTCAGCGAACAGTGCCTGGTAAAGTTCAAGATCGGTGGGTACCAAGATGAGGTACTATGCGATATCATCTCTATGGATGCATGTCATATGTTGTTGGGTAGACCGTGGTAGTTTGACAGATGTGCTGTACATGATGGTCGTGTGAATACCTATTTCTTGACAAAGGATGGAGTGCGACATAAGCTAAAGCCATTAAAGGAGACCGAAGAAAAGGTATGTGGTAATGCAAGAATAACATTTGTTGATGGAAGAAAATTCCTAGATGGTATGAGGCATGAGCATGTGTGTTTTGCTTTAATTCCAAAAGTTGGTAAAGAAGAAGTAGAGGATGTACCTGTAGAGGTTGCAGATTTGTTGAATGAGTTTCAGGATATTGTATTTGATAATGTACCTAATGGATTACCACCCGTAAGGAAGATCAGTCATCAGATGGATTTGATTCCAGGAGCCAGTTTGCCAAACAAGGCAGCACACAGAATGACACCAGCAGAAAGTAAAGAGTTGAACAGACAAGTACATGAGTTGTTACAGAAGGGATTGATTTGGGAGAGCCTGAGTCCATGTGTTGTACCAGTAGTATTAGCACCAAAGAAGAATGGAGAATGGAGGATGTGTACAGATTCCAGAGCAATAAACAAGATCACAATCAAGTATAGGTTTACATTGCCTCGAATGGATGATATTATAGATTGTTTGAGTGGAGCTGTGTATTTCTCAAAGATAGATCTGAAGAGTGGATATCACCAGATTCAGATAAGAGAAGGAGATGAATGGAAGACTACCTTCAAGATGAAGGAAGGACTATATGAGTGGTTAGTCATGCCTTTTGGGCTAACTAATGCACCAAGCACTTTCATGCGGCTCATGAACGAGGTTTTGAAAGAATTTCTAGGTAAGTTTGTCATTGTTTACCTAGATGATATTTTGATTTTTAGCAAGACATTGGAGGAACATATGATGCATATTCGTATGGTATTTGAGAAGTTGAGAGATGAGAAATTGTTGATTAATTTGAAGAAGTGTAGTTTTGTGAAGAAAGAGTTAGTGTATTTGGGATTTGTAGTTTCAGCAAAAGGTCTAAAAATGGACCCAGAGAAGGTACAGGCTATCCTTGAATGGCCTACTCCAAGGAGTGCTACTGAGGTAAGATCTTTTCATGGTTTGGCTAGCTTTTATAGAAAGTTTATCAAAAATTTTAGCAGTATTTGTGGACCCTTGACTGAAACAATGAGAGGGGATAGAAAAGAGTTTAAGTGGACTAATGGGGCAGAAAAGAGTTTTCAATTGTTGAAACAAAAAGTTACAGAACAACCTATTTTAGCACTTCCAAATTTTAATAAGGTGTTTCAAGTAGATTGTGATGCTAGTGGTACTACAATAGGAGCTGTTATGAGCCAAGAAGGTAAACCTGTTACTTATTTCAGTGAGAAGTTAAATGATGCCAAGAGAAAATATTTTATCTATGATCAGGAATTTTATTCTATAGTTCAAGCATTAAAGAAGTGGAGACATTATCTACTTCCTAAAGAGTTTGTTTTGTATACTGATCATCAAGCTTTGCAATATTTGAATAGTCAAGGAAAGTTGAATCAGAGGCATTTGAAATGGGTTGAGTTTTTGCAGAGTTATACATTTATTTTGAAACACAGGAGTGGAAAGTCTAATAGGGTTGTGGATGCTCTTAGCAGAAGGCAACTATTGCTGATAGAGATGCAGATTGAAGTGGTTGGGTTCAAGGAAATCAAAAAATTTTATCCAGAGGATCCTGATTTTGGTGAAGCTTGGAAAGCTTGTACAGAACCTGTTACTTTAGACAGGATGAAATGGCTGGATTTCATCATCCAGGATGATATGCTATTTAGAGGGAGTCAATTGTGCATTTCAAGAAGTTCTATGAGGGAGAATCTCACCAAAGAGAAGCATAGTGGAGGATTGGCTGGACATTTTGGTCATGATAAAACCTTTGCTTTGGTTGGTGAGAATTATTATTGGCCACAGTTGCAGCAAGATGTGAAGAAGTTTGTACAGAGTTGTAGAGTATGTTAGATGGTGAAAGGAGTGAAGCAGAATACAGGGTTATATCAGCCATTACCTATAACAGAAAAGCCTTGGGAGGATATCAGTATGGACTTTGTTCTTGGTTTACCGAGGACACAGTGGGGACATGATTCAATTTTTGTAGTAGTTGACAGATTTTCGAAGATGGCACATTTCATTCCTTGCAAGAAGATTAATGATGTTGTTCATGTAGCAGAATTTTTTTTCAGAGAAGTAGTGAGACTACATAGTTTGCCAAAGACCATAGTTTCAGATAGAGACACTAAGTTTGTTGGATATTTTTGGCGTACATTGTGGAAGAAGTTGAAGATAGATTTGAAGTTTAGTTCATCACATCATCCATAGACTGATGGACAAATAGAGGTGGTGAATAGAAGTTTGGGAAAATTGCTGAGATGTTTGGTTGGAGATAAGCCAACAAGATGGGATTTGATTTTACCATAGGCATAATTTGCATACAATAATTCTGTCAATAGGAGCACTGGTAAATCACCATTCCAGACTGTATATGGAAGTAGTCCAAGAAATGCATCTGAGTTGAGAAAGATAGATAAAGGATAAATAAGTAGTGCTAAAGCTGAGGATTTTGCACAACACTTGAAGAACATCCATGAGGAGGTGAGGAAGCATATTACCAAGATGAATGCATAGTATAAGGCTAAGGTAGATGAGAAAAGGAGGCATAAGGAATTTTAGGTTGGAGATGAAGTCATGGTTCATTTGCGGAAGGAGTGATTTTCAGTTGGTACATATAACAAGCTGAAAATGAAGAAGTTTGGACCATGTAGGATACTAAAGAAACCTGATTCAAGAAATGCATATGAGGTAGAATTGCCTACTGAGCTAAATATTTCACTAGTGTTTAACATTTCAGATCTAACAAAGTATCATGAAGGAGGTGTTGAAGATGAGATCACAGCAGCACAGTGGAGTATTCCAGCAACTAGTTCAGACACTAAGGAGATCGAAGATATACTGGATAGTTGTGTTGGCAGAAGCATAAGGAATAGGACATATGAAGAATATCTGGTCAAGTGGAAAGGATGATCTGTTGAAGATTCATAATGGCTGACAAAGGAGGAGGTTAACCATCTTGGTTTTCCTCTGCACACCTGAGTCGTGACAGGGTCACTTCTCAAATTACCCTGGGTATCTGATGCAAGAGCATCCTGGGTGTAAGAGCAATCTTGCATCACCCAAAAAAAATATTTCTATTTTTATATTCAATAAGGGCTATTTTGTGTAGAGCTGTTATTTATGGAAAGTTACTATTTTTGGTAATTTTTGTATGTGCTTAGAATGATCTGATTTCTTTCTTGGAGGTTCATTTTGGTCATATAAGTCTGCCAGTAAATTTTCATTGCCAGATCAAGTGTATATTGGAAGATATTGAAGATTTTCGGTATTGGCAGCAGGGTACAGAAACTTTGAACTCAGTTTTGAAGACTTTAGAGGCCCCAGATGAGGTCAAAAATTTGGGTGATGGGCGCTTGTGTGGGTCAAGCCTGTAGAGCGCTTCGAGGCATTTCTGAAATGGGGTTATAATAGCCGATCGGGTCAACTGGTGATGACTTATGGTCTTTGGAAGTTGGGCCACCTGAAATGGCAGAAAATAATTTTCTTGAAAAATTCTGTTCGGGTTTCAAAGGTTATCTTGAGCCAACTATGATGTAATAAAATGTAAAATAAAATAATTCTAAGTTTGGTCGGCCTTATTGGCTAAAATTCTGGAACCTTCCCAGGCGGTGGAAAATTGCCTATATAAGGAAGGCTGTATTATTGTCTTAGGCAGTTCAGAATAGTTTTGGGTAGTAGATCTGGGTAATAGTTCTAGGCTTTGTCCTAGAGAATATTGTAAGGGAATGCCCATGTGGCTTTGCATGTTGTAATTCTAAAAATTTGTAATTCCACATTTGTGGAGATAATAAGAAGCCGATTTTCTGTTCTTGCATATTATTGTTGTTGTTTCTCTATTTCTATTATGTGTTTGTGGTATTAAGGGGAGCACCCCTTCATCATTATGCAAGATGAATAGTGATCACCCCAAGAAAATCATCATATTGAGCCCTCTTCGACATTTAAACTTGGCTAATATGGGCTTCAACATCCATTATGTCTTGTTGTCTCACCATAGTCTGAGGAGTCTATGAGTGTGTTCCTAAGTCAACAAGAAAGTAATGTTAGAAATAGGAAATACTGAGAGGGGGAGGTGAATCAGTATTTCACAAACTTTTTCTTTTTCCCACTTATGGATATAACAAATTACTTTAGTGCATACAAAGATTATCAAGTTGATTAACAAACATAGTAGTAAATAGAAAGAACTTATAACACATGATATGTTCTCGAGGAAACCCTGGCCAAGGGAAAACCCCGGTGGGGATGATACCCACAAAGATCACTAATCAAAAGTATCCTATTAGGGATATTGGACCCTGTTAGGAGTCAATTTACAATATATAGTAGATCTGTCTTGGTTAAAGGACTTTAGGCCTTGTTAGAAGCCTTAACCCTGTTAGGAGTTAGATTACAAAACCTGATCACCAGCTGAGCTCACTGCCCAAATAGGTAATACAAAATGTTTCTGACTATAGTATGGTACTACTTACAACTTTGCATCAATAGCCTTTGCTGCTATCACAATATACAACTATCACAAGTTATCCTTTTCTTTGTTTTTACACATCACATACTTTTTCATTACATTTCAAGTATGCCTAATATATGAGTTATTAGAGCTAATAAATTTATATGGTCAGCTTCCAAAATCTTTATCCAAGAGTAAACATCTAGGATGTCATCCCTTCATAATGTTAAGTCATTATTTTGACAAGTAAAAATAATCCCTTAACTCTTTCGCTAATACCGTCTCCAAAACTATTTTGTCTGCAAAAACTATCTTCGGTAAACTTCAAATAACTTCATCTGTACTACTCCAAAATTTATGTGCACTGAGATGGGGTATCCTCATACTATATAGAAGCTTCAATTAACTACACAAACAAAAATATTGCTCCAGTGGACGTCGCCAACTAAATCTTCATCGAGTGCTCTGTCAGGATCACTGTATCCATACTTAGACAATTTCTTCCTTCAACTTGCCATACTTGCATTCCAGATTCTATGCTCTCAATAGAGATCATATGTTGCCATAATGACAACATCTATGCATCCACATTAGCCAAATTTCCAACAATCTCCCCCTTTGTCATTGGTGGCAACATATGGAAAAATTGGCTAAGTGTGCAAACAAAACTTCAAAGTATTTACACAAAATTGTGGCCAAATATTATACAACACATATACAATATTGTACTCCATAGAATAGCTCCCCCTATGAGTATCCTTCCTCAACATATTATCAATTTTCTACTATCTCTCCCCCTTTGACAACAATGACAAAGATAGGGTGTACAAAAATTTCAAAAAAAAACTTGATACCTTGTTATCAGCTATTGCAAAGCCGGTAGGCTTGCAACACAGTCGCCAAACTCTGACTTCCATGATTCAAAATCTTTCTTCCATATCTTCCTAATGGATTCAACAACATTGAGTAGAGTACTCAATCCGTATGCTGCTGTCGGACAAGCTTGCAGGGAATTAAAGCTAAACTTCTGAAAAGATGTCTTTGCTGAAAGACACTGCTCAATTTGGTCTTCAACAATTGATGTCTTGATTGAGATATGCTCTCTCAAGATATTAATCCTGATCATCTTTCTATTCTTCTCCTCTGCTAACATTCTAATTTCATCATTTAACTTCCTTATGTTCTTCTCTACAGAACTTATCTTTACATTTGGGCTTGTCAAGGTGTTTGTTTCAGCTGTAATTGCATCTATCTTCTCTCTGATCTTCTTATCTTCTTTAGCTATTAGGATTTCTAATTTTGTGCATTTTATATACAAACTCTTTCCAGTCTCAAAATGTTTCCTCAAATTCTTTATGCATACATCCAAATTACCAATATCATTTTGAATATTTACACTTAAATTTTGTTGCATTTCTGCTTCAAAGGCTTCCTGAACTTTTATTCTAGCAATATCCTCTAAGTTAGAAAATTCAGAGTCAAAAGAGTTTATTACTATTTTAGCTTTCTCAAGTGGATCCGATTCAAATACCTTAGTGTTGATCACACTCTCAAGTTTCTCTGTCAAAACTCTAACTTTGCCTTCAAGGTCCTTCACCTTCTTATTCTTTCCAATAATTTTATTAAGAGATGTGATGAACTCAAGCTGATCATCATCTTCAACCTCTTTTCCAAGGTCTTCAAAAATTAAACCAATTTGTCTCTTCTTACTGTCAGGTGCACTAAGGGTAGTGACCTTTGTCAAAATTTGTTTACCTTTAACTGTCTACTCTGCTGGAATTGATTCTGATACAACTAGTGCTTCCACTACCTCTGTATCCTTTTCTGATTATGTAATCTTCTCTTGCTCTTCTAAAGCCAAATTGTCAACAATGTTTTCTAGATCATGAAATACTGCATCATCTGACTCTAGTGTCACTTTGGTTCCTTCAATGTCCATTGATTCTTTGCCAATATTGATATGTGAAGAAGATGGGACTTCTTCAATACCAACTTCCTCTGCATGTGGTTCCTCTGATTTCTTCTGCTAAGGATCTGATTCAACATGCTTTCCTAAAACTATGTCTGCAAGAACTTGCATTACTACTTGCTCAGTCTCTTTCTGTACTTCCTCCTTTTTGCCTCCCATTATAAGGATTGTTCTTCTCTTAGTTCTCAATAAAGTTCCAAGAGGCTTCAAGAATTTCTTCAAATGATCTTCATCCTTAACTTCACAAAATTGTCTGATTACATGTTCTCTCATCTTTATGTCCTCTTCTTGTGCTCTCTATTTTCTATTCACAAGTTTGTTATACAAATCTTCTGGGATCTTACCATGAATAGTGCTAAGTTTCTTATCTGTCAAAATCATATGTGTAATCATTGCATTTTCAAAATTCAATCTTTCAAATGATCCATATAGATCATAGAATTTATTTATCTTAGTGAAGTCTCCATGCTTCAATATATCTTCATTAAGTCTTTCAATTCTTGGTTTCCAACTTTTCTAGGTACAGGTGGTACAATCACTTTCTATCTCTTGCTGGGTCCTGTTGCACTCACTTTTACTCTTTTGCTAGGAATAGGAGAAAAAGATTTATCTCCATCTTTTTCAAGTACTTCAACTTTTACCTTTACTACAATAGGATCAACAGGGTCTGCACTAGATGCCACAGGTGGAATTACAAGATTTTCACTTTGCTTCAAGGCTTCTACAGTCTTCTTATCTATGTCAAACTCATGACTTGACATACCTGATTCTTTCAGTATTTTCTTCATAGTAGATTCAACTCTCCTACTAGATTGCTTCTTTTCTCTCAAACTTATTGCGGAGTTGAAATTTTCTTCATAGGTTCCAAACCTATTTGCATGACCATCCAACTCACACTTTAACAGTCTATTCACATATCCTACTGCTTCTACTTCAGATACTTCATAGCCAAGAGGGTCTATGAATTTCATTCTAGGCTCAACTACTTCAATGTAGGTGAAATCAGTGTCTACCATAAAACAAATTTCATCTTTATGCTTTTCAACTAAGGATTGAGGAATCCTTGATTTTTTCTTAACAATATTCTGAAAAGTCTTCGATACAAGCTTCACACTGTCATTGACTTTATCAATTAGGTGCTTCATGTAAACTAATTTTATTCTTTCCATTATGTTCACATTGTCACTCTAATCAACTGTGTAAGGAAATCTTCTCAAAATATGGAAAAACATATAGGTTATCAGAGATGAAAACCTAAACTGTGTGTACTTAGCCTTCTTAATCTTTTCTAAGCTCTCAAATAACTGAATTTTCAAAATTTCACATAGGTCTACTTGTTTCTTCTCAATACACATAAGATAAGCTACATGAATCATTCCTACAACCATGTCATCTTCCCTTGAACTACCACAAAATTTAGTTGTTAGGATCTTGCAAAGGTACCTAACATCATCTTTCTTAATCTTACTTATCGCAATTCCTCTACCATTATAACTAGATCCAGTGTTGTCTAAAACAATCTTTCTCATGTTCTTTTCATTTAGTGGAATCTCTCCAACTTTTGATAAACCAATAACATCATGAATTATGTCGGCAGTTATATCAATAACTCTATCCTCCATCTAGAATTTCCCATTGTGGATTCTACTTAAAATGATCTTGGTACATTCCTCATCATTAAATTCATACTTCATGGAATAATTGATAATTTCATTTTTCTCTAGGTGCCCATAAGCTGGTTTAACTGACATGTCTTGATTATACAATTTCCTGTAATCATCACTAAAATCTGCATCTCCCAAGGTTTCAAACTTGCAACCTAAATATCCTTTAACATTCTCAATGTGTAATAATCCATCTGGTATGGATGATAGTGCTAGACTGTCACCAATTTTAGCTGATTCTATTGGTTCTTTCTTAATCTTAGGTCTATTCTTATCCTTAACATTATGAACCATAGAAATATCCATCTTATCAACTGATTAAAGATCAAAAAATACCTCAACTTTGCAAATCTAGGGTTTCGGTATGATCGTCACTGCAAACTGCTTCCAAACTTTTCAAATCATCCTCAACTCACTTTTTCTTCTTTCAAATCTCTTTTCAATCACTTTGTAATCATGATAACTTCAATTATGACCTTATAACACTTCACATTAACTTGATCTGACATCGCATTCATTCATTTTGCCACTAAAACCTCAAAAAGTTGATTCTGCAAACCTGCAACCATAAAACTTTTTGTGACCTCGCAAAACACGATATTTTCTTTTGTGCACTTAACCATAGCATTAGTACAACATAAAAAACCTATATCTAACTGCGCAAAACTTAACTCATTCAAATTCCTAATTTACACTAATCCTAAGTCCTAAACTACAGAAACTTACATAATTTAAATACTTAAAGAAGGGTCATGTAAAGATTCATCCTTACCATTAGTTACATTACCTTCCTAACTACTTTCAGTGCTAAATATACCTCCTTGATCTATGCCTTTATCAAATTTTACTTCATCTTTATTGCTACAGCAACCTTTCTCTTTTTTTCCTACATTTTCATTCCTTCTTGCATTGTTCCTAGGGTTAGGGTTATGATGATAACCTCCATTGTTCATTCTGCAAAATCTTGTTGAGTGTCCAAACTTGTTGCATATCTGACAAATGATTCCATTGTTTCCAAATCTCTATCCTTGCTGGTTAATCTGTGACCTACAATTTCTAGCAATATGTGCTACTTTGTTGCATCTAAAACATACTACCACTTTTCTTTGATTCATTTCTTCAATAGATTTCTTATCTGCATTGTTAGTATTCCCAATCATTCTATCATAATTATTCAAAATTACTTTAGGTCTTCTACATTCGTTAGCTTTATGTCCAAAACTATGACAATTATAACAATGTCCATTAAGAGGTTTAAATTGCTTACCTGTGCAATCTCTCTTCATGTGCCCAATAGTATTACAAGCAGAACATCTACCTTTGAATTCTCTTTGCATACCTTTAGATGATTCTTCCTATTTTTATTCTTCTTGCTTTGATTCTTCTTTCTCTCTAGGTGGTTCTTTTTTAGGTGGATCTTCCAATGTGTTCTCATCTACCTCCACACTTTCAGATGTCTTCAGATTTGGCTTCTTACTTTTATGGTTTGTTCTAAACATACTAAATCCAAATCCAGTCCTATAAAAGAATGGTTCTTCAAAAGAAGTTTGTTTTTCAGTCTTATCACTATTTGAATATAGCCTTTCAAGTTGTTTAGATTGAGTTAATTCACCTTTCAAAATTTTATTATACTTCTTAAGTTCCACATACTTCACTTTTACTTTTTCAGATTTGGATGTTTCCTTTTCAAGTCTTGATCTCAGATCTTCATTCTCAATTTTTAATTTTTCATTATCAAATCTCAAATTTCCATCTTTCATACTAAGCTTCAGATTTACTATCTTCAGTTCATGCTTAAGGATCTCATTTTCTTTTTCTAATTCATCAAAATCTTCAACAAGCATATCAGATTTCTTTTCAGATTTCAGATCTTCAATCTTACCTTTTAATTTGTCAATACCATTCTTTGCATCTTCATACTTTCTTCTTAAGGAGTTTCTTTCATTAGTAAGCATATCAATCTATTCAAGAGCTTCTTCAAGATTCTTCTAAAGTTGATCCATATCCATAGAGATCTTACCCAAGTTGCTAAGCTTTCCTTGAATGTTCCTTCTCTGAGTAACTGTGCTCTGATACCAATTGTTAGAAATAGGAAATACTGAGAGGGGGGGTGAATCAGTATTTCACAAACTTTTTCTTTTTCCCACTTATGGATATAACAAATTACTTTAGTGCATACAAAGATTATCAAGCTGATTAACAAACATAGCAGTAAATAGAAAGAACTCATAACACATGATATGTTCTCGAGGAAACCCTAGCCAAGGGAAAACCCTGGTGGGGATGGTACCCACAAAGATCACTAATCAAAAGTATCCTATTAGGAGTCAATTTACAATATATAGTAGATCTGTCTTGGTTAAAGGACTTTAGGCCTTGTTAGAAGCCTTAACCTTGTTAGGAGTTAGATTACAAAACTTGATCACTAGCTGAGCTCACTGCCCAAATAGGTAATACAAAATTTTTGTGACTATAGTATGGTACTGCTTACAACTTTGCATCAATAGCCTTTGCTGCTATCATAATATACAACTATCGCAAGTTATCCTTTTCTTTCCTTTTACACATCACATAATTTTTCATTACATTTCAAGTATGCCTAATATATGAGTTATTAGAGCTAATAAATTTATATGGTCAGCTTCCAAAATCTTTATCCAAGAGTAAACATCTAGGATGTCATCCCTTCATAATGTTAAGTCATTATTTTGACAAGCAAAAATAATCCCTTAACTCTTTCGCTAATACTGTCTCCAAAACTGTTCTGTCTGCAAAAACTATCTTCGGTAAACTTTGAATAACTTCATCCGTACTATTCCAAACTTTATGTGCACTGAGATGGGGTATCCTCATACTCTGTAGAAGCTTTAGTTAATTGTGCAAACAAAAATATTTCTCCAGTGGATGTCGCCAACTAAATCTTCATCGGGTGCTCTGTCAGGATCACTATATCCATACTTAGACAATTTCTTCCTTCAACTTGCCATACTTGCATTCCAGATTCTGCACTCTCAATAGAGATCATATGTTGCCATATTGACAACATCTATGCATCCACATTAGCCAAATTTCCAACAAGTAATACATCTCTTCTCCTAGCTAGGGTAAGATAGGTGTGATTGATTTATTGAGTCAGTTCCCTCTATTTTCTATGATTGTGAGCCTACTGGTATGTTAAAAAACCTCAGAAAAATCATTTCACAGATCTACAAAAACTTGAATAGAGAAATCTACAACCAACTTGATACTAAAAACACCAAATAGTTGAAAAATTAATCAAATTTGAAGAAAAAATCCTTTCTGGTGTTAACTGTCATCCCTAAAAATTAAAAGTTGTACGAGTTTTCACAATTGTCATTTCAGAACCCCCAAAAACTCATATGACCTATACTTTGTCATACGACTATTGTCAGAAAACTCCAAAAAAATTCAATACTAGAGTCAAGTGTCGTACGAGTATTGCCAATTATCGTATCAGACTCCATCCTAACTCATACGAGCCAAGAGAAATTCATACGAGAGCTATGTCAAAATTGTCAGAAAGCCTTAAAATTTGTTAGAAATTCAATCATTGCAGTGAACCACTAGATTCTGTCAGAATATTCACTGTGTTCAGAATAGAGTAGAAAAACTTGAAAAATTCAATTCACTTTCCTAAAGTGGTCTCTTAAGTTTGATCCAACCTTCTGATTTATTGATTTGAATCCCATTCATCTTGTGTCAAAACCTTGTCAAAATCATCTTCAGATTCAATCCCCCAAAAAACTAAGTGTTTGAACCCATGTCTCCTATCTTTTGGGTGTCTACCCATACATCTAGGGAAAAGTATCTTGCACTTACAATCTTTCATCAATCAACCAACCTAATCTTGACAAGGTTGCATCATTCAATTTTCCCGAATCAGGTCATTCATCAATTATATTAATATTACTCTTCCAATTCACTCAAGGTTAATGGTGGAAACTAGAGCTTCCTCACATAGAAAACCTAAAGAAGAACCAAAATTCTTACCTTTATCTTCTTACGTTGTTTAGTCCATTAATCAACCTTACGATAAAACTCATTATGAAGAAGATGCTCTAGCTAATCTACATATGAAAGGTTATTCTAACCCTCCTCAATCAACTCACAGAGGTAATCAATCAACTCCACATCAATGAATCCCTGGGAGTCCTCAAAATACCACAATGTCTCAGGGAGGACCAAACCAAGGCTCCCAAGGTCATCACTCTAATCATGGTGGAGATCCCAAACCAACACTGTCTGAATTTGAATGATATAGAAATGATGATTTCTTTCGAAAAATGATGAAACACTTCTTGCAAGAAGAGAAAGAGGCTTATTACATACAAATAGCTCAAAAAGGAGCCAAACATCCTCAAGAATTTAATGTCGAAGATATCATCACGCAAGAGGAAGAAACCCCCATCACAACCATGATGAAACAGATGCATGCCATGCAAGTTAAGATCAACAAGATGGAGAAAGAGAAGGAACCTAAATAATTCTCTATGGAGGCTCTATGCCCCTTTCCATTTGATAAAAACTTGTACATGCCACCATTCCCAAAAAGATTGGAGATACCAAAATATGACAAATATGAAGGAAACTCTGATCCCCAAGATCATGTCAGAGAATTTTGTACTCAATCCATGGAGTTCATGAATGAACCAACCTACTTAATGTGTCTTTACCCAAAATCTCTAGGAGGAGCATCCATTCATTGGTTCTCTAAAATGCTTCCAACCACCAAGAATTTTGAGGAGCTGATCAAACTATTTTTCCAACAATACTCCTACAATATTCAACATCTAGTCACAATGATCAAGATCTCCAATCTTAAACAAAATTCAAGAGAACCCTTCCCGACCTTCCACAAACACTAGAGGAAGAAATTTTCAGTCTATGCCAGACAAATTCCAAAAAATGAGAAATTATAAATCTTTATCAATAACTTCATTCCAAAAATCAATTATTTGTTAGAAATAGGGAATACTGAGAAGGGGGGGTGAATCAGTATTCTACAAACTTTTACTTTTGCCCAATTATGGATATAAAAAATTATCTTAGTGCATGAATAACATAAGAAACTAAACAACATGCATAGCAATAAAACAAAAGAACTCATAACACATTATTTGTTCTCAAGGAAACCCTGGCCAAGGGAAAACCTTGGTGGGGATGGCACCCACAAAGATCCACTAATCAAAAGTATCATGTTAAGGATGTTGACCCTATTAGGAGTCTATTACATGTATATAGTGTCTTAGTCTTGATTAAGGGACCATAGGCCTTGTTAGAAGCCTCAACCCTGTTAGGAGTTGGTAGTACAAAACATGATTACCAGATGAGCCCACTACCCAAACAAGTAATATATAATATTCACTGATTACAAAAATAGGTCAAGGTACATAACCTTATATTACTTTCAACTTCACATCAATATCTCTTCGTTGTTCTTTCACTATCGCTATTAGATACATATCATATATCTTTTTTTCTACATTACATCATTACATCTTTATACAAGTTATTAAGATTAATAACTCTTCCAGTCGGCTTACATAATACAAAATATCTTTAACCAAGGGTTAACATCTAGGATGTCATCCCTTTATATTGTTAAGTCATTATTTTGATAAACAAAATAATCCCTTAACTCTTTACCAATTCTGTCTTCATAATCTGTCATGTCGGCTTAACATTGTCTTTAATAAAACTGTCATAACTTCTTCCATACATGTCGTACTAACTTTCACTCTTAGGTGAGTCTTCAATAGTCACCATAGTATCTATTTTCAAGTGCGCAAGCATTGAACTTACTCCAATCAACATCGCTAAACAAAACTATCATCGGGTAAACTGGCAATAACACACTGTCTCATACTTAGACAATTTTGCATTGCACTCTGTCATACTTACTCTCTGACCTATGTGATCTTCATGTAGAACATATGTTGCCATAATGACAACATCTATGTATCCAACTCAGCCAAATTTCTAACAATCTCCCCCTTTGTCATTAGTGGAAACATATGAGAAAATTGGCTAAGTCTTAGACTTCAAAATTTCAAAATTGTGGCCATAGTACAAAATATGTATAAACTATCTTTATTGTTAGGAATGAATGCTAAAGTTTTTGGCACCCATTCTATAGTAGTTTTTGTTGCATTCATGACTATGATTGTCATTGATGTCAACACAGTGTTTAACCGAAGACTTGCAGAGAAGTAGACAGTGTTTTGATTAGCGCACATGGTATATTGTAGTTGGAGCTATGTGATGTTGAGGATATACTCCTTGATATGTTATATGTCTATGGTTAAGAGCACAAACAATAATTATTTTATTCATGAAAGTTATGAGTGTTTTGGTGGAAGTAGTATTCAAGTAGTGTTCCTGAGTAGTGGTTTTTGGAAATTAGATGATATCTCCTAATCAGGATGTAATCTGGCTTTGCACAGTTAAAGGGAAGTTAGAGACACATTTATAGTGATGTGGATGATAGCACAAACTTCAAAGTCACACGAGTGAATATTTATTGTATTTGGAAGCAGACAGTTTCATGTAATTTTGGTGTAGCATGTGGAATGTTTTATTTTGTAATTGTGTGCTGACTCATTTGTAATTATTTGAGTGTGGTATAAAGGAAGGAATGTTTTTTCTTGTTGTAGTGATGATATGTTATGCGGTATGCATGAAGGGAAGAAAAGAGCTAAGTATGAGAGCGAAATTGTGAAGGAAGACATGCGAAGTACAAAGATCTGAAATTGAGATCTCATGTAGCAGTGAGTGTGGTTTGGAACAGTCAAAGATGAGGTAACATATTATTATATTGAATAATGTAAAGATTATTTGGATAGTGAGTTTAGTGATCTTACCCTGAAGCTGTTTGGGCAGTGGGTCCTTCTGTCTTCCATAACTCTTAACAGGGTTAGAACCTTTTAACAGGAATTCAAAATCTCCTAACAGGGATTTATATGTATTGAATGTATTTGATAAGACTCCTAACAGAGTCCATCCTTTCACAAGGAATATTCATATTAGTGCATCTTTTTTGGGCATCATTCCCACTGGGGTTTACTCTTTGATCAAGAGGTTCCCTAGTCAACATATCTTGTGTTATTGTGTAATTGTGTATGAATATCTTTCTATGGTTGGTAATTATTTTTCTTATATGGTTTAATGTTGTTGAAGATGATAAAAGTTATAATTATTTGATAAATGATTCACCCCTCCCCCCCTCTTAGTTATCTTGGTGGACTTTACTTTCTAACAATTGGTAAAAGAGCAACAGGTCCTTGAAAGAGAAGTTTAATAGCTTAACGAGATCCATGGAAAATTTCAGGAAAGAAAGCCCTAAGTTTGATGGAGTAAATTTTGACAGTTGGAAAGAAAAGATGAAGACACATCTACTATGTTTAGGACCAAGTTATTGGTTGATTACAAAGAATGATAAGACTATCATTGAATAAGATGATCTTGAGACATGCTCTAATGATGAGAGAGATCTATTCATGTGTAACATACTTGCAAGAGAAACACTTTTGACAGCACTTTCAAAGAATGAATATAGTGAGGTAAAATGTTTGAAAAAGTCTCACAAAATTTGGAAAGCTTTGCACTCTACTTTTGAAGGTGATGAACATGAAAAAATAGTTAGATTACATAATTGGATATGTGCATTTGAAGATATAAGAATGTTGGAAGATGAATCTATTAGAATCTATATTGGTAGAATGTCATAAATTGTTGCAGGGATAAAATCTTGTGGAGGAACAAAGGCAGAGAATGAAGTGATATGGAAAATTTTGAGGACATTGACTCCTATATTTAAGAAGACAACACAAATGATTGAACAAGTTATACCTTTTACTATGAACTTTACAAGAGAGACTCTTCATGGAAGATTGGAAGCAGCAAAGATGAACCTGAGGTTATCAGGAGACTTACTTAGAATGGAGACAACATTTAGTGCTCTTAGTATTCACCCTACATTGTCAAGAAGCATCAATGTGAGCAGAGATTATGTTGGCAGCACCAGATCTAGAAATGAAGAAGACAAGAAGATTGAAGAAGGTATTGCCTTGCTTGTGAAAAGAGAACTAGATGGTAAGAAAATTTTTAAATGTTGGACTTGTCAAGAATATGGTCATTTTGCATCTAAATGTCCTAAGAGAGTTAAGAAGTATAGAAATAATTTCAAGCCTAGAAGATCTAAGGAATGTTATTATGCTAATGATGAAGATCTTGAAGCTAGTATTGAAAGAACCTTAACTGAAAGTGATACTGAGAATAATGATGAAATAGGATTTGTAGCAATTAAAGAAGAAAATTTTAAAACAAATGTTAAGGAAGAAAAAGCCTTAGTTTCCCAAGTTGAAAATAAAGTTGATTGGATTATAGACAGTGGTTGTTCACATCATATGACTGGAGATATGAAAAAGTTCATAAAGTTTAACAATTATGATGGAGGAGTTGTTAGAGTTGGTAACAATGCACCTTGTTTGATTAAAGGTATATGATCTATTACTCTTGATGGAAAGACTAATACTAATGATGTTTACTTTGTGGATGGATTGAAACATAATGTTTTGAGTGTTGGATAGTTAGTTGATAAGGGATATCAAGTTTGGTTCACTGAGAAAACTTGTGTGATAAAGGATAAAGATGGAAATCTGATTGGAACTGGATCTAGAACCAGATGTAATGTATTTCAGTTGAATCCTACTGAGATGACATGTTTGATTACTAAGATTGATGACAGTTGGTTATGGCATAGAAGGTTTTGTCATATAAACTTTGATAATATTGTGAAAGTGAGTACTACACTTGTAGTAAGGGATTTGCCTAAAATTATGAAGACTACTAACATGATTTGCAAATAATGTGTGATGGCTAAGTAGAAGAGAAGTTCTTTTCCTAGTAAGAAGTTCACATCAGCAGAGAAGTTGGAGATTGTTCATACAGACTTGAGCGGTCCTACCAAGACTAGAGGATTCTATGGAGAAAGGTATTTTATGATTCTTGTTGATGATTTTACAAGAATGATGTGGATTGCATTTCTGAAAGAAAAATCTGAAGCATTTGATAAGTTTTAGATCATTAAGAACAAAGTTGAGAATGAATCTAGAATGAAGATTAAATGTTTGAGATCTGACAGAGGTGATGAGTTTACTTCTAGAGAGTTTAAAATTTTTTGTGAAGTGAATGGTATTAAGAGATAGTTTTCAGCCCCTAGAACACCTGAACAAAATGGTATTATAGAAAGAAGAAATAGATTAGTGATTGAAGTAGCAAGAGCTATGTTATTTGAGAATGATTCAGCGAAGACATTTTGGAGAGAAGTAGTGAATAAAATAGTATATACAATGAATAAAGTAGAAATTATAGTAGACACAGACAAGACACCTTATGAATTATGGTTTGGACATGCACCCTCAGTTAAGTGTTTTAGAATTTTTGGAAGCAAATGTTATATAAAGAGAGATGATGATATTGGAAAGTTTGATCCTAGAAGTGATGAAGGTATTTTTCTTGGATATTCTTTGAAGAGAAAAGCATATAGATGTTACAATAAGAGAACTAAAACTATTGTTGAGAGTGCAAATGTTAAAGTTAATGAAAAGTTCAAAATTTAGGAAAGAATACTTGATTATGAATCTGATGAAGAAGCTCATCCTAAGCCTAACACTAAAACTATAGAATTATTCTATGAGACTGACAGTGAATTTTTGAATGAGAGTCATGCTAAAGAGACTAGAGAGGAATCTAGAGAAGAACCTATAGTTGAAGCAAGATCCGAGACTATGACACTGAACAAGTATTTATCAAGACATCATCATGTTGAACAAGTTATTAGAAGTTTGGATAGAAGAGTTTTGACTTGGAATAAAGTACATTTATGTTTGATTTCTCAAATTGAACCTAAATCTACTAGTGAAGCTTGTGAAGATGAACATTGGATTAATGCTATGAGAGAAGAACTAGATCAGATAGAAAAGAACAAGATGTGGGAATTGGTCCCTAGACCTAAAGACAAGAATGTGATTGGAACTAAATGGGTATTTAGAAACAAGATGAATGAATAAGGAGAAGTTGTAAGAAACAAAGCAATATTGGTATGTAAGGGATACTCACAGCAAGAAGGAATTGACTATGAAGAAACTTTTGCACCAGTAGCAAGAATTGAAGTAGTAAGATTGTTTTTGGCCTATGCAGATTTTAAGAAATTCAAAGTGAATCAGATGGATGTGAAGTCAGCATTTCTGAATGGAGAATTGGAAGAAGAAGTCTACATTGAGCAGCCTGAAGGTTTTCCTTTGACTCAAGAAGGAGACATGGTATGTAAACTGAAGAAAAAATTATATGGACTAAAGCAAGCACCTAGAACTTGGTATGCAAGACTAGATAAGTATTTGTTAAAGTTAGGATTTGCTAAAGGAACAGTTGATAGCAATCTGTACACAAAAGAAATTGAAAATGGTTTGTTGGTTATAGTTATTTTTGTTGATGACATTATTTTTGGAGGAGAAGATGAAGCTAGTGACAAATTTGCTGATGAAATGAAGATTGAATTTGAAATGAGTATGATTGGTGAGATGAAATACTTTTTGGGATTATAGATAACACAAAACAATGATGATATCTTTGTAATTCAGATAAAGTACTTGAATGATTTGCTAAAAAGATTTGGAATGGAGGACTGTAAACTAGTTGGAACACCTATGGTAACCGAACATAAGCTATCTAGCATAGATGAAACACTGACAGTTGAGTAGAAGAAATATAGATCCATGATTGGAGGATTGCAGTATTTGACACACACAAGACTAGATATAGCACATTTAGTTGGAATTGTAGCAAGATTTCAAGCTGAACCTAGAGAATCACATTATGCAATAGTAAAGAGGATACTAAGATATTTAAGAGGCACAATGGACTACGGATTATGGTATGAAAAATTTGATGATTTTACCCTATGTGCATATACATATGCTGATTGGGGAGGTAGTGTTGATGATAAGAAAAGCACCAGTGGAGGAGCATTTTTCCTTGGAGGAAGATTACTTTCTTGGCTAAGCAAGAAGCAAAATTGCATTTCATAGAGCACAACAGAAGCAGAGTATGTAGCAGTGGCAAACAATTGTAACCAGATAATTTGGATGAAGTAGATGTTGAAGGATATTGGAATTAAATTTGTTGAACCTATTGTTATACATTGTGACAACACCAGTACAGTCAGTATGTCTAAGAATCCAGTACTACATTCTAAGACAAAACATATAGAGATCAAGTATCATGTTGTAAGAGAGAAAGTTGCTAAGAAAGAAGTCAGACTAGAGTACATAAGCACAAAGGAATAGATAGTAGACATATTTACAAAGCCTTTGCCTAAGGATACATTTGAGTATCTGAGAGATATGCTTGGGGTTATACCCCAGCCTACTTTTGAGTAGTGATGCAGTAGGTTGTGTTCATCCAATAATATATGAGCCCTATCTTTCTTCTAGACTGGATGTTGGTACTTCCTCTATGGGGGAGTATGTGTATCTGAGCTGAGTCATGAGGACTCTAGTAAATGTATTTTTCTTTTGAATAGTGTCTTTTGACATTGAGTTGTTGTTGACATAATGATGAAATTTCTATCATTGATGTCAATGGGGGAGAAGAATGCATGAAAAATAATATGAGAGAACTGAATAGGATAACGAAGCAAGATTTGATTGATGAAGAGCATTTGAAGAAGCAAGGTTGCAGTATTGGATTTTTGGAACATTGGATGTTTTCCATTTATGTTGCCATCAATGCCAATGGGGGAGATTGTTAGGAATGAATGCTAAAGTGCTTGGTACCCATTCTATAGCAGTTTCTATTGCATTCATGACTATGATTGTCATTGATGTCAACACAGTGTTTTACTGAAGAATTGTAGAGAACCAAATAGTGTTTTGATTAGCACATGTGGTATATTGTAGTTGGAGCTATGTGATGTTGAGAATATACTACTTGATATGTTATATGTCTATGGTTAAGATCACAGATAGTAATTCTTTTATTCATGAAAGTTATGAGCATTTTGGTGGAAGCAGTATTCAGGCAGTGTTCTTGAGTAGCGGTTTTTGGAAATCGGATGATATCTCCTAATCGGGATGGAATCTGGCTTTGTATAGTTAAAGGGAAGTTAGAGGCACATTGATAGTGATGTGGATGACAATGCAAACTTCAAAGTCACACGAGTGAAGATTTATTGTATTTGGAAGCTGACAGTTTCATGTAATTTTGGTGTAGCGTGTAGAATCTTTTATTTTGTAATTGTGTGCTAACTCATTTGTAATTATTTGAATGTGGTATAAAGGAAGGAATGTTTTTCCTTGTTTTAGTGATGATATGTGATGCGGTATGCATGAAGTGAAGAAAAGAGCTAAGTATGAGAGGGAAATTATGAAGGAAGACTTACAAAGTACAGAGATCTGAAATTGAGATCTGATGTAGCAGTGAGTGTAGTCTGGCACAATTAGAGAAGAGGTAACATATTATTCTATTGAATAATGAAAAGATTATTTAGACAGTGAGTTCAGTGATCTTACCCTGAAGCTGTTTGGGCAGTGGGTCCTTCTGTCTTCCATAACTCTTAACAGGGTTAGAATTTTTTAACAGGGATTCAAAATCTCCTAACAGGGATTTGTATTTACTAAATGTATTTCATAAGACTCCTAACAGAGTCCATCCTTTCACAAGGAATATTCATATTAGTGCATCTTTTGTGGGCATCATTCCCAGTGGGGTTTACTCTTTGATTAAGAGGTTCCCTAGTCAACATATCTTGTGTTATTGTGTAATTGTGTATGAATATCTTTCTATGGTTGGTAATTATTTTCTTATATGGTTTAATGTTGTTGAAGATGATAAAATTTATAATTATCTGATAACTAATTCACCCCCCCCCCCCACTCTTAGTTATCTTGGTGGACTTTACTTTCTAACACTTATGACTGCAAAATCTTATCTATATACTATACTCCCCCTAAGAGTATGTATCATTATCAATTTTTTTCTATATATCTCTCCCCCTTTGACAAAAATGATAAAAAAAGGTAAGGAGGGTGACAAAACTATGTTCAGACAAGAGTTTTATACCTTGATTCAATATTGCAAAGCCGGTAGGCTTGCAACACAATCTGTAAAGTTAATCTTCATGGCCTCTAACTCTTTCTCCCATGACTTCTTAATCGAATCTGTAACACTAAGTATTGCGCACAATCCATAAGACATAATTTCACATGCTTGGAGATTCTAAAAACTAAAGTTTTGAAAAGATGTCTTGGATGAAAGACATTCTTCTAGTAGTCCTTCAACAATGCTCAATTTTATAGAAACATGCTCTCTTAAAAGAGTGAATCGCTTCAGCTTCCTGTCCTTGTCATCTTGTAAAATTTTTATTTCATCATAAATCTTGCAGATTTTCTTCTCAACATCAAGTACCTTCACATTAGGGCTTGAAAGAAGGTCTATCTTAGTTTGAATTTCTGCTTCCTTAGTCTTCATCTTCTACATTTCCTCTGCTATCAGTTTCTCTAATTTTGTACATTGAATGTTCAAAGATTTTCCTGTTTCTAAATTCCTTCTCAAATATTTTATGTAGATATCAAGATTTTTGATATTCATTCCTAATGTTCTAACTTATGTCCAAAATAATTTTGGCCTCATAGGCTACTTGAGCCTTTACCTTTGCAATATCAAATAAGTTGGTAAACTCATCATCAAATGTGTTCATTACTTTCTTTGCTCTTTCCAGAGGGTCAGCTTCTATAATTTGTGTGGTTACAATTCCTTGTAACTTCTTAGTAAGCTCCTTTAGGAATCCTTCAAGGCTCTTTACCTTCTTGTTCTTTCCAATAATCTTGTTCAAAGATGTGATCAATATCCGATCATCATCATCTACTTCCTTTCCCAAATTCTCAAATATAGAACCAATTTGAGTTTTCTTACCAGTCTTAGGTGTAAGACTAATTTCTTCAAGAGTGGGAACAAATACTTGTTTCTCTATCATTATAGGTTCTACAATTCTAATTTTTGTCCTCTCTTCTCCTTTGGCACTGTCCTGCTCTTCAAAATCTGAATTGTCAACAATGTTTTCAAGGTTCTTAAATAGGTTATCATCACTATCCAAAGTGATCTTTGTTCCTTCAACATTCATAGCTTCATCCTCAATATTGATGGCTAGTGGAGAGGGAATGTCCTACTATTCTGCTTCTTCTGCTTTCTTTGTAGGTTCTACTGCAACTGATGGTTTTCCAGCATTCTCTGTCATAACCTTAAAAATTGCTTGTTCTGTTTCCTTGTTGATTTCTTCATATTTACCTCCCATAATATAAATAGTTCTCTTCTTGGTTCTCACATGGGTGTTTAGATCCTTCATGATCTATTTGAATTGTTCTTCATCTCTCACATCACATAGCTTTCTTACAAGATTTTCTCTTATAGTTATATCTTCCTATGATGCTCTTTTCTTTCTGTTTACAAGCTTCTTATACAAGTCATCAGGTATCTTACCTTGAATTGTATCAAATTTCATATCAGACAAAATCATATGCTTCACCACTACATTTTCTAGATTCAATCTCTCTGCATAATCATATAGATCATAATATTTATTCATCTTTGTAAAGTCTCCAACTTGTATAATCTATTCATTCACTTTTTCAATTCTAGTTTTCCAAGTTTTCTTCTTAACAAGAGTATCTTCATCATCTTTAATCTCTACAATTTTTCTTGGAGCTGGTGGCACTAATGTCTTCTACCTCTTACCCGGTCCAGTAGTAACATCTTTCATTCTTTTACTAGGTGTGGAGGAGGTTGATCTAGTGGATTTTGTTGCTTCTTGATCTTTCTCTATTTCTTCCACTTTTACCTTTACTTGTGTCACTTCTTTCTGTACTATAACTAATGATAACAGTGGCACAGACAAAAATTCTTTTTGTCCAATTTCTCTAATTGCTGTTGCTATCTGTTTGGCTATCAAGAACTCATGTCCAGTCATTCCTGTATGTTTTAGTATTTTCTTGATTGTACTTTCAATTCTTTTCTTAGACTATTTCTCTTCAAGGATAGTCTTTGCAGAGTTGAAGTTCTCCTCAAAGGTTCCAAACCTATTACTGTGAATGTCTATCTTGATCTTAAGTAGTTTACTCACATATTCTTCTATCTCAATCTCAAAGATTTCATAGCCAAGAGGGTCTATGAACTCTACTCTAGGTTCTACTGATTCAATGTATGTAAAGTCAGTATCAACCATGAAACATATCTCATTTTTATACTTTTCTACTAAGGATTGAGGGATCCTTGTTCTACTTGTCATCAAATTCTAAAATGTTTTGATTACCAACACTGCAATTTCATTTATCTTATCAATAACATGCCTCATATACACTTTGTTAATCCTTTCCATTGTGGTTTGGCCATCATTCCAATCATTTCCAATGGTGTAAGGAAATCTTCTCAACAAATGGAAAAACATATAAGTGATCAATGATGAGAATCTAAACTAAGAATACTCGGTCTTCTTTATCTTTTCCAAATTCTCAAACAATTGAATTCTCAAAATCTCACACATGTCAACTTGTACTCTATCAACACATTAAATATGTTGCATGTATCATTCCTGCTGCCATGTCATCTTCTCTAGAGTTAGCACAAAACTTAGTTGTAAGGATCTTACACAAATATCTGACATCATCTTACTGAATCTTGCTAATTACTATACCCCTACCATTGTAAGATGAATTTGTGTTGTCTATAACTATTTTCCTCATGTTCTTCTCATTCAAAGGAATGGCTCCAGTTTTAGAAAGACCAGTAACCTCATGAATTAGGTCAACTGTGATATCTATCACTCTGTCATCTAACCAAAACTTCCCATTATAAATTCTTCTTAAAATCATCTTGGTACATTCTTCATTGTCAAACTCATATCGTAAGGCATACTTAACAATCTCATTATCTTTTAAATGCTCAAACCCTACTTTCAATGACATATCCTAATTGTAGATCTTCTGATATTCTTTTGTGAAATCACTATCACTGAGAGTCTCTAGCTTACATCCCAGATAACTTCTAATATTTTCTAGATGTAAAACTTCATCAGGTATGGATGATAAAGCTAAGTTAGGATCATCTTCCAAGGGTTCTACTAGTTCCCTTTTCATCTTAGGTCTATTCTTATGTCTAACATTGTGAATCAAAGAAACATCCATGACTTCTACTAATTCCTTAACTGATTTAAAGATCTACCAAGTAAAATACCTTGATTTCACAATTTTAGGGCTTGCATAGATTCGACACGAAAAATCCTTCACCAAATCCTTGCAAAATGCTTCAAATCATTGGTCTTTGATCTCCTTAACACTTGTATTCACTTAGATGATCAAATAATACCAATCATAACCTTTTATCATTCCTATCTCACATAGATCTGACATCACATTCAATTCTTTTGCTGCTTCTTTCCAAAAAGTTGATTCTGTTAACCTGCAAAACTTAAAAATCCTTGCAATCTCGCAAAACATAATATTTCTCTATGCACTCTTAACCATAGCATCATTACATCATATAATACCTTGCATTAACTATGCAAGACTCAATTCATCATATATCAACTTCTACTCTAATCTAAGTTCCTATTCTACTATAATTTTCATGAATTAAGTACTTAGAGATGGGTTGGGTAGTGATTCATTCTTACCACTTGATACTTCACCTTTCTAGTTACCTTCAGTGCTGAATATGTCTCCTTGATTTGTGCTTTTAAAAAACTTCACTTCTTTTGAATTACTACAACATCATTTCTGACTGTTACTTGCATCTTCATTTCTCCTTGCATGACTTCTAGGGTTAGGATTAGGATAAAAAACTCTATTGTTCATTCTACAAAACCTTTTTGTATGTCCAATCTTGTTACATATCTGACAAACTATTCCATAGTTTCCATATCTTGGTCTAGGCTGATTTATCTGTGATCTGCAATTTCTAGCAATGTGTCCAACCTTGTTGCATTTATAACATACTACTCCATTTCTTCTATTCATATCTTCAGTAGGTTTCTTATCTACATGGTTAGTATTTCTAAACATTCTACTACTATTGTTATTCTCAACAAATTTAGGTTTTCTGCATTCAATAGCTCTATGTCTAAAACCATGACAATTATAACAATAACCATTAAGGGGTTTGAATTTCTTACCTATGCAATCTTTCTTCATATGACCAATAGTATTACAAGCAAAGCATCTACCTTTGAATTCTCTTTGCATACCTTTAGGTGACTCCTCTCATTTTGGTTGTTCTTCTTATTTAGGTGTGTCTTCAGATTTGTCAATTTCATCAGATTTCTTTTCATCTATGCTTTCAGACATTTTTAGATCTGGTTCCTTGCTTTCTTCACTTGCTTTAGTTGTGTTGAATCCAAGACCAGTTTTATCATAGAATGGTTTTTGATAAGATATTTTTTCATCACTCTTCTCACTAGTTGAATATAGTCTTTCAAGTTGTTGCTTAGATTGAGTCAGCTCACCTTTCATAATTGTATTGTATTTCTCAAGTTCGGCATACTGCACATTGACTTTCTCAAGCTCAGATGTTACTTTACCAAGTTTAGATTTTAGTCCTTCATTTTTTATATTCAGATTTTCATTCTCAGATTTTAGATTTGCTTCATTCTTTCCATTTCCATCTTTCACACTTAGCTTTAGATTTTCTATCTTTAGTTCATGTTTAAGGATCTCATTTTCTTTTTCTAAGTTGTTATTACAATCTTCAATTTGTATTTCAGATTCCTTTTTTGATCTCAGATCTTCCAACTTGTTTTTCAGTTTCTCAATGAGGTTCTTTGCATCATCATATTTTCCTTTCAGAGTGTCTCTTTCATTAGTAAGCATATCAATCTATTCAAGAGCTTCTTCAAGATTCTTATGTAGCTGATCCATATCCATAGAGATCTTACTCAAGCTACTAGGCTTTCCTTGAATGATTCTTTTCTAAGTAACTAAGCTCTGATACCAATTGTTAGAAATAGGGAATACTGAGGGGGGGGGGGTGAATCAGTATTCTACAAAATTTTACTTTTTCCCAATTATGGATATAAAAGATTACCAGTGCATGCATAACATAGGAAACTAAACAACATGCATAGCAATAAAATGAAAGAACTCATAACACATTATTTGTTCTCGAGGAAACCCTAGCCAAGGGAAAACCCCAGTGGGGATGGCACCCACAAAGATCCACTAATCAAAAGTATCATGTTAAGGATGTTGACCCTATTAGGAGTCTATTACATGTATATAGTGTCTTAGTCCTGATTAAGAGACTATAGGCCTTGTTAGAAGCCTCAACCTTGTTAGGAGTTGGTAGTACAAAATATGATTACCAGATGAGCCCACTGCCCAAACAAGTAATATATAATATTCACTAATTACAAAAATAGGTCAAGGTACATAACCTTATACTACTTGCAACTTTGCATCAATATCTCTTCACTGTTCTTTCACTATCGCTATTACATACATATGATATATCTTTTTTTCTACATTACATCTTTATACAAGTTATTAAGATTAATAACTCTTCCAGTCGGCTTACATAATAAAAAATATCTTTACCAAAGGGTTAAAATCTAGGATTTCATCCCTTTATAATGTTAAGTCATTATTTTGATAAACAAAATAATCCCTTAACTCTTTACCAATTCTCTTTTCATAATCTGTCCTGTCAGCTTAACACTATCTTTAGTAAAATTGTCACAACTTCTTCTATACATGCCGTACTGATTTGCCCTCTTAGGTGAGTCTTCAATAGTCACCATAGTATCTATGTTCAAGTGTGCAAGCATTGAACTAACTCCAATCAACATCACTAAACAAAAATGTCATTGGGTACACTGGCAAAAACACACTATCTCATACTTAGACAATTTTGCATTGCACTATGTCATACTTGCTCTTTGACCTATGCGATCTTCATGTAGAACATATGTTTCCATAATGACAACATCTATGTATCCAACTCAGCCAAATTTCCAACATTATCACCTGCAAATGCAGAATCATACTTCTTTTGAGAAAATGGTAAAAAATGTCATAAAGATAAAAAATGTGCTTGTTTGTTGTATGTGGTTGAATGTGGACCTCTAATCCAACTACACACGCAACATAGTCATTACTCACATGATCAAATTATGAGAGAGAGTATGAATTACTCAATTCAAAATTCATGGTGAAGTAACTTGTTGCCTCCTATGTAGATGGGGTGTTTAATTACTCTCAGAATGAGAGCCAACAACCATAAGACCAGTACTACAATGGAGGATTTAAAAGCTACGAAGACAAAAAAATTGAAATTAAGCTAGAATGAGTGCAATTTAGTCTAAAATGCTTTGAAGGAAATATGATATTAATCTAAATAGCTTTGAAAGAAATATGAAGTGCAGATTTACTCTAAATAACTTGAAATAAAGATGAGATTAAGCTAAGAGAAAATAAGTAAACTAATTATAATGAATATGCAATATTAACCTAAGATGAGAAAATTACACTAATATGCAATAAAAGCTTTGAATTAATTGAGACAAAAAAGTGCTATAGTTTCATTACTCTAAAAAATTGCTCCCTTTTGATGAAGAATGAGGTTCAATAAATAGACAAGCCCAGGGAGAGAATGAAGAGGTTCTTGATTTGAGACTCCTGACTCTTTATTCCCAATTGAGACAAAAAAGCATGAATTACTTAATTAAAAGAATGTTTATTGCCACATAAGGGTGACTGTTTGAATAATTTGAATTATTAATTCAAATAAAGGTGTCCATTCAAATAATAATTAATATTAATTCCTTTTTATGTATATTAGCCAGATGGGGTGGGTTTAATTTAATTTAAAGCACTTAGGACTTTAGAATTAAATTAATTTATCATAGGGGTAATTTAGCTAATAAAAGTCGAAGACTTTAGGAATTAATTTTAATATTTGATTAATGCAATTTAGGGGTTTTGCAATTGACATCAAGTTGAATTAAGTCAGGTAGGAGAGAGAAAATTGCCTAGTAAACTAGGACTTTGAAGATGTAAAATTGACAAAAAATGCACCAAAATTGATTGAATTTATTAGGTGCCACTTTTGGGGTAATACATTTTCCCCTCTTTGAATTGATGTGTGAGCAATGTGTTGATTTAAAGAATAGTCTGAAGAGATAGATAACGAGAAATTTGGAAGTCTAGGTTAGGTTTCCAAAACACCAAATAGATCAAAGCATGATTTTCTGAAGTCTAAGTTAGATTACGAAGACAACAGTCTTGAGAGAATTGGAATCAGGGTTAGATTGCCCCAATACCAATTGATGAGAGATGCAGACTTAGGAATGTCTCCAGAATCAGGGTTAGATTGCCCCAATACAAAGCTTAGCCCTCCGAGACCTGAGTTAGATTGCCCAGATAATGGTCTAAAAGAGATTTTGGGAGCTATCCTCAGAATGAAGATTGACTCCCAGGAATTAGGGTTAGATTGCCCCAATACCCAAAATATTTTGAGAAGCATCTCTAGAACAAAGCTTGATTCCTGAGGATTCAAGTTAGGTTGCTCAGATACCTAAAAGATAGATGATAAGATCACCAGATGCAAGGCACCGAGATGCCCCTAGCAATGAGAAGTGATGATTCAGATTAGACTGATTCAAGAATTGATTCGAAAAGATTCAAATGATGCAATCATCCTTCCCCCTTGGGAGTGAAATTGAAAAGATGACATATCAGAAGGATGATTGACAACAAGAGGTTACAGAACAGAAGTAATTAGACTAGATTCGAGAAGCTGTAGAAGCAAATCAGAGCAAAGCAGAGGTCCTACTGACCAAGTTTGACTATGGTTGACCATGGTTGACTAGATTTGACTAGAGTTGACTTTGATGAAAAGAGAAAAGATGTTGAGAACATGATGCAAAGATGAGGGTCTGGTAGGAAGATGGTTGCAGAAGGCTGACTGCACAAGTGTCTAATCCCAAAGGGTCTCAGAATTTAAAACATGATTTTGAGCTATCTAGAGATGTCAAATTTTGATTTCGATCCCAAAAATAGATTTAGAGCAGTCGATTTAGCCAAGGGTGCAATTTTTGTGCAAAATAGAGCACTTTTGAAAATTAGGTCAAAAGCTATATAAGGCCCGGAGGGGTCATTTTCAATTCATTATTCACTTTTGTCTTTTTGTGATTTTGAGCTCTAAGAGAGAGAAATGGAGGGTCTTCCACTACATATGCATCGATTCAAGTGCTACCAACAACACACTCAACCACCAGAGTATGATGCACCTATAAGTAGTCGATAAACCTCCTTGTATTTCAATTTGTACCACTTTCTAGATCAATTTAGGGTAGATCTAGAAAGTTTTAGGGCATGTTCTTCCAATCTCGCATGAGGAAGTAGTTTCCTCTCATCAATTAGGGTTTCTTCATGCAGGCTCTGTCTAGAAGCTTGTGCGAAATTCCTCCTGCTTGCACACTATCAAGTCCTATCTCACGTGAGGAAACAGTTTCCTCGCGTGAAAAGTTGTTGCGGTGTTTGAATGCCTTTATCAAAATTTGTCAAATTTGCATAAAATCAGCCAAGTAGAGCATTGCAAAGTCATGTCTAGGATAGATACCTTGCTGCATTTGTTGTAAACAATCATGTTGATATATTGATCCAATGTCGTCACTTGCTTTGTAGGTTGACTTCCCCAACATCGCCTTTAGGACACATCATCCTATGATTACTAAATTAGTTTAGAGACTAACAAATGCAGAGAGTGCTCACATTAAGGGATTGGGTCTGGGATACTTGTGTGATCTACCTGACATTAGGGTAAATCATGATCTTCTTGGTGCACTCGTAGAGCATTTCCATTCAGAGATGAACACCTTCCATTTTTTGATGGCGGAGTTGACTGTGACCCCCAAGGATGTATACAGGATTCTGCAGATACCTATCCATGGTGCTCAAGTAGAGTATAATACATAGCTGTGACAGAGTATAGTAGTATTGAGGACTATCTTCAAAGATGATCTAGTGATGGGTCGGACCATATCTTGGGAGAATCTTATGCGCAGATACAATGGTGCTCACTCATTAGCTGTTGTACTTGCTATGTTTCTGAGTTGCTACCTTGTTCCAAATTGAGGTCAGCATGGTTTAGAGTGTGGCTAGGGATGATGTTGCAGAGGATACTAGCCAGACCAATAGTTAGATTTGGATGGGGTGAGTGCATGCTCACATAGATGTACCATGAGCTTCTTGAGATTGCATATCGAGGTGCAAGGATGATGGAGGCAGGTGTCTTCATCTTGCAGATTTGGGCCTAGGAGCATCTCCCTATTTGCAGGCCTATTTTCCATGATACACGGTAAGCTCTTGAGCCTTATATTTATAGGTATGCAAGTTTGATGACTCAGTCTTTACTAGGTAAGATAGAGTAGTGGAGAGGGTAGTTGGATGACATGGAAACTTTACTATGGAAACCTTGGGTTGCCACTGAGCCCTTGGATTAGATAGAGTATTACTATCATTGAGAGATTCCTTGTCATGTGTGTCTTGCACTAGTTAGGTAGGGAGCAGGATATATCACATGACTACTACCCCTATGCCCACTTTGCCAATGAGGAGAAGAAGGGGTGTCATGCAAGGCTGGATCCTAGATGATGTGTGATAGAGGCACACATTCCAGCTGCATGATGGTACTATATGGTGGATGTCACTAATGTAGGGGTGACACCTGCATACAGGGACTAGTTGATAGCACAACCTCATCCAAGATTTAATGATCCTATTAGTATGGGAGTGTAGTAGTAGCCTGTGCAGTAGTAGTAGGGACTAGCTCAGCAGGTTCCAGTTCAGCAGGCACCAGTTCGGTTGCCTGCACAGCAACAGGTTGCATAGCAGGGAGCATAGGGACAACAACAAAGAGTGTTGAGACCTAGATCTAGATAGAGCAGTATCCCTACCAAGACCATGGGTTCAAATGTAGGAGCTGGGAGTAGTGGGGCCTAGCAAAGGTCCACTAGGTAGCGGATAGGTGATATATCACAGCAGGCTCCTCTGGATGATGATATTAACATGCTTGATATTCTGGTAGGAGCAGGGACACCATAGCTACAAGAGGCTCTTAGGAAGAGTCATGAGAGAGTGAGACAGGTTGAGTGGGAGTGAGATGAATACCATACTTGAGTCATCAAAGAGGAGACCTATGTAGCTGATAGGGATGTTGAGATTAGGAAGCTATAGGAGGAGCTAGCATGATCAAGGATTGAGATGAGATATGAGGCTGCTCAAGAAACTTATTACTATGCAGCTTACTATGGAGTTGTTCTAGATCTAGTAGAATAGGTGCCACAATTTTTTGATTACACTGGAGCTCCATAGGAACCTCCACCAGCACCTCCATAGGCACCACCATAGGCACCCCCAGAGCAGACACCATAGGAACCCCCATGATAGGCACCTCCACAGCGGCCGATGCCCCTTCCACAGAGACCATTGCCACCACCTCCTCTAGGTGGTGCAGGACATAGTTAGCACATTTTGATATACTTGTACATTGTAGCCCATTTTTTATACTGTGCTTGAGTAGCACCCTTCTCTTTGTACATGACATTGGATCGATATATATATATATATATATATATATATATATATATATATATATATATATATATATATATATATATATATATATATATATATATATATATATATATATATATATATATATATATATATATATATATATATATATATATATATATATATATATATATATATATATATATATATATATATATATGAGATCAATTGTTTTGATAACATCGTACTTGTTGACATATTTCTTTGATATTGATGTTTTATGAGATGTTTCCTAGATGCTTAGATGTATGGATTAGATATGAAATGCACATGTTTCCTTTTATGAATATGAATATGCACATGTTTTATTTTTATGATAATGCAATATGAAATGCAGTGATAGATGGATAGAATGTATGCATATAAGTAATATATGACTTGAGTTATGCTTATAGTGGATGCACATGTATATAGATGAAAATGAAATGAAAATGCAATGGATATATAATGTATATGGTACTAATCATCTCATGCAGGATTGTCACAATATATGACAAGTACTAATCAAAAAGATATGTTTCAAAGATCGAGAGCGAGGACTGGACACTTGTGTAGCCAAGATGAAACTGGGACAAAAGATGAGAATATTCAATGAATAGAAAGAAATCAAGAGAGCACTAAGATATCATCTCAAATGAAAGCTTAGCATGAGAAATGCAAGCCTAGAATGAAAATGCAAACCCTAGGACTTGGTTGTTGGACTCACCATATTTATCATCATAGAGTTCATTTAGGCACAGGATGATCGCAAGATGCCATACAATCCTCACTAACATTGCAATCATGAGAATATGAATATGACATAAGTCTTAGATTTGTTAGAATGAGATGTAAGCATTAAGGCACATGAAGCCAGAATGACCAGAACACCTATTCCTTTTGATTTTAGCAAGGTAACATAAGCATCAAAGCACAATTGCTAGAATGACTTGAATGTTTCTTGTGAACAAACACACCAAACACATGAGAGTTCCTTCTTTTTTTGAAGATTTCTCATAGTGACCCTTACGTTCACTTAGCAGGATGAGCATTTAGCAATTTTACTTGTAGCAGAAACAAGTCACTCAAAACAGACAAGGAGAAGAACCAACCTCACCAAAGCGTCCATATAAAAGGAGTTGAGGTTATGCATGGCCATCCAATACAAGATGAAGGATCTTATAGATGGATACCCCTCTTATATGAATTCATTGGATCATTGGAACTAAACCAGAAAATAGAAAGAAAAGGAAAGATCATGCCCCCAGTCTTCACATTTCTCAGTCAAGAAAGACATCTTAGATTCACTGAAGGGAAAATGATAAAGCGAAAGAAAAACACACAAGAAAATCTCAGCATGCTTCAAAGGAACACAAATTCAGTTTTCAGTTCAGTTTAAGTTTGTGTTCAATCAAATTGAAGTCAGAATCGGAAGCAAACAACATTCAAAGTCTCGACAGGATAGCGACAGTAGGCAGAGGCAGTGAGAACCATTGGTGACCGTCACAAGAGACAAAGTCTCAAGAAGGTATCAGAGCACAAACCAAGTATCAATAGGAAAACATGGTGAGAACCACTGGTAACCGATACAAGGAAAATTCTTGAAAGAGAGAATAAAGCACGAGTGAAACATGAGTAGGTAGACACAGTGAGAACCACTAGTGATTGATGTAAGGAAGAGATCCTGAAAGAGAGGGGTTCAAACAAGAGCTAAGTATCAGTAGGTAGGCATAGTGAGAACCACTGGTGACCAATACATGAGAGATCCTTAAGGAGAGAGATCTCAAAAGTAGTTAGGCATTAGCAGACAGATGCAACGAGAACCACTTGTGACTGATGCATGAACAAAACTTTTGAAAGTGATAGGACAATGCCCCATAGACCAAGAAGGTGCCCCCAAGTGTGAACCAGTTCCAATCCATGAAGAGTCGAGGAAAATCTTGAAGATGACTGAAAACAAGTGCATGAGCTGGAAAACTAAAGGAGGAAATAGACTAAAAGCAGGAAACAAACTAAAGCAGGAAAACGGGAAAGCAAGCTAAAGTAGGAAACTAAGAGCTAAGCGATGCTGAGATGAGATGTAGCTTTAGGAAATAAGAGGTGCCTATTTACCAGGTTTTCACCACCTTGGTAGAGATTCTATTTTTGCTACCATGATGCCTATTTACTAGGTTTTCATCAATGGCACATTTTTCTTCTTTTTCAATTTTTTTGTTGTTTTCTCTTTTTTGATTTTTTTGTATTTTTGAATATTTCATTTTTTTTGTATTTTTCCAATTTTCAATTTTTTATTATTATTATCAAGGTGCCTATTTACCAGGGTTTCACCAAGATAATAGATACATCAAAGCACCTATTTACCAGGTTTTCACTAAGATCATTTTTTTCAGGACATTTTGCAATTTTTTGGATTTTTTGCAATATATCATTTTTAGGATTTTTGAGCATATATCATTTTTAGGATTTTTTCAGGACCAATAAGTATGTACATGAGCATGCTGAGAATGTCTCAACTATAGAACTTCTTCAGATGAAGAGCGTTGATAGGCTCATTAAGTTTCTCTCCTTCAATGGTGGAGAGTTGGTAAGCACCAAGCCCAAATGCTTCAGTAATAACATATGGACCAAGCTAGTTTGGTTCAGATTTCCCTTTCTGGACTCGCTGGTGTTGATTTTTGGGGTTCTCTCTCAAGATGAGATCACCCACTTGGAATTCTCTTTGTCTAAATTTCTTGGTGTAGGCTTTAGACATCCTCTTTTGATATGCTCTTAGATGATCAAATGCCACTTTCCAACATTCATCAAGTAACTCAAGCTCTTGAAGCTAGGATATTTTGTTTTCTTCATCAGTGATGAGGCCCATCAGAGAGATTCATAATGTAGTAATCTCAACCTCGATAGGCAATACTACATCTACTCCATAAACCAAGGCAAAGGGAGTGGGCCTCGTTGGTGCTTGGATACTTGTTTTGTAGGCCCACAAAGATGGATTAATTTGGAGATGCCAATCCATACCAGATTTATGAACTGTTCTGTGTAAGATTTTGAGAATTGTCTTATTAGAAGCTTCTTCTTGTCCATTACCCTGAGGATAATAGATAGATGACCAATGCTGAATAATCTTGAATTTGGCGCATAAGTTTGTTAGGTCCTTATTCTTGAATTGTCGCCCATTGTCAGTGATAATGGATGAGGGTACACCATATCTAAAAATGATGTAGTTTAGTATAAACATAGCCACAGACTTGCCATCAGCTACAACTAGAGGCACTACCTCACCCCACTTGGTAAAGTAATAAGTAGTTATGATGATAAACTTATGTCCTCTTGAAGAAGAAGGATGTATCTGACCTACCAAATCAAAGGCCCATTGCTTAAATGGCCAGAAACTGATGAGAGGACTAAGCTCTTTAGCAGGAGGATGAATCAGATTCTCATGAAATTGGCATTAATTGCAAGTCTTGGCATATTGAATAGCTTCTTTTTCCATGTCTGGCCAATAATAACCAGCTCTAATAAGTTTCCAGGCTAATGTTAGACCACTAGAATAAGACCCACAGATACCTTCGTGTACCTTAGCTAGCACATGTTTGGACTCATTGGGTTATAAACACCTAAGGAGGGTACCGTCTAGACCCCATTTATACAAGTCATTTGCTATGAGGACATACCGTGAAGTAGTATGAATTAGGTGATGCTTTTCATTCTGGGTATAGGTGTTTGGAATGATCTGGTCACGAAGGTAGGAAAAGATATGGTGGTAGTGAGATGAATCATGTCTAATAACTGAATAGATCATCCTAGATTCAGGAATATCATAGGCAGGGTAGTGTAATGCCTCCACCAGGAATTCATGTCTGAAGTCATTTTCAAGCATTTGTAACATTGAAGCAAGAGTGGCCATAGCATCAACTACTTTATTGTCTACCCTTGGAATTTGCTGGAAAGAAATGTGTGCAAAGTACTATTTGAGATCATCCACCATTCTTTTATAAGGTACCAGCTTGTCATCTTTTATTTGGTAGACATCATTGACTTGATTGATGATTAACTGAGAATCTTGAAAGACCTTGAGCTCATCCACACGCCATTCAATGGCTATCTTCATGTCGTTAATGAGAGCTTCATATTCAACAATGTTGTTTGTGTAGGGAAACACCAATTTATAAGCTTTGGGTAATGAGTATCTTTGAGGTGTTATAAATAGAATGCCTGCACCTGATCCTTGCTGAGTGAATGATCCATCAAAGAACATGCTCTAAGATTGATGTGTGAGAAGCATGATGGATTCATATGGGAATTCAATACTCAAAGGCTGGTGATATTTTAAAGGAGCTTCCACTAGCTGATTAGCAATTTCTTGTCCTTTAATATCTTTTCTTTCCACATACTCAATGTCAAACTCACTAAGTATCATTACCCATTTCGCTAATCTACTTGTGAGGGCAGCCTTGCTCAATAAGTACTTTAGTGGATCAATTTTTGCAAAAAGCCTTGTAGTATGAGCTAGCATATAATGCTGCAACTTCTAAGAAGCAAATACCACTACTAAACATGCCTTCTTAATGATGAAATAGTTCATTACATAGGAAACCAATGTTATGTTGATATAGTATATGGCTCTCTCTTTGTTGTTCTGATCTTCTTGAGCTAGGAGAGCACCCAAAGATGTGTTCATTGCTAAGATGTATAGTATAAGTGGCTTCCCATGAATAGGAGGCATCAATATAGGTGGATTCGCAAGATACTATTTTATTTTAGTGAGTCCCTTGTCACATTCCTCATTCCATTCATAGGTCACATTCTTATGCAAAGTTTTAGTGAATGGTTGTGACTTGTCGGCCAACTATGAAATGAAGCACTAGATAGATTTTAGCCTTCCCTATAATCCTTTCATTTGACTGATATTCTTGGGTGGAGGCATGTCCATGATAGCTTACAATTTTTCAGGATCAACTTCTATGCCTTTAGTTGAAATAATATAACCCAAGAGTTTCCCAAAAGTAACACCAAAAGCACATTTTTTTGGATTAAGTCTGAGACTAAATTGTTCCATGCAGTCAAGGATGGGACCCAAATCTATGAGATGAGTTCTTCACTACATGCTTTTGGCTAAAGTATCATCCACATAATCCTCCATCATTTTATGCATCATATCATAGAAAATAGTAGTGACAGCTCTCTGATATGTTGCTCCAGCATTCTTAAGCCCAAAAGGCATGACATTCTAGAAAAAGGTGCCCCAGGCACATGTAAAAGTGATCTTTTCTTGATCTTCTAGTGCAAATTTTCTTTGATTATAGCCAAAAAATCCATCCATCAAGGAATACATCTCATATTCTGCTATCATGTCTACTATCATATTGATATTAGGTAGTGGGAAGTCATCTTTTGGACATGCCTTATTGAGATCTCAAAAATCCATACACACACAAATGGATTTATCACACTTAGTGACTGGAACAATGTTTGAAATCCATTTGGCATAATCAATAGTTCTTATGAAACCAGCCTTGAGAAGCTTTTCCAGCTTTGCCTTGACCAAAAGTGCCATGTGTGGATGCATCTTTTGTAGCTTCTATTTAATAGGTATGATACTTAGTGCAATGGACAAATGGTGCATGATTAGATTGGGACCTAATCCAAGCATGTCAAAGTTGGTCCATGCAAATTTTATTTTCTTGCTTTGAAAGAAGGTAGTGAACTCTTCTTTTTCTTTGGCAGACAATGATTGTGCTAGATGAATAATCTGTAGAGCAACCTCTATACCCAAATTTATTGGCTGTGTCAGCTCAATCAATACTGATGACCTCTCTTGAAAGTGGCTCAGAAGCATATCAAGTATCTCATCCTTGGGCACCTCAGATATGTCTTTTATTTTTACTATTTTCAGCTTTGATACTGCCACAAAGTGGTTTTCACCATCAGAGCATCTATTTTTGATTCTTTTAATTTTTTGACTAAGATACTTGATATCCACCTCTGTCATGCTGACACTGTTTTCACTAGTGGAGGAAATCATAGGTTCAATAGAATGGAGGTAAAAGGCTAGATCATAATCATTCTAGAACATTAGAACTTCATTGGATGTGGGAGGGGAGTTCCAGTTTATCAGATCGGGATGGCAAAGTGAAAGGGAAGTAGTGACCAGTTCAACTGCGTTCATGGTATAACCATCAAAAGAACTAATGAGAAAGTCAAGACCTAAAGCGATTTCATCCAAAGGAGCATTTGAATCCCTATAAGACCTTATGTCAGAAGTAGAGGACAAGTTAATACCGGCGGTGTCTAATTAATGCGGCCTAGCGCTAGACCCTTCACCTACTTTGAGTAGTCTTTCATACACGTGAATAGTATCTATGTCTGCATCATAAGTAGCATCAGACAAAGAGTTGAACTTGTATTCATGTGAGTCAGTACTTGATGTGGGAATTTCATTAATGCTAGCTGTATCACCTAACTCATCTTCATTCCTTGTGGCATTAATAGCTTGCTGAAGTTGTTCTTGTTCAAAATACTTTTGAAAATGTGGCAGCCTATATTGTTCACCTAGAAAATTGGGATCATTATTTAGTGTTTCTTTCCATTCCTCAAATGTGGATTGATGTATTGAAGAAGTTTTATTAGAATCAGTATCAGTATCAGTATCAGTCTCTACCATATGGATAGGTATGATAGGCTCATCAGGTTCTACAAAGAGTGCCACAAGATCTAGAGGAATAGGATATGGAAATGTGTCTTCATCAAAGCTGGCCTCTAGATTTACCTCTAGAGTGGCATCTTCAATTTCTTGTTCAGGTTCAGGTTCAGGTTTCGACACAAACTTGTTAATCCCTAAATGAAAGGGGATCTTTTTAAAGACTAAGCCCATAGTATCTTTTGTGTGGCAGCCTGTAGCTTTAATGGGCTCTAGCATACCATTTTCATTCTTCCCTATAGGACCACTCCCCTTATAGCGGAAGAACTTCATGATCTTGAAGGCCTTAGTGTATGGTTCTTACTCTAAATCTAGAGGTGGAGTAGTTGTTTCAGTTGTCTCTTTTCCCTTATAGATCCAAGCTCTAATAGCTCTTTCCTCATCTTCATCTTCTAAAGGTATAGAGGCCCTTACAAAGGCACCATGATAAACTATTTGAGGAGAAGCATTAGAAGGTCTATTATTCTCAGAAGGTCTCCCATAAGAGCATGGGGATAGAGGTAGAGAAGCAAGTGATAGCATAGGATCAATTCAGTATTCTCCCATGCCTGTATCCTTAAGTCTCAAGGTTTGTTCCATCTCTTTCAGCTTAGCATCATAAAACTCAGTGGACTCTCTATTTTCCAAAACAAAGCTATCTGTAGATTATGCAAGAGTGTTGCAAGAGTAATTGGTATTAGCAGGCACAATGACTTCTACTCTATGGAATGGAAACTTAATGCATTGGTGATATGTGGATAGAATAGCCTGCATCTCATGAATCCAAGGCCTACCCAACAAGATATTTTAGGTGAGAGGAATGTCAAGAACTTGAAATGTAACATCTCTCTCAACAGGACCTACATGGATAGGTAGCACAAATAAGCCTTGGGACTTGCTTTCTTCCTCATCATAAGCTTTGATGGCAATATTTTTGCAGGAGTCTACACAATTCTCATCATATCCTAGCTGAGTAAGAAACTTAGTAGAATAGATATTAAGACCAACACCATTATCTATGAGCACTCAGGGGATGTGCTTAGGACCTATCATGACCTTTATATGCAAGGGAGCATTATGCAGGTGACTCAAAGAGTGATCATCTTCTTTAGAGAAGGATAGATAGTGAGGCGAGGTCAAATGACCCACCATAGATTGGAACTAGTTGAGATCGAGATCCTTGGGAATGTTTGCCTTGGTGAGGGCTTTATCCAAAATCTTCCTGTGAGCAGGTGAGATCTTCAATAAATAAAAAATGGTAATCTGAGCATTGGTTTGTTGGAGTTGATCTAAGATGTTGTAACTAGCTGAGCTA
Source organism: Chamaecyparis obtusa (assembly GCA_027943335.1). Lineage (NCBI taxonomy): Eukaryota > Viridiplantae > Streptophyta > Pinopsida > Cupressales > Cupressaceae > Chamaecyparis > Chamaecyparis obtusa. The sequence goes on from BSBK01003837.1 coordinate 1,641,697, forward strand.
GCTGTAGGAATAGATTTCATGTTCTTGTTGGTAGGGCCAACAACAGTCTTATCCATAGTTTGTTTCAGAGCGAATGTAGAAATATTGGGACCTTTATCCACATTTTTCTTCAGAGTAGATGTAGAAGTATCCAGACCCTTCAAAACAACTCTTCCTCATGATTGAGCAACCACATTAGCACAGTCTTGAGGTTGTTTAGATTCAAAGGAATGAGATGCAGAACTACACAAGATGAAAGGAGTCTTAGGTTTGGGATCATCACTGCTTCCTTTAATTGTAATCACATCGTAGTACTCTACTCCAATAGGTTTGATCATACCAATAACATTGTCATCATTAGTGTATGTGTAATTGACTTTAGCATTGGTATTCTTAGCGTTTGAAGACTCGCCCTTCTCATGAGGAGGGAAGGGATCCTTAAATTCCTGATGGTCCAAATTCTTGTTATGGCCATCCACAACAATGTCACCACTATCAATCAAATCTTGGACCTTATGTTTTAGTTGAAGACAAGTAGAAGTCTTATGACCCTTATTCTAGTGATAGTCACAATAGGCATTGTCATTCCACCAATGAGGTCATGGTTGTGGGTCATATAGATTCTTTTCCAAAGGATTAAGAATCTAATTCTACACAAGAATTTTATAGACCACATCAAGTGGTTCTCCCAAGGAGGTAAATTTTTGCTTGGGTCGAGATGCCCAAGGTTTATTTCTAGAAAACCTCAATGTTTCTTGATTTTCCACCACAGGCTTTTCAACCACATTAACTGCTTGTATGGTGGAAGAGAGATTAAAAATAGACTTAGGAGGTTGTGGGGTCACATTGTCAACCACTCCATCATTCACTATGTCTCTATTCTTATTCACAAACCTCCCTTTATCTTTATTCGATTTTGAAGATCCCTGCTTGTTGTCTTTACCCAAAGTCAATTCACCTTTCTTGATCATAAAGGCCTCTATTCACACTGCTTCTCTGATCATGCTATCAAAAGTTAGAGGACCTTGTAATTGCACTTGGTATCTAAAGTCTGGGACAAGATTGTCCAAGGAAATGTCGAGTCTCTCAAACTTTGGTAGCTTGTGAGGACACCTTGTACATAATTGTCTCCACCTTTGGAGGAATGTTAGGAAAGATTCTCCTTGTCGCTGTTTTAAATTGCAAAGATCCTGGATGTTGACCGGATGCTGAATATTATGTGATTAATGTTGGAGAAATAGATTAGCCATTTTTTCAAAAGTCTTTACTCAACTTAACAAAGACAACAAGTATGAATCAGGTTCTGTTGGAGATTTTCCAGTAGGCCAATACTGGCTGTATGTTTGTCATTGATGAAAACATATGGAAAGTAGTATGCATGGAAGTTTTATGTAGTAAGCCTTTTTCATATGTTTCATGGATATGATATAAGCACAATATCATGGGCACAGAGGTTGAATGTGAGTATAGATAGTTATACAACAGCTTGTGTCAGCAGTGTTCCTGACAGAGTTACAGGCAGTGTTCTATCTATGGTTGTTTGTATAGTTGTCTTATGGACATGCACCCTAGGATATATGTTGAAGGCATGTTAGTGATGTTTTAGGTATCAACACATAGTCTAATGATGAATGCAAGAGAAGTTATGTAGTCAATATTCACTAGTAGCAGTTTCCTGTGTTTGTTCAGAAGAGCCAACAGAGATTTTATTTTTCTTGAGTTGTGCCTATCTTGAGGATATGCACCCTTGGAGTTAAGCTTGGAGAAGTTTTATTGATGTTTGGTTAAGAGTGCATAAGTTAATTCAGCTTACAAAGAAAGTTCCAGTTGTTTTGGTAGAGCCGACAGTGTGTGGCGTGCGTCTACAATTATTTTATTAGACAGGTCCTAGAATGTGTTACGTGCATAATAGAGCCAATGAATGTTTGTTGGAGTTTATTATGGTATCTCTATTATGATTTCAAGTTGGTTCTAATAGGCTGACCTGATCATATCATTTAGAGGAAAGATATTTATAGACAGTCATTTGTGATTGCTGAAGTGTGGTTCATAGTTGATTAAGCAAAGCAGAGTAGAGTGTGCAAAGTATTGAACCATCAAAAGAAGGTCTATGTGACCAAGTAGAGTATGTGTGCTATTCATTGGAACTGATCTAGATAGCAAGTCAAAGCATAGTTCACCAAGATCTAGATATAGTGTGTATCTATTATTCAGAAGGTTGCAGCCTTCACCCATTTGAGCAGTGAGCTCTCAAACAATGCATCCTCTCCCCTAACAAGGACAATTGTAAAAGACTCCTAATAGGGTCTGACCCTTAACCAGGTCTATTGTACTTAATATATTGTAAAGCTACTCCTAACAGGGTAAAGGATCTTCTAGCAAGGATCATTATACACTAGTAAAAAATATTAGTGGGTATCAAGTCCCATCGGGGTTTTTACCTATTTGGGTTTCCCTATAACCAAAATATTGGTGTTGTGTTCATGTGTTATTTCATTTTGTTTATGCTTTATGTTTAAGTATACTTAATTGGATAAAGAACTGAAACTTTTAGATAACTGATTCACCCCCCCCTCTTAGTTATCTCTTGGGACTATTCCTAACAATTGGTATCAGAGCCAAGTGCCTCAAAGAGAATTTTAATAGCTTGAGGTTGATTAGATGGCATACTTGAAGAAAGAGAGTCCTAAGTTTGATGGAGAAAATTATCTTGATTGGAAGAACAAGATGATGACCCATTTGCAGTGTATTGCTTATGAAGTTTTCAATGTAACTGTCAAAGTAGCCAAGATTCCTACTTTAGAACACCTTGAATAGGATGATGCTACTAAAACTCAAAAGGAATTTTTTCATCATAATGCTATAGCTAAAGAAGCCCTTATCAGTGCACTATCTGATAGTGAGTTTTTAGAGATAAAGAAGGTAGACACCGCCCACAAGATATGGAAGTACCTTGCAAACATATTTGAAGGAGACAAGCAAGCAAAGGATGCATACAAAAAGACATGGAAGAAAAGATTCAATTTATTAGAGATGCTACCTAAAGAAAACATTAGAGCTTATAATCAAATGATCAATGAAGCAGATGCTGGAATTAGGAACAATGGTGGAGAGATCTCAGAAGAAGATATTATGGACAAGTTGATGACTACTCTCACTCTAGAATATGAAAGCAAGATCACTATCCTTGATGAGACCATGTAGCTTACATCTAATTTTAAGAGAGAGACCTTGATCAGAAAAATCTTAGCTTTTGAGATTTCAAGATTGAAGACAGAACCTAAAAGTGAGACAACCTTCAAAGCAACAATTCATGGTAAGAAATCTGCAAACACTTCTGGTAATTTTGATGATGATGATGAAGATAAAACACTAGATGATTTTATTACTATGGTTTCTAAAAGAGAAAAGAAAGGAAAAGGAAAATATGAAGGTCAATTACCGTTTAAGTGCTTTCCATGTAATAAGATTGGTCACTTTGCATCTAAGTGTCCCACTAGAGCTAGAAAGTTCAAAAAGGATTATAAACCTAAGTATTCTAAGGAGTGATACTATGCTAGAGATGGAGTCTTAGATGTAGAATCAGGTGAAGAAGAAATTGGATTCATTGCTATTGTAGACAAAAAGAATATTAAGTCAGTTCCTAAAAATGAGAAAGTGAATCAAGAGCTAGCATTGATTTCCCAAGTAGATATAAGAACAGACTGGATTATAGATAGTGGTTGTTCACATCACATGACAGGTGATAAAGGAAGGTTTGTTCATTTGAACAAATACAATGGAGGTATGGTCAGATTTGGAGACAACACTCCTAAACCTATAGTTGGTAGAGGAGCCATCACTTTGGATGGAAAGAATAGTACTGATGATGTTCTTCATGTTGATGGTTTGAAACATAACCTTCTCAGTGTTGGATAGTTACTTGGTAAAGGCTATAAGTTGGAGTTCAAAAATGACAAATGCATCATGAAAAACAAAGATGATGTTATGATTACATCAGGAACAAAGACAAGAGGTAATGTTTTTCAACTCAATTCAGAAGCAAGTTGTTTTGTTGCTAAAGTTGGTGAGAGTTGGTTGTGGCATAAAAGACTATGTCATATCAATTTTGATAACATAGTAAAGATAAGCAATGTTAAAGAAGTAAGAGATCTACCTAGCATAGTAAAGCTAGTTGATACTATATGTAGGGAATGTGTGATGGGGAATCATGTGAGAAATTCATTTAGGAGCAAGAAGAATTTAGTAGAGAACAAGTTGGATCTAATTCATACAGACCTATGTGGACCAACTCAAACAAGATCATACTATGGTGAAAGGTATTTTATTTTGTTTGTTGATGATTATACTAGGATGATGTGGGTTGCATTCTTAAAAGATAAGTCAGAAGCTTTTGATAAATTCAAAATATTCAAAGCTAAGGTTGACAATGAATTTGGATTAAAGATAAAATGTTTGAGATTGGATAGAGGAGGAGAATTCACCTCTGACAAATTCTATGAGTTCTATGAAGAACATGGCATAAAGAGACAATTAAGTGCACCTATAACACCTCAGCAGAATGGTATTACAGAGAGAAAGAATAGGATCATTCTTGATACAGTGCGCACCATTATGATAGAAGGAAAGGTTGCCCACACCTATTGGACAGATGTGGTCAATACAATAGTCTATACAATCAATAGAATTCAGTTAAGGCCTAACACTGACAAAACACCTTATGAGCTATGGTTTGGTAATGTTCCCACTATAAAATACTTCAAAATATTTGGAAGCAAGTGCTACATCAAGAGGGATGAAGTAGTAGGCAAGTTTGATGCAAGAAGTGATGAAGGTATTTTTCTTGGTTACTCTACTAAAAGTAAAGCTTATAGATGGTTCAATTTAAGATTGAAAAAGATCATTGAAAGTGCTCATGTAAAGATTGATGAAAATTTTATGATTCAAGAAAGATATCATGATTACTCACCCATGATTGAAGAAGAACCTAGAACCTCCACTAGTGAGATAGTTATTGAGGAAATGTTTGACAGCATTGATGTGTTGTTCAATGACCCTAAGACAAGTGAAGAAGTTACTCCTAAGGCTGATGAGTCAGGATCACCTAAAGTTCCAAAGTTTACATCAAGAAATCATTCCAAGAAAGACATCATTGGAGATCAGAGCGACAAAGTCTTAACAAGATCACAAGAAAAGAACTCAGATAGCAATGATGTGGTATGTTTACTATCTCATATTGAACCTTTAAGTGTTGAAGATGCTTGTCAAGATTCCTATTGGCATGATGCTATGAAAGAAGAACTTGATCAGATCATTAAGAATGACACTTGGGAACTAGTCCCAAGACCTAGTGATAAGAATGTGATTGGAACAAAGTGGATATTCAGAAACAAGATGAATGAAGATGGTATAGTAGTAAGAAATAAAGCAAGATTAGTATGTAAGGGATATGCACAAAGAGAAGGCATTGATTATTTAGACACATTTGCACCTGTGAGTAGATTAGAAGCTATTAAGTTGTTTCTAGCTTATGCTACAGTCAAAAACTTCAAAGTGTATCAGATGGATGTCAAGTCAGCATTCTTGAGTGGAGATCTAAAAGAAGAAGTATACATTGAGTAGCTTGAAGGATTCACCTTATCAGACAGACCTGATATGGTATGAAGATTGAAGAAGGCCCTCTATGGACTTAAGCAAGCCCCTAGAGCATGGTATGAGAGACTAGATGGATACTTAACAAAGATTGGATTCAAGAAAGGAGCAATAGATTGTAATCTATTCATTAGAGAGATATCTGAAGGTTTATTACTTGTAGCTATATTTGTTGATGACATTATCTTTGGAGGTAATGACAAACTCAGTGCTGAATTTGCCAAAGAAATGCAGAATGAGTTTGAGATGAGTAGGATTGGTCCTATCAAATAATTTTTAGGATTTAATGTGCAACAGACAAAGAAAGGTATATTCATTAATCAGTCTAAGTATGTGAAAGAAATATTAAAGAAATTCAAGATGGATGATTGCAAGCCAGTAAGAAACCCTATGATTACTGGATGCAAGCTTACAAAGGAAGATGACTAACCAGCAATTGATATAACATTATACAAGTCAATGATTGGTAAATTATTTATCTTACTCAGACTAGACCTGATATTTAAAATACAGTTGGCATAGTTGGAAGATTTGTAGCAGAGCCTAAACAAAGTCACCTCATGGAAGTAAAAAGGATATTTAGATACTTGCAAGACACTATAGACTATGGTTTATGGTATCCCAATTTAGAAAATGTTGAGCTACATGTATACATAGATGTAGATTAGGTAGGATGTGTTGATGATAGAAAAAGTACTTCAGGTGGAGTAGTGTTTCTTGGTGATAGACTTGTCACTTGGACAAGCAATAAAAAAAATTGTATTTCTCAATCAATAGCAGAAGCGGAGTATGTTGCAGTAGCCCTGAATTGTTCTACAATTGTGTGGATCAAGTAGATGATAAAAGATTTTGAAGTTCAGATTGATTATCCTATTTTTATTCACTATGATAACACTAGAACTATCAATATGTCGAAGAACCCTATGATGCATGCAAAGACAAAGCACATTGAGATCAAGTATCACTTCCTAAGAGAGAAAGTGGAAAAGAAATAAGTTAAGCTGGACTATGTGAATACTAAAGAATAGTTGGCAGATATATTCACAAAGCCCTTTCCTAAGGATACTTTTGAGTATCTCAGGGGGAATTTGGGAGTAATTCCCTTCCCTGATTCTACTTAGAAGGAAGCAGGAATGGCATCAGTCCTTTGGGACTGATGGAAGGTTGACTACTCTACCTTAGGAGTAGTACCGATGCTTAAAATGAATGGTGCCCTTTTTCATTGATGTCAAAGGGGGAGAAGCATACAAAGTCATGAAAAAAAGGAGTAATGTACTTAGGGGGAGCATTATTTAGTTGTGACAGCAGTTCAGTTGAGGAAGTGAAGAATGTTGGAATATATTGTAGGAGATGGAGATTTCATCTTTGGGGGAGTTTTGAAGAGGAAATGGAGAATGTTATGAAAGAATTATTCATTTGGGTTGATGGTGGTTTTTCATTCCACATGTTGACATCAATGCAAAAGGGGGAGATTGTTGGAGATTTTCCAGGAGGCCAGTACTGACTGTATGTTTGTCATTGATAACAACATATGGAAAGTGGTATACATGGAAGTCTTATACAGTAAGCCTTCTGTATATGTTGCATGGACATGATATTAGCATGATATCATGGGCGCAGAGTTTGAATGTGAGTACAAATAGTTATACAATAGCTTGTGTCAACAGTGTTCCTGATAGAATTACAGGCAGTGTTCTGTGTATGGTTGTCTGTACAGTTGTCTTATCGGCATACACCCTAGGATATATGTTGAAGACATGTTAGTGATGTTTTAGTTATGAATGCATAGTCTAATGATGAACACAAGAGAAGTTATGCAATCGCTATTCACCAGTAGCAGTTTCCTGTGTTTGTTCAGAAGAGCCGACAGAGATTTTATTGTTTCTTGAGTTGCACCTATCTTGAGGATATGCACCTTTGGAGTTAAGCTTGGAGAAGTGTTATTGATGTTTGGTTAAGAGTGGATAAGTTAATTTAGCTTACAGAGAAAGTTCTAGTTGTTTTGGTAGAGCTGATAGTGTGTGGCATGCCTCTACAATTATTTTATTAGACAAGTCCCAGAATGAGTTGCATGCATAATAGAGCCAAAAAATGTTTGTTGGAGTTTATTATGGTTTCTCTATTATGATTTCAAGTTGATTCTAATAGGTTGACTTGATCATATCATTTAGAGGAAAGATATTTATAGGCAGTCATTTGTGATTGCTGAAGTGTGGTTCATGGTTGATTAAGCAGAGCAGAGCAGAGTGTGCGAAGTGTTGAACCATCAGATGAAGGTCTATGTGACTAATTAGAGTATGTGTGCTATTCATTGGAACTGATCTAGATAGTAGGTCAAAGCATAGTTCACAAAGATCCAGATATAGTGTGTATCTATTATTCAGAAGGTTGTAGCCTTCACCCATTTGAGCAGTGAGCTCTTGGACAGTGCATCCTCTCCCCTAACAGGGACAATTGTAAAAGACTCCTAAAAAGGTCTGACCCTTGACCAGGTCTACTATACTTAATATATTGTAAAGCTACTCCTAACAAGGTAAAGGATCTTCTAGCAAGGATCATTATACACTAGTACAAAATATTAGTGGGTATCAAGTCCCGCTGGGGTTTTTACCTATTTGGGTTTCCCCGTAACCAAAATATTGGTGTTATGTTCATGTGTTCTTTCATTGTGTTTATGATTTATGTTTAAGTATACTTAATTGGATAAAGAATTGAAACGTGTAGATAACTGATTCACCCCCCCGCCCCTCTCAATTATCTCTTGGGACTAATCCTAACAGGTTCTAGTTCCAACAACAAAGATAAAGTCAAATTCTGGAACAAGAATAAAAATGTTGTAATAGATGGTGTTGTTGATCACATCAGTGCTCCACCAAAGGCACCAACATTCAATTCACCATTGGCACCCAAGCCATAAAATATTCTTAACTAAAGGCATCTGAATCTTCTAAAAAGTCTAATGACTATAAACCATGGGTTTCAAAACCAAAGTGCCAATTTATTCCTTTGGGTGAGTCCTTAGAATCTACCATGAAAACACTATTGGAAAACAAAATTATCACATTACCTGAGATAAAACCATATGATCCTAAAGTCAAACCTAAATGGTGGAAAAAGACCGATTTCTATGACTTCCATCGAAACAAGGGTCATAAAACCAATAACTACATGTGCTTAAAACATCTCATACAAGAAAAAAATGATGATGGAGAAATTTTAATTGATAACCATAAAACCAAAAATGATCATACAACATTCACAGAACCATTTTTGAAGCATAATCAAGGAAATTCATCTTCTAAACCTAACATGGGTACTAAAGTCAATTATGCCCACTCTTGAAGCAATGCTGTCATAAACATGGTTGAACCATGCCTATCTAAACATTGCAATGTCATCACCATTGTAAGAAGAGATAGAGATAATCAATCAAAAAATGTAGTAACTCGATCACAAGCTTAGGTACATCTACAAGGAGAAAACTTGGGTTCATCAAATGCCCCTAAGGTTCCTTTCAATCTTTCATCTACTTCTAAATAGAGGGTTGCCTCAAAATCATCAAACCCTAAAGAGACCAGGGCAACATCATACAATATTATCCAAAAACTCTAGCATACCAATGTAAAAATATCCATGTTTGAGTTTCTTCAGATATCTCCTACTCATAGGGCTATTTTGGATAAAGCTTTGCTTGGTTCCAATGTTCCTGACAATCTTGATCTAGATAGATTTTAGACTATGATTGGTCATCTGACATCACCCTAGTATATCTCCTTTTCAGAGGAAGATGACAATTCACTGAGTCATCCACATAACTAGCCCTTGCACATTGAAGTCTTAATCCAAAATTGTCATGTCAAACGTGTGTTGATAGATGGAGGTGTTGGTCTAAACATCTGTTCCTACAAATTAGTCACACAACTGGGATTTTTAGAAGATGCTATTGATCCTAAAAAGAAGATAACCATAAAAGCATATGATGAACAAGAAAGATCCTCCAAGGGAACAATTGTACTACCTATCAGAATAGGACTAGTTATCAGATACATCACCTGTCAAGTTCTGGATCTTCCATTGGCCTACAAAATTCTTCTAGGGAGACCTTGGATACATTAAATGCAAGCTATTCATCAACATACCATCAATTCATGAAATTTCCTTATGATGGAGTAGAGGTAACAATTATGGCTGACATATCTACATCTTGCAATGCCTTGAAAGAGAGTGTTGGCAAACTTGTTCCACATAATAGGGAATCTTCCGCTAAGCCAACAAACATAGCATCTACATCCAAGATGGAAGACATTTCCAAAGAAGTTAAAATCAAGGACAAAGGCATGGGATAATATACTATGGAACCCATCCTATCTCTCACATCTCTCTCACTTTTGCCAAAGTCTTATAGGCAACCTTCTGAGAAAAAAAGACTATCAACTAAAGAACCTCAGATTATCTTTAATGGAAGATTTATCACAGTAAAAGTATCAAAACCAGAATCTGATGAAGAGGAAGTTGTGCTTGCCTAGTTATACAAGGATGAGTCTCAATCTTAGATAATTAAAAAATGTGACTCTAAAACACCTAAAGTTCCTTCAAAGTCATAAGGACCAGGACATAAACTAATGACTAAAATGGGATATACTGGAAAGGACCTGTAGGAACATGAGGTAAAGGTCTTATATCACCCATTGCACACTATGGCTAGACAAACATAGATACTATAGGTTTAGGCTATTAGAAGAAACCTTTCCATCTTAGTGGAAACTCTCCTCATGTGATAGAATAGATAGAACCATAACTGGATAAAAATGAAGAAGAGGAAACACACCCAGAATATAGTGATGACTCTAATGCTAAAAAAATTTTCCCCTATGAATGCACGCCTCAAAAAATCTTAGACATTCTCAAGGAGGAAAATGAACCTAAAAGAATCAACATAGTAGATACACAAAAACCTACTACTGAATAGGAAACAGTCATCCTACAAGAACTGGATGATAAAAAAAAACAAGAGGAAAATGAACCAATTATAATAGTTGAACATTTCAGATATAATAGTGATTCTGAGATAGACTACCATGAATATGAGTTCCACTCAGACTCTAAAGGAAACCCTTCTTGGGGAATCCGTCCTAACTTCACACATGTTGTCAGATTTCCCAAAGGTCCAGAAGAATAATCAGAGGATGAATCAAATGACTATGAATGGGGAGCTATTCCAGAAGAAGATGGGATTATCATGGAAAAAAACATTGATGTCATTCACCAATATTCACCTAAATCCAATGTGAGTCTAGAGTGAAATGACAAATTAATGAGTCTGATCGACCGACTGCTAAAGTGGAATCTAATAATGACATTGAAATGATTCGTGAACTAAACATTTTGAGTAGTAATATCACCTTTGAATTTGAGAGTCAGGTTAGGACCAATGATGACAACACTGTATGTGTGAACACCATTTCCCAAACTTCCCCTACGTTGACTATCCAACATCTAGAGCTTGTTGAACAAACATCTATGAATCCAAACTGAGATATCCACACCTTTTGAAATGACTATGCTCTTTCTTGCTATCTCAATGTAGTGGAACCTATGACAACTTCCATCGGTGAGCCTAGCATTAGCATGACAGAGTCAGATATCAAATATCTCACTCAAAAAAACAAAAGAAAAAAGCAAAAGAGTTATGAAGGTGAAAACCACTTTGTGCCAGTCTCAAAACCTAAAATAGTAAAAATAAATGACGTATCCATAGGTAAAAACCTCCATGAGGTGCCTAAGGATGAGATATTTGATTTCCTTCTAAGTCATTTACAGGACAGATCTCCAGTACTGATAAAACCAACTCAATCTATCAATTTGGGTACAATAGAAGAACCTCAACTGATTCATGTAGCACAATCCCTATCAGAGGAAGAGAAATAAGAATTCACTACTTTCCTAACATAAAAGAAAATCAACTTTTCATGGAAATACTCAAATATGCCAGGGTTAGATCTTGATCTCATCATGCATTATCTTTCTATAGCTCTAGGAGTCAAACCTGTTAAACTGAAGCTCCAAAAAATGCATCTGCATGTTGCACTCCTAGTCAAAACTGAGTTAGAAAAGTTACGAAAAGCCAGATTTATTTGAGTCATAGATTATCCAAATTGGATCTCACACATAGTTCCAGTTTCAAAACCAAATAAATATATAAGAGTATGCACAGACTTCAGAGATGTAAACAAAGCATGCCCTAAGGATGACTTTCCACTACAAAACATCGATATGATAGTGGACATGACTACGAGCTTTGAAATGTACTCTTTAATGGATGGTTTCTCTAGATACAACTTTTACTTGTGCAAGGGGTACTTTCTGCTAGAACGTCATGCCATTTGGTCTTAAGAACCCTAGTGCTACATATCAACAAGCTATGAAATCTATCTTCCATGATATGATGCATCAAACTATGGAGGAATATGTTGATGACACCTTAGCTAAATCAATGATAAGATCTGAACATTTAGAAGACTTGAGTAAAATACTGGATAGAATGAAGAAGTTTAGTCTCAGATTGAACCCTAAAAAGTGTGCTTTTGGTGTCACTTCTAGAAATCTCCTAGACTATAATGTTTCAAAAAAGGGCATTGAAGTAGATCTTGCTAAAGTCAAGGCTATCATGGAGATGCAACCCCCTAAAAATATCAGTCAAATGAGAAACTTACAAGGAAAGGTGCAATCAATTAGATGTTTCATATCTTAGCTAGCAGATATATCACAACCTTTCACAAAGACATTACATAAAGGTGTGACTTTTGCATGGAATGAGGAGTGTGAGAATAATTTCAACCACATCAAGCAATATTTATCAAATCCTCCTATTTGGATGCCTCCTATACAAGGAAAGCCATTGATTTTGCATGTCTCCACCATAGATACATCACTGGGGGGATTACTAGCACAACATGATGAAAACAAGAAGGAAAGAGCTATCTACTACATCAGTAGAACACTAGTACGTAGCTTATGAGAAGAACTATTCAATGATTGAGAAAGCTTGTTTAGTTGTGATCTTTGCATCATAGAAACTAAGACATTATATGTTGGCTCATACAACACAATTGATAGCTAAGATAGATCTATTGAAATACTTATTGAGAAAAGCTTCCCTCACAAGTAGACTAGCTAAATGGGTGATGTTATTGAGTGAATTTGACATAGAATATGTTGAAAGGAAATCTATTAAAGGCCAAGTCATTGCAGATCAGTTGGCTGAAGCACCAATGTTTGATGATACACCATTACAGATGGATTTTCTTGATTCATCCATCATGCACATATCTTCTAGGACTTGGCATCTTTTCTTTGACAAATCTTACACACAGAATCGATATGGAGCAGACATATTATTCATAACATCTCAAGGTTACTCAATACCTAAAGCATTCAGAATAAAATTTCCCTGTACAAATAATATTTCTAAATATGAAGCTCTACTTAATGGCATGAAGATAGCAATTGAGTGGTGAGTGATAGAATTGCACATTCATGGAGACTCCTAGCTAGTCATACACCAAGTCAATGATGTGTACCAGACAAAAGATAAGAAACTAGTTCCATACAAATGCATGGTCGATGACCTTAAGAAGTATTTCATCTTAGTCACTTTTGATCAGATTCATAGAATGGAGAACAAGACTATTGATGCTATGGAAACACTATCATCTCTACTACAATAGCTTGAACATGAGCTACGTTATGAGTTCCTGGTGGGAGCATTGTCATTTCCTTCATATGATTCCCCTAAAACCCACATGATCTACACTATTGTTGGTCATGATTCTTCCACATACAAACACCTTTTCTCCTACCTTCAAGACCAAATCATCCCTGATACCTTCAACCACCATGAGAAAGAATACCTTATCCGAAATGCATCACAGTATGTCATCATAGGTAATGACCTGTACAAACAAAGTCTAGATGGTACACTCCTTAGGTGTTTAGAATGAGAGGAGTCTTGACATGCATTAGAGGAAGTTCATGATGGTATATGTGGATCACATTCAACACTAGATAAAAAAATTATTAGGGATGGGTACTATTGGCTTGAAATAGAAAAAGAGGCTATCAAATATGCTAAGAACTATCAGAAGTGCCAAGTCCATGGTAACTTAATTCATGTGCTAGGGAGAGATTTGATTCATTTTAGTATAAAATGGCCTTTTCAACAATGGGTGTTTGATCTCATAGGGGCTATACATCTGCATTCTTCTAGTGGGCATACCTATATCATTACTACTATAGACTATTTCACAAAATGGGTAGAAGTAGTCCCTATGACTCAAGCAACCAACAAACAAATTTCAAGGTTGATCCTGTACTACATCATATGTCAATACAAAATTCCACATTTAATAGTTATAGATAATGGTAGCCAATACAAGAATAAGGACTTAGATTCCTTGTGTTCTAAATTCAAGATTAAACAACATTGGTCATCCATATACTATCCTCAAGGGAATGGACAAGCAGAAGCATCAAACAAAAATCTGTTGAAGATCCTACATCACATAGTCAACAAGATAGGAAGAGACTAGCATCTCATGATTAATCCAGCTCTTTGGGCATACAAAACAAGTATCAAGACACCCACTAGGGCTACACCATTCACTTTAGTTTATGGGTCTGAAGCAGTACTATCTATTGAGGTTGAAATCCCATCACTAAGAATCAGAATGCATGGTCTAGTAACTGATGATGATTACAGAGTATCTAGGTTGCAAGAACTTGAACTACTAGATGAGTGTAGACAAGCTACGTATGATGACCTCAGAGTATAGCAGAAGAGAATGTCTATAGGCTACAACAAGAAAGTCAGACGTGGAGAATTTTAGGTTGGTGATCTAGTCTTGAGAGAAAATCCCAAAAAAAAATCACATCAAAAGCACAAGGGGAGGTTTGAACCCAACTGGCTAGGTCCCCTTGTTATCACTACTACTTTTGGCTCTAGACCCTATAAACTCTCAATGACTAAAGGAGAATAGCTCTGAAAACCAATCAACATTCTCCATCTAAAGAAGCTCTACACCTAAGTAATTCAGTCTATGGTAAAATGTCCTGAAAAAATCATAAAAATTAGAAAAAGTCCTGAAAAAATTATCATCCTGGTGAAAACCTAGCAATAGGTGCCTTGATTCACAAAAAAATCAAAAAATGAAAAATACAAAAAAATTGAACAGATGAAAAATACAAAAAAAAGAAGAAAAAGAAGAAAAAGTGCCTTGGTGAAAACTTGGAAATAGGTGCCTTGGTAGCAAAAATAGAATCTCTACCAAGATGGTGAAAACTCAGCAAATGAGTGCCACTTGTTCAAAATGCTCCATCTATTAGTGCAATCTTGGTATTTCCCATCTTTCAGTCATGCTTTAGTTTGTACATATCTCCTGGGTTGCTTCCAAATCCTTGTTTTCAATAAAGTCAGTTTGTACACCAATCAACAAAAGCGTCTGTATCCTATCAATGTTCCAAACTTAGGGGCAATCAATGTCATATTTAGTAGTCCTTAGTACCTTAGATGAGTCATGTCCAATTAGAGTCCTTTGAAGCTATATTCAAGTCAGTTAGTCAGTCTCCTTACCAGAAAGGGATTTTACAGCTCCAACCAAACACAAACAAATAGCAAAAACAAACTGAACACAATCTCTGATGTGTGCTTTTATCTTCTTTGTATGCTTACTGATTCACATTGAGATTTTTGCATATTCTATCCTTCCGAGCTCTTCGATGATGTCCTTTACAAGATTTAGAGAGTGATGACAAGGGGCATAATCTTTTCCTTATTTTCTACTTTGAGTGAAAATCTAATAACTTTGGAAATTTTAGATGAATTGGTGTCCACTATAAGTGCCTCCATCATGTATTGGATGGCCACGTGTACCTCGACCATTGATACCTAGAAAATTCAAGGAAGTTTGATCTAAATTTGTCTCTTTTTGAGTGATTTCTACTTCTCTATTGTGAAATGCAAAATTATCCAAGGATGTGAATGATAAATGGTCACTGCAGGTAAATTCACATGAGAATGGGAATGATCTCTCCTTTTCTTGGTGTGTTTTTAGGCAAGGCATATTTAGGTCATCACAACATTTATGTTTTGATGCTTACACAAATCACAATATCAAAATGGACATGATATTCAGGTCATCTTGGCTTTTGTGCCTTGATGCTTATATCTAATCTGACATTTCTGACTAAAATTCCATATTCATATGTCCATGGTTGTCTAGCCAGTGGGCATTGTATCGACTGTCTGGTTACCTAATAAATATTCAGTGATGAAAAATACCAACACATGATCAGTGACTAAGTCCTAGGTCCTAGGTCGTCATTTTGTTCTGCATTCCATTTTGTACTTTGCATGGTTGAATTTATCTCATGATTTCAATTTTAGCTTGATGCTTAATGATTCTCCAAAACAATGCTAAACATGACACAAGGACTGAGTATCGCATGAAGGTCTCCTTAATAGACCAGCAAGCAGTCACCATCCCAGGTTAAACATCTATTTTGACAAATGACTGAGCACTTGTCTTCATCAGTACCTAAAAAATATATCATGTGTATCGCTGCATTTACATTACATATCATGATCATTTCATACATCCATTATATACATACATGAGCATTCATAAAGCATAAACTAATCATACATTTTTATAATCCATCTATCATTGCATTGCATAATCCATACATTTGAAAAGTAAAAATTGCATGGCATATTCCATACATTCTGTGCTAACACATAAAGCATTTGCATCACATGATATAATACTCATAGACAAAATGACAACTGTAAATGAAGTCACAAGCAAAAATGATGCAGGAGCATCTCAGGTCCTTGGTAATCCTATGTCACCAAAAAAAATTTGGAGTTTGTCAGTGTTGCTCGGTTTCTGCTTTGATCGAGTTGGTCAGTAGTTGGTCAGTTTCCTTTGGTTACTGAGTGTGGTCAGTTATCTCCTGGGTGGTCGGTTATTTCACTGGCGCTCAGCATTGCCTGTCTGCTGCTCAGTTATCTTGCTCATGGACGGATTTAGTTTTAGTTTCTTTTGTGGCCGACTTGTGCATTTATATTGGATCACAAATTTAATGTTGGAATCCATCATCAGGAAGTGTATGGTCCTAGATTTGATTGTTCCTTCTATTGATTATGGATCTAAAGGCCAACTTAGTTCGGTAGCTTCTTGTATAAATGTAGTTGTTGGTTTAGAGTTTAGGAGGGGATTTTGGGGGATAGGAGTTGGTAGAAGATAGAAGTATAGATTTTGGTAGATCCTCGCATGTTTGAGGACTTCTATGATTTATTGTAATATCTGGCCCTAAACGGGAAGGCCTTATAGCCCAGCATGTATCAGTCTATTTGATGAAAATATATGAAAGTATCTACATTATCTCTCTCACTATTGTTGTTTGTTGCTTCCGCATGTGTTGGGTAGGCTTGAATCATTAGGGTGTGCCATTTTTTGGCCCCTCTTACTCCCGGTCTTTTGTCAGGTGGTATCAAAGTGAGGTGAGATCTTTATCTAGGTTTGTGGATCTAGGTTTGTAGGTTCCTATTGAAGCCCTAGTTGATTTTTGTGGGGTACCAGATTGTGATCTAACCTGCAAATGTAGAGGGTTGTCAAGATGGTTCATGGGAGGCAAGATGCATGTTTTGAATTGGCAGATATGCTAAGGTAGATTGCTGCTAGGTTAGAAGTTGTTGAAACATCCTAGAGAAGAGGTAGACATCTTGAAGATGTTAGTGATGATGAAGTTGAAGAAGAATAGGAAAATGCAAAACCTGCACCTATTATGGATCATGGTGAAGAAAGATTTTTGAAGGCTTTGACAAGTCTAAAGTCAACACCACATTTCAATCCTCCTGAGTATGGTGGAAAGCTAGATTTTGATGAATTGGTGGACTGGATCACTGAGATGGAAAAGTATTTTGAATATGAAAACATTCCTAAGGATAAGAAGGTGAAGATTGCAAGCACAAAGTTAAAAAAGTCATGCATCCTTATGGTGGGAACATCTATAGCTAGATAGGAAGAGGAAAGGAAAATACAAAATCAAGGTGTGGAATAAAATGGTGAATAAGTTGAGAGGAAAGTTCTTACCTTGTGATTATCAGATTAACCTAGTTCAGCGAATGCAAAGTTAGAGGCAGAAAGATAGCTTGATGAAGGAGTATACTGAGGAATTCTATAGATTATATATTAGATCTAGACATGATGAAGATGATGTGGAAAGAATCGATAGATACTTGAATGGTTTGAGAGTTCCCATCCAAGAGAAAATTAGTATGGTCAAGTTGGAGAACATTAAAGAGGCTTATCAATTTGCTTTGAAGGCTGAGGAGAAATTGAACAAGAGACATGAACAAAGACAAAGAGGTTGAGGAGGTAGATTCCCTAGAGGAAGAGGTAGATCTAATGGTGAAAATGGTAGGTCTGAACCAGAAAAGACAAATCTAGACAAAGGTAAGACCGAATGGAAAGGTGAAATTTCATCTAGAGGTAGAGGTAGTAACTACCAAAGTGGTTAGGTAGAGGAAGTTTATGAAGAACTTGTTACAATTATGGAGAAGGACATAGATCTTTTGAATGTACACATGCTAATAAGAAGGCTGGTAGAAGTAGAAATGCTTTGGTGCAAGAAGAGTCACTGAATGAACCTGAAAAAGAAAATAAGTTGATGGTAAGGAGAGAACTATGGAATGAAAGTAAAAAGGAAGATCCGGTAAGGAAAATTTTGTTAAAGACTAGATGTAGAGTTTCTAATAAAGTTTGGAAGGTAATCATTGACAGTGGTAGCTCAGAGAATCTGGCATCTAAAGAGATGGTCACAAAATTGTAGTTGGAAAGGTTGGTACATCCGAAGCCCTATCAGATTTCATGGATCAAAGATGAGTATACACTCTTGGTAAGTGAACAATGTTATGTGAATTTGAAGATTGGAAAGTACTATGATAAGGTGTTATGTGATATCATGCCTATTGATTGTTGTCATATTTTTTGGGTATGTTGGTACCTGGATAGGATTTTACACTCCATGAGACACCAATATACCTATGATTGATATTAAAGAGTGTTTAGTTCCAAATGTGAGAAATCTATAGGCATCTGGACCAATTATAGGGATAAGACTGCCCTCTTCACTTCTGGCTCTGCAGAACCAAGGTGAGTACACCTGATCCAATAGATATAACTTTATTTTTTTTATTTAATACTAGATCTTACAATAGATAACAGTGAGAAAGTACTAAATAACAACCTATTATTCATTGACTCTCCATCATTGGGTAGAACTATATAATGCAAGTAAAATAAAGTAAAATGACTGGTATTGATTTTATGTTTCTGATTACAATGATTTCAATCATTTTCCATACAACAAAGACAAGAGAGTATAGGTCAGTGCCTTATTCATTGGGCAAATATTACCAAAAAATAGAGCACATACAAAGATCCTTGTAATTGTTAGAAAGTAAAGTCCACCAAGATAACTGAGAGGGGGGGGGGGTGAATCAGTTATCAGATAATTATAACTTTTATCATCTTCAAAAGAATTAAACCATATAAGAAATATAATTACCAACCATAGAAAGATATTCATACACAATAACACAATAACACAAGATATGTTGAATAGGGAACCTCTTGATCAAAGAGTAAACCCCGATGGGAATGATGCCCACAAAAGATGCACTAATATGAATATTCCTTGTGAAAGGATGGAATCTGTTAGGAGTCTTATGAAATACATTTAGTACATATGAATCCCTATTAGGAGATTTTGAATCCATGTTAAAAGATTCTAACCCTGTTAAGAGTTATGGAAGACAGAAGGACCCACTACCCAAATAGCTTCAAGGTAAGATCACTGAACACACTGTCCAAATAATCTTTGCATTACTCAATAGAATAATATGTTATCTCTTCTTTGAATATTCCAAACCACACTTACTATTACATCAGATCTCAATTTTAGATCTCTGCACTTCGCATGTCTTCCTTCACAAATTTGCTTTCATACTTAGCTCTATTCTTCACTTCATGCATACAACATCATACACAATCATCTTCAATTACTACTCCAACATTCTTTCTTCTAAATTACAAGAAGGAAATATATTCCTTCCTTTATATCACACTCAAATAATTACAAATGAGGTGGGATACAATTACAAAATAAAAGTTTCCACACGCTACACCAAAATTACACAAAATTATCGACTTCCAAATATAATAAATCTTCACTTGTTTGACCTCAAAGTCTGCACTATCATCCACATCACTATCAATGTGTCTTCAACTTCCCTTTAACTACACAAAACCAAATTCCATCCCAATTAGGAGATACTAGCCGATTTCCACAAACCGCTACTCAAGAACACTGCCTGAATACTGCTTCCACCAAAATGATCATAACTTCCATGAATAAAAGAATTACTATCTATGCTCTTAACCATAGACATATAACATATCAAAGAGTATAACCTCAACATCACATAGCTCCAACTACAATAACCCACATGCGCTAATCCAAACTTTGTCTGCTTCTCTGCAAGTCTTTGGTAAATCACTGTGTTGACATCAATGACAATCATAGTCATGAATGCAACAAAAATTGCTATAGAATGGCTACAAAACACTTAGCATTCATTCCTAAAAATCTCCCCCATTGGCATTAATGGAAACATAGATGAAAAACATCCAATGTTCCAAAAATCCAATACTGCAACTCTGCTTCTTCAAATCCTCTTCATCAGTCAAATCTTGCTTCATTATCCTATTATGTTCTCTCCAACAAATGTCTCAGATTGTTTTTCATGTACACTTCTCCCCCATTGACATCAATGATAGAAATACCATCACTATGTCAACAACAAATCAATGTCAAAAGACACTTTTCAGAAAATACATTTACTAGAGTTCTTATGACTCAACTAAGATACACATACTGCCCTATAGTGGAAGTACCAATATCTAGTCTAGAAGAAAGATAAGGCTCATGTACTACTAGACTGATGCAACAAACTACATCACTTGTCAAAAGTAGGCTGTGGCATAACCTCAAGAATACCTCTCAAATACTCAAATGTATCCTTAGGCAAAAGCTTTGTGAATATATCTACTATATGCTCCTTTGTACTTATGTACTCAAGTTTGACTTCTTTCTCAGCAACTTTCTCTCGTACAACATGATACTTAATCTCTATATGCTTTGTCTTAGAATGTAATACAGGATTCTTAGACATACTAACTATACTGGTGTTGTCACAATGTATGACAACAGGCTCAACAAATTTTATTCTAATATCCTTCAACATTTGCTTCATCCAAATTATCTAGTTACAATTGTTTGTTGTTGCTACATATTCTACTTTTGTTGTGCTTTGTGAGATACAATTTTGCTTCTTTCTTAGCTAAGAAACTAATCTTCCTCCAAGGAAAAAAGCTCCATGACTGCTGCTTTTCTTATCATCAACATTGCCTCCCCAATCAACATCTGTATATGCACATAGGGTAAAATCATCATATTTTTCATACCATAGTCCATAGTCCATTGTGCCTCTTAAATATCTTAGTATCCTCTTTACTACTGCATAATGTGATTCTCTAGGTTCAGCTTGAAATCTTTCTACAATTCCAATTGAATGTGCTATATCAGGTCTTGTATGAGTCAAATATTGTAATCCTCCAATCGTAGATCTGTATTTCTTCTATTCTACTATAGGAGTCTCATTTGTGCTATGATAACTTATGTCTAGCCACCATAGGTGTTCCAACTGCTTTACAATCCTCCATTCCAAATCTTTTCAACAAGTCATTCATGTACTTTGTCTGACTTACAAAGATACCATCATTGTTTTGTGTTATTTGTAATCCCAAAATGTATTTCATCTCACCAATCATACTCATTTCAAATTTAGTCTTCATCTCATTAGCAAATTTGTCACTAGTTTCATCTTCTCCTCCAAAGATAATGTCATCAACAAAAATAACTATAACTAACAAACCATTTTCAATTTATTTTGTGTACAAATTGCTATCAACTATTCCTTTTGTAAATCCTAATTTTAACAAATACTTATCTAGTCTTGCATACCAAGTTCTAGGTGCTTGTTTAAGTCCGTATAAAGCTTTCTTCAATTTACATACCATGTCTCCTTGTTGAGTTAAAGGAAAACCTTCAGGCTACTCAATGTAGACTTCTTCCAATTCTCCATTCAAAAATGTTGACTTCACATCCATCTGATATACTTTGAATTTCTTGTAAGCTGCATATGCCAAAAACATTCTTATTGCTTCAATTCTTACAACAGGTGCATAGGTTTCATCATAGTCAATTCATTCTTGTTGTGAGTAACCCTTACATACCAATCTTTCTTTGTTTCTTACTACTTCTCCTTGTTCATTCATCTTGTTTCTGAATACCCATTTAGTTCCAACAACATTCTTGTCTTTAGGTCTAGGGACCAATTCCCATGTCTTGTTCTTTTCAATCTGATCTAGTTCTTCTTTCATAGCATTAGTCCAACTTTCATCTTTACAAGCTTCATTAGTAGTCTTAGGTTCAATTTGAGAAATCAAACATAACTGTTATTGTGCCTTATTTTGAGTTAGAACTCCTCTTTTGATGCTCCCAATAATCTATTCAAAAGGATGATTCCTTAACAAACTCTTGGTAGGTGTCATTGTCTCAGATCTCTCTTTAGATGTAGGTTCTTCAATAAATTCACTGTGGCTTTCACTAAACAAATCACTGTCAATTTCATAAAACAATTTAGTAGATCCAGTGTTAGGTTTAGGATGAGCTTCTTCATCTGATTCATAATCAAGCATTCTTTCCTAAATTTTGAACTTTTCATCAACTTTAACATTTGCGCTTTCAACAATAGTCTTAGTTTTTTTATTGAAATATCTATATGCTTTGCTTTTCAAAGAATATCCAAGAAATATACCTTCATCACTTCTAGGATCAAACTTTCCAATATCATCATGTCTCTTTATATAACATTTGCTTCCAAAAATTCTAAAATACTTAACTGAGGGTGCATGTCCAAACCATAATTCATAAGGTGTCTTATATGTGTCTGCTCTGATTTGTACTCTATTCATTGTATACACTCTTGTGTTCACTGCTTCTCTCCAAAATATCTTCACCAAATCATTTTCAAACAACATAGCTCTTGCTGCTTCAGTCACTGATATGTTTCTTCTTTCTGCAATTCCATTTTGTTCAAGTGTTCTAGGGATGAATACTATCTTTTAATGCCATTTTCTTCACAAAAGGCGTTAAACTCTCTAGAAGTAAATTCTCCACCTCTATTAGATCTTAAACATTTAATCTTCATTCCAAATTCATTCTCAACTTTATTCTTAACAATCTTAAACTTATCAAATGCTTTAGATTTTTTTTTAAGAAATACAATCCACATCATTCTTGTAAAATCATCAACAAGAATCATAAAATACCTTTCTCCATAGAATCCTCTAGTCCTGGTAGAACCACTCAAATCTATATGAACAATCTCCAGCTTCTCTGTAGATGTAAACTTCTTACTAGGAAAAGAACTTCTCTTCTATTTAGCCATTACACATTCTTTGCAAATCATGTTAGTAGGCTTCATAATTTTAGGTAAATCTCTTATTGCAAGTGTAGTACTTACTTTCACAATGTTATGAAAGTTTATATGACAAAACCTTCTATGCCATAACCAACTGTCATCAATCTTAGTAATCAAACTTGTCATCTTAGTAGGATTCAACTGAAATACATTACCTCTGGTTCTAGATCCAATTCCAATCAGAGTTCCATCATTATCCTTTATCACACAAGTTTTCTCAATAAACCAAACTTGATATCCCTTATCAACTAACTGTCCAACACTGAAAAGATTATGTTTTAATCCATCCAAAAAATAAACATCATCAGTATTAGTCTTTCCATCAAGAGTAATAGATCCTATACCTTTAATCAAACAAGGTGCATTATTTCCAACTCTAACAACTCCTCCATCATATTCATTCAAATTTATGAACTTTTTCATGTCTCCAGTCATATGATGTGAACAGCTATAATGCCCCCCCAGGGAACCCAAGACAACTTAACCTAAACATGCAACTAAGTTTGCAAAATTTTTTATTTTAAAGTTAACAATCAATAAAATCAAATTTTACAGTGCAGAAGCAAAGCATAGCATAAACAACTAACATAGGTTACAACTCCAAAGGGATTCCTTGACGTAGATTATGAAAGAGTTAATTAATTAAAATAAGATAAAGATGTGAATCCCAAATTAATATCTGAAAGATAAATACAACATTAAATGCATGATTACAAAAATACAAATGGTACCATAAGGTAACCATATTAATCTACATCCACTGCACATGTCGTGTTAGTGTTTGAACCTGTAGATTAATCAATTACTCAAATAATCCCAATGGCTATAACCTAGCAAGTTACAAACTACTAAGGTATTAAGGTTAAGACCTTCTTCTCTTTGAATAATATATACTCAGGCGGGTGTACCTCTATCAATTCAATGTTCAATTGAGCTCTGAATTGATAACTTGCTCCTTCACTGCTTTGTTACTGCCTTCAAAATCCAACTCAATAAGTTGCTAAAACTCTGAGTATAACCCAAATTATCCTGATACACAACATCATGATATAGATTATAAAAATAGCAACACGACACAATGGCTTAAGGATATTCATCCTTCTTCCTTTTAGAGTTAAACTCAGGGAAGGGTTAACCTCATTTATTGCTTCTTCAAAGCATTGAAATACATATTTATGAACTTGTCATAATATGACTCAAGTCTGGAAATTATGCATATAAAATAAAATTTCAATCAATTATATCTTGGCTGGTAAACCAATGTAA
This sequence comes from Chamaecyparis obtusa, assembly GCA_027943335.1. Lineage (NCBI taxonomy): Eukaryota > Viridiplantae > Streptophyta > Pinopsida > Cupressales > Cupressaceae > Chamaecyparis > Chamaecyparis obtusa. Next base: position 1,666,262 of record BSBK01003837.1, read on the forward strand.
ATGGATCTAAAACCAGTCCCTTATCCGTTGGGCATCAGAGTTGAACTCTACCTTCACATATATCTATTAAAACGAATACAATGAAACTCAAATGACATGCCTAACATATCATTGTTTCCATTCCTACACCTATCATCAAATCCACATATAGATATTTAATTCCCAGAGACCTCCTCTAAGATTTTACTCTTTCCTTGAAAGAAACTTAAGCTCAACCCCTACATTCACCTTGTGAAAGATGTACTTAAACTGTCTTACAATCTAAATACATAAAGAAACTAAAACACTCCACATGTAAAGACAATCAAATGATAGTAACAAAACTCCAGTGTATTTGTATTAATTGATCAAATGCATTTGTACAGTCTTCCTTGATTTCAAGAAAATAAGGTTCTATATTCCGGACCTCTCCTTTACAAAAATATTTTCCAACCTCTATCTTCAATAGAAACTGACTATTTATACTAATCAACCATCCTGGAATCCTCGAAAGGATGCAACAAGCTTCGGATGGCTGATAGAAATTTGTACTAGAAAACAAAAGAAAATACAAACAGAAAGATATTTAATAAAGACAGCAAGGCATATTTTTTCAATTCTGAACAACTTCCGCAGCTGGCACCTTTGTTTGTAGATATTTTCAGAGCAGTTACCAAGTTTGTCATATGAATGATGACCGCCATTACAAGCTAATTTACATCATTCTCTATTTGAACACGCTCTCCCTCAAATTATGGATCAGGTGCCAAGTGCAATCTATTCTTCTTCCTCCTCTGTCAGCTGGATAACCGGTTTTTTCTTCTTCTTTGTTATTAGCTTTTCCCAAGCTGCCATATCATCATCAGATGGCCAGTCGTAACTTTGCAGCTCCTGTAATAAGTTGACTTGCCGTTCCCATGTAGAATCAGTCACATTTTTAACTTCTGCTATAAACTTAATACAGTCACTTTCAACTTTGAATAAATTATCAATTATATTGTTAGTTCTTTCCACATCCAAAGCCTTATTATCTTTTAGGAAGGCATCTTGCTTGATTACCAACTGACCCATTGACAACTTCCAATCTTCCAGCTTGACCACATTTCCATTATCATCATATACCGGGGGCAAATACTTGCTGTAATCTTTATCAAACATGGCTAACCTAGCCTTTATTTGGTTTGACTTTCCTTTGAAAAACTTTGAAGCAACACTTATTAGGCCAATCCTTTCAAATACATCAGTCACTACTTTTGGGATATCAGGCCTGTGTTCTTGTAAACTGTCAAGTTTATCAAACAACAAATTCCTCCCAGACCAAATACTATAGAGTGGCTCCAAGGTGGCTAAATAGTCATTCACCTTTTGATTGGTCTGATGTAATAGACTGACTGATTTATGAACTGCATCCATCTTTTCTCTTATTTTGTCTTGCCTGTACTGCACTATTTTGGCTATAGTGTCGAGGGATGCATCCAATTTCACCTTTTCCAAGTCTTCAGTAGGTCCCTCAGGTGCCTCCAAATTTATCTGAACAGGTACCTCAACTTGCAAAGGAGGAGGAGGAATTATTTTTGAGGCTTCCTCAAGTTTGACCTTTGTTTCTACCAGCTCATCTTCCAATTGTTTGATCTTCATCATTTTCAAATCTCTGTCCTTGGCTACCATGCTTGAACTTTCAAACAATTTGGCATATCTTTCTGACAGCTGAGCTGTCTTGGCTTCATTCAGATTAGCCCAATGAGTTACTGCCTTGGAGACTTCAAGGTCTGTTGTATTTTGTACAGTCCATATAATTTTATTCCCCTCCATCTTATCCTCTATACTTAATAGAGATGGCTTATGAGTTTTGGGGGCCATAGACCACATTGCAACAGCTTGGGACTTAGGGTCATAGCCACTTCCTCTTATCATGTCACCAATGTGAACCTCATATGATAGGCTACCCTCTGGTTGCTTTCTCAATTGATCAATGAGGAATGCAGAAGTCAGATCCCATCCTAGGGTTAACAACATTCCACTTGATTTAACCAATTGTCTGGCTTCGTCCACTGTTATAGGATCAAGGCTAGGATCATATGAAGCAAGAGCTCTCAAAGTTTCTTCACTTGGCTCCATACCTTCAGACAGAGCTTTCTTTACTTCTTGTTGCTTGTTCCAAATGAGAAAACTCTTGAACTCATTAGTCTTAATGAATTGATCATCCCTCAAGAATTCCTCCTGATAGACCTCTCTGATATCCTTCTCCAACCACAAGGACTTTTCTCTGCTTTCTTGCTCAATGGCTATTTTCTTGCCTTCTCTTATTACTTTCCTCAATTGATGATGATATGGCCTATCACCTGGTACAAGAGCAGACGCTCTATCAATTTCCCTTCTTTGTTTCTCATGCCTTGAAGGTTCACCTTCTTCAAGCCTCTGTTTCTTCAGTGGTGGCTCTGAGATGTCCTTTATTTGTGGTTGATCTTGACTGAGATCAACAACTGGTGGTCCCTCAACCTGTGGAGGACTATCTTCTTCTTGTGACTCATCAGTGAATTCTTCCTCATCAGAAGATGAATAATCTTTCCTTTTCTTCTTCTCTGGCTTATTCTGATCAATCAAGCCTTCCAATTTATTTTCCAAGGTATCATATTTTTCAATCATCCCATCAATCTTCTTCAAATAAGGAAGATCGGGGAAAAAACCCTCAAAAGGAATCTGAGATGCTTTCAATTGGTTGGACAAATCTAATAAATCAAAGAATCTGTACCATCTCCTCTTAACCTCATCTTCATCCAAAATGTTTCTAATCACATCTTCTTCATCTAAACCCTCATGCTCCTTGATCACACCAATGTTTGGGATGTAAGTCATCCTGGCAATCTTGATGAAACCCTCAGGATCTATGTGCCTACAAGCACCAGTAACCATTTTGAATTATTGTAGCCATGCACTAATCTAAGGAAAAGCCCTCTTTCCTATCAGGAAGTCACCTACCCTGAATTGCCTGGGTGTGAACGTACCCTTTCTGTGAGGGGCCAGAAGCTCTTTATCTGTACACATCAATTGCCAAACAAATTCCAAACAAGCCACTCTTGGAGGCACATACTTTGGTAATAAATGTGGGGGTTGGGGACAACCATAAACTCTGATAATTGTGGAATTATCTCCTAAGTAGAAGTCACCCCAATTATGATTTCCATCCCACTTATCCACATACTGCATTGGTCTTAAAAGCCTAAGGACTCTAGGAGATAGCCTAGTGACATTTATGCCTAGCATCCTGATAATCGGAAAGACAATGAAATTCTGAAAAACACAAAAATCTGCTTCATTGGAAGTAGAATTCCATATCCTCACCCACAATTGCAATGGATTGTGCTGATCCTTGAAAGTGAACCTTGGTTTTAACATGTTTACATCAAAACTGTTGATGTTGAAAAACAGAATCAAATGCATTAATAAAGAATAATGCATGAACTCAATAGGACTTTTACTTTCTTTGACAGACATCAGCCCTTGATGCATCCTATCAATCACATACTGAATGTAATCATAGTCAGTTATTACCAAGGGATTTTGAATATCCAAGATAATCATCAGCAAGTCAGCTGGTAAAAATTCTGCATTTCCATCAATTCCCAAAACTCTACATAACGCATAGCAAGTATATCTCATATAATGATGGAGGGATTTGAACTGGTATGGGGCATTCATGTTAGCAGGAAGGGGGGCTATGTATTTATCCTATTTTGGCATATGTTTAACCAACTGGTCTTTTACTGACCCTTTATTGCTTCTGTATCTTGCCTTTTCTTTGTTCAAATCAATCTCAATTGAAAAGGATGTGTATAGACCAAAAGCTTTCATAAAAGATCCCCTATCAAGAGTAACTAAGGGTGATTGGTCTTCTTTTCTAATTGTCCTTGAGATAGGGTCATAACTTCTGGCTAGGGAAACAATTAAATCAACATCTAGGAAAACATCAGGGACAAACATTTTTCCCAATCCTAACACCCAACCATTACAAATAGGAACATGCTTATTTTTATTGCTGTAAAAGAAGTTGAAAATAGTGTAACCTGAGAATTCCGGAGTGATTGGGTCTCTACACCGTTCCAAAAGATCTTCAAACATGTCATCAACAGCCCTCTTGTTCTGACTGGAGCCCGACAACAGTTTCAGGAATTCATCTGAAAAATTTGGCTTATTCCTGTCCTCACCAGTTTTGGACTTGGCCTCACTACTAGAAGATGCTGCACTCTTCTCAGGTTGACTCATCCTTGCTACAGAAACACCTTCAATTTTCTGTATCTCAAATGCTTTATGCTAGGAAATTCTCTGGACAAATAAGAACTCTGAGACTGATCAAATAAACAATGAGCTTCAACTTATTTATCGATATGAATCCAAGGTGTGCAACTACCATAGTTAATGAAAATCTCCTTAATTGATCCCATATTCAATTTTATGTACCCTCATATTTCAAATTTTGAGCTCGCCATGTTCGGATGTTGACAGATAGATTAAAATACTTGAAAACAAGGTGAAGAGGCAATGATCATGATCCTGTACTTTAAAACTATTTGCGTCATGAAATCTTTCTTCTTGAAGCTGATTTGATGGCTTACTGGTTTCATGTCCAAATCAACAAAGTACTTTATCTATGTGGCAACGGTTCTTTTTCTTTTCCCTTTATGACCTTTTCCATCTGAGCCCATTTAGCAAACCAGCGACTATTGGCTTCTCTTAGTCGCTGAATATAATGCTAACCCTAGCTAGCAACTGGAGAACTGGCGACCACTGGCTTCGCTGGTTCTCTGAATCCCTGTTTAATCCTGGTTCAAATTTGGAGAACTAGCGACTACTAGCTTCGCGGGTTCTCGGAATCCCATACTTAACCATTCCTGCATTTCATGAATCAGCGAACAAAGGGCTCCCACTTAAACAGTTAACTGCAATTACCATTTAGCAAACTAGCGAACAAAGCCACCTCCCATTCTCTTAATATTATGACTGACGGTCAATTTTCTTGGAGATCTAACGAACAAAGGGTTCGCGCATTCGCTTAAAAATATACTTAACCGCTTGACTGTCTGGAGAACTGGCAACCCCTTTAATCTCTGATTCGTTGAATCTTTCCTTAATCATCACTTTACACTAGGATTCCAGATTGACCGTTGATCTTCATCAATCGATGGCTATCACTAGTTCTCTGAATAACAAAACCCTTAACCATTTAATTCTGAGAATCAGCGAACAAAGAGCATTCGCTAGTTCTCCAAATACTCCATATCATTGAAAATTTCATTTCGAGAATAAGCCACTGAGACCTTAAAACTTATCATCCATTGATTCTCTTATTCGCCAAATTGTTTCAACCTTTATCCTTTTATTAAGAGATCTGGCAACCACTGGCTTCGCTGAATCGCTAGATTGTTTAGCATGTTACCAACTTATTCTGAGAATAAACGAATGCGAGAAAACTTATCTCCACTGGAATCTTTTGGGCAAACCATCAGAACCGCCAAATTTAGAGGATAGCACTATAAGTATTTAGTCGCTCATTCACCAGATCAAATATGCAGGACCCACAAATATTTTTAGATTAAAATAGGGCCGTTGATCATGAAAAAAATCCACGGTATTCGCTAATTCTCTAGTTGACACGACCCTTGACCGCCAGATTTTGAGAATAAGCGAACAAGGTATTCGCTGAATTGCTAGATTGTTTCACAAGACTGCCAAAGACTGCGAGAACTGGAGATAACCCTCATTCGCTAGTTCTCGGAAAAGAAAATGAAACCACCGAAGCACTTGGAGACTTAGTGAACAAAGTAATCAAAAAGTGTGGCTTTAATGCATTCGCCAATTCGCTGGATGTTTGGGATAACCGTTGGAAGATCTAGAGAACTGGCGACTGATGTTAATAGTGAACATGAATTTGACTCATTCGTTGAATCGCCAGATTGTTTTACAATTTGATAAGACACTTCCTGATTCGGCAAACACTTGGGGCAAATAAGCACATGCACAAATAGCAACTTAAGTGACTTAAAAGTAACCAAGAAAAAGAAACAAGAGGGCCACATGAAGTTTAGAAACGAATTGGAAACATTTTGAAAGACAAGACCTAGGGTAAGGGTTTTTCTGAACATGTCAAAAACCATTTTCACGACACTTTACAAACCCTAGGCCAGGTAAAACACTCGCATGGAGACTTAAACCAGGAATTGGACACAAACCTCAAAAAAAATTTAGGATACCCAACAGTGGCTCTATCTGAGGATGCTTGATTGTAAGATCATAGCAAGAAACCATGAATCTCTGGGAGGCAGACCACAAAACCTGAACCTAAAACAAGAAGCAAACACACCTATACATATAATACAAGCCTACTGTGCATGGAAAAAAAAACTTTCAACTAAAGAAAAATTTCAAAAATTGTCCATGCACTGGCAATTCTTGCTCTTCACCATCCATACCTTGCAAAAAATAAGAATCTTTGCCATGAATCTGACAAACAATGAAGGGACCCATCCATAAGGACTCAAATTTTTTATGCTTCCCTTTGTCTTCATATCTAGCATTCCATTGAAGAACCATGTCACCAGGCTGAAATTTTCTCACAGTAGCCCTTTTATCAAAAAGATATTTCATTTTTTGCTGCAGTTTGATGTTATTTTTCTGCCCTTCCCTTCTTATCTCATCCAACTCAATCAGCTGAACCATCCTATCTTGCAGTGGGTTACTGATTTCAATATCTTCCTCTTGCATAAACTTGTAGATGGGAAGGAGATTATTAATTGGCAATCTTGTCTTTGCACCATATACCATTTCAAAGGGGGACTTCCCTGTGGCTTTTTTCTCAGAAATTCTATCAGCCCATAGTGCTAACTTTAACTTTTCATGCCAACTTCTTTTTTTCTTTTCCAAGGTCTTTTTCAAGATTTGCAAAATGCTCTTATTGCTAGACTCAGCTTGTCCATTGGCCTGTGGGTGATATGGGCTTGAATAAGACAAGATAACTCCCATTTCATCACAAAAATTAGTAATTTCTTGAGACCTAAAACTCATTGCATTGTCTACAACCAATTTAATTGGGACACCAAATCTTGTGATTATGTTGTTCATCAGGAAATCAATTACCACAGCACTTGTTGCTCCTCTAGTGGGAATAGCTTCTATCCACTTGGTAAAGTAATCAGTAGCCACCAAAATGTGACTATGTCTTCCACTGGACTTTTCAGAGAACTCTCCAATAAAATCCATACCCCACATTGCAAAAGGGGCTTCTGCAACAACTGGATTTAATAACAATGCACCTGAAAATTTTAGTTTCTTTGAGAACCTTTGACAGGGTTCACACTTTCTAACATAAGAGTGAGTGTCTTTAAACAATACAGGCCAATAATATCCTGCCCTCAAAATTTTATGAGCTGTTGACCGAGCAGAATAATGCCCTCCACACATTCCAGAATGCATTTCTTTTAGCACCTTCTCTGATTGGTGTTCATCCAAACAAAAGAGTAAAATGCCATCATTGTCTTTCCAGTACAAATCACCTTGAATGAGGACATATCTTTGAGCCTGTAATCTCAAGCTTCTTCTCTGATTATCATTCAATTCAGGTGGACATTTAGCATTTTTAATAAAATAAACAACATCCTTGTACCAGGGTTGCATCTCAATACTAGTAACTGTATCAACATTAGCAGCAACATTGTTTATCTGGACAAGGTCCATGTTTTCCTCAGTCATTAACTTGGCAAGTCCCAATCCTCTTACCAATTTGGTAATATGAATCTCAAGGTCAAACTCTTGAATCCTGTTTATCCATTTACATCTCTTCCCTGTGACTTCACTCTGTATCAAGATATCCTTTACTGCAGCATGGGGTACATAAGCATTAACCTTTGCACAAACCAAATACGGTCTGAAAGCCTTGACTGCTTTCACAAGTGCATAAGCTTTCTTTTCCATTATTTCATAATTTAATTCAGCAGATTGCAGAGACTTGCTGAAAAAAGCTATAGGATGTTCATATCCTTCTTGATCTTTCTGCAGAAGGACAGCTGCAATAGTATGAAAAGATGCAAAAGAAAATAGAGAAAAAGGTTTTAAATAGTCAGGTGATACCAAAACAGGAGCTTCTTGAATTGTTTGTTTAATTTTTTCAAAATCCTGCTGAGCTTCCAAGCTCCATTCAAATTTCATTCCCTTTTTAAGGAACTTTACTATTGGCTTGACCAACTCTGCAAAGTTAGCAATAAATCTTCTCACAAAATTTATCTGCCCCAAAAATGATTGCACACCCTTTATATTCTTTGGTGGAGGGACCCTTTTGATGGCCTCCACTCTTTCAGGATCAATCCTGACTCCTTTTGATACTATGTGTCCCAGTAGCTTTCCTTCTATCACTGCAAATTGACATTTCCTGGGATTCAAGGACACACCAAACTCTAAGGCCTTGAGAAAAATATTTTCTAAATGAGAACAATGATCATCAACCCTTTTGGAAAAAGTAGTGAGATCATCTTGATATACTACCATTAAGACATTGATCATTTCTTTGAAAGCAACATCCATGGCTCTCTGAAAAGTTGCCCCAGCATTTTTTAGACCAAAAGGCATGCGAACATATACATAAGTTCCCCAAGGAGTTGTAAAGGCTATCTTGAATTGCTCTGATTCTTTGACTAGCACTTGGTTATACCCTGAGAAACCATCCATCATTGACAGGAGTTCACATCCAGTCACCCTATGCAGCATGGCCTCCATATTAGGCAATCCATAATTATCCTTGAGTGATGCCACATTTAGGTTCCTAAAATCAACACAAAGCCGGATGTCACCATTCTTCTTCCTCACTGGTACAAGGTTTGAAACCCAAGTTGAGTGCCTAATTGGTTCAATAATACCAGCATCCCTCAGTTTTGTCAACTCAACTTGCATTTTGGTGGCCAGTAAAGGATTAATGGGTCTCTGCTTTTGTCTAAAGGGTGTGGTTTCCTCCTTTAGAGGAACTTCATGCTGGAATAAATCAGCCCTATAAGCTTTGAGGTCATCATATGACCAAGCAAACACATGTTTGTACTTTTTCAAAAGTCTAATCAAGTTGCCTCTGATCTCCCTACTCAATTTCTTTCCAATGTATACCATTTGTGGGGAATTTTCTGATCCTAGGTTTATCTCCTCTAAGTCTTCCAATTTTGTATTAGACTTTTGGGATAGAAAACCATCATTTATTTTAAACATTCCCTCCAACTCTACTAGTCCTTTGGGTATATGATTAGAAGGCAATTGAACTATTTCATTTCCCATGATGCATTCTTTTCCTTCAATATATACCTGTACCTCATTGAAATCTATTTGTTGACCATCATATTGATCCAGGCCTTGAAGGAATCTAAGGATATCAAGATCATCCTCAAAAACTTGCCAATTATACACATTGTCAGGAACTGCAGGCCTAGTTTTAGTTTCCAACATGGAAACACCAGAAAGGGTGATATCATTGTTTTTCAAAGCAACATTAGCAAGAAAGTCTGCCATGATGTTATTTGACCTCTCTACCTAGAGAAAATTAAAGGCTTCAAAAAATTCTAATCTATCCCAGACAGCATGCTTATACAACTTGAGTTTCTCATCCTTGGAGGCATATTGGGATCTTACTTGGGCTACAATCAATTGGGAATCACCGTGGACTTTTAGACATTTAATACCATGCTTTATGGCTACATCTAATCCCAAGATCAGGGCCTCATATTCAGCAGTATTATTTGTACAACTGAAAGTCAACAAAAAGGAATACTTGAAAGTATTACCTGATGGGGAAATGAAAACAACACCAGCTCCTGATCCTTCTTTGGAGCATCCACCATCAAAAAACATTTTCCATAAGCTATCTTTTTGCATTATCAACTCATCCACAATCGGGTCTGTGTTTTTCAACTGAGGTATCACTTCTTCAATCACAAAATTGTTCATATCAATATCTACAAAACAATTAAGGGCTTCCGGAGCAACCATTTCCACCATAACTGAGGAATGGGGCTCCCTGTACAACTTTACTTCAGTCCCATTCACTGGAATAGTGGCATAAGATAAATCTAGTTCCAACTTTTCACCCACTGCTGCAGCCCATTGTCTTGACAATAACATGCCATAGTGAGGCTCTGTATCCACAACAACTACATCCATTTTGTATGTAGCTTCTGGAAATGCAACAATTTTTACCTCAATTCCAACCAAAGTCCCCACAACAGGCACTGCCCTATTATCCATTGCATAACACCTGCCATTAGAAGTGTCAACTTGCAATCCTAATTCTCTCATTACATGATATGGCATCACAGTTGTGGCAGCACCAGAGTCTATCATATAATTTTTTAGCAATAAATCATTCACAATTAGAGTGACATAAAATGGATTGATAGAAGAAGGTTCTTGTGTTACAATTGTCCCAACACATACATTTGAGATGGGAATAGGCTTTTTTATAGAACTCCCTTCCTCTTGTTTGGTAGGCGCAAATCTCTGCTCATTTATAAGAGCCAAGGCTGCTATCTTGTGCTCTTCTATTTTCAACATTTCAAGCAGAGGGATGGACACTTTCATCTGAGACAACGCATGTCTCATATCAAATGCAGGGGAATCAGCAGGAGAATCAGATTGATCCTTTGTCCTACCAGTTTTCCTTTTCATCTTGTCAGTACTAACTTCCTCCCCTTTCTTCTTTTCACCCACAAGTTCTTGATCCTTGCCATCTATAACATTGGGCTTTGGGAAACCCTTATCCTGAGGACTACCTTTGATGAATACTGATCTAGGAATTCCCTGGTCATTATCCACCTTTCTGTTCCTCAAATTGTATGAGGATCTTGCTTGTGTTATGGCAGCCACAGTTAAGTTTTTGATCTCCTCTTCACTGGGCTTCCTCCATTGCTTCTCATCTGATCTAGATCCTACCATATGAGTTTTATAATCATTGTTATCAAATTCTTCAGGATCAGATTGAGTAAATATTTGTTGCTCATAATCAGAGAAAATCTTTCTCTTATGATCAACATCTGGACAGCTTGCTTCATCATCTGAGGACACAAAATCCTCTATTGGATCTATAGTAAACATGTTAATGGCAGGTTTTTCAGATTCTTCATAATCTCCTGCACATGAGTTATCAGCCTCTTCTCCTAAGGCTTGGGCCACAGCACACTGGAAAGGTGAATGAGGCATATTACAAGCTACACACTAAGGAGTGTTTTCTACATTGTGTGTTGTATTTTTCTTTAAGGGATCTGGGGTATCTCTCCCTTTTTGTAATTCATTTCTATTGAGAACAGGTCTCCCATCCTTCCAATTAGTTTTGTAAGGCATGTCTCTCAGATTAGGGGCCTTGTCCTACCTTTGATAAGGGGGTCTTGCATCTTGAAAGTTTCTACCACCTTTATCAAATCTTGTTGGGAACTCCTTGTTAGCACCTGGTCCTTTATCCATCCTATCCTCCTCTTTAAAAGGCCTTTCATGTTGTGGTCTGGTCTCTTTCCACAATTTACCCTCATCCCTCTTGTACATTTGGCCAGATGCCTTTCGGTTACTCTCAATAGTTATGGCCAATTTAAATGCATCCCTAAGGGTGTGGGGATTTTTATCTCTTAGGAGATAAGATATTTTACCATCCATGGAATTGAAATAAGTTGTCATGCAAACTGCATCATCCAACCTCAATACCTGGAACAATTTGTACATAGCCTTTTGAAACTGGCTATTGAACTCTGACATGCTCTCATTATAATTTTTCTTGATATTATTGAATTCATTGAGCATGTAACTAGAATTCACATGTTCAGCATACTACTCTTTAAAACTCCTGACAAATTCATCCCATGAAGCAATACTGTTCTCAGGTAACCCTCTGTACCAATCCCTAGCATCTTCAATCAATGATTGAACAAAAAGCTTCATAATGACATCTTCATGTTCAATCTCATAGTCATTAACTTTATCTGTGAAAAACTTCAAATGCTCTTCACAAGTAATAACATTATTCCCAGTGAATAATGGGATCTTCTTCCTGATTTCATTAGGAACAGCATTGGGTTGACCAGGAATACCATCAAAAAACAAAGGCCTATATCTATCCAAATGAACTGGTCATCTTTGGATAGTTGGCTGATTCAGAGGGGTAATTGCAACATTTTGACAGGGTATAGTTCCCACTATACCTGCAGCTATAAAGGGAACTTGACTAGGAAATTGTCCAGATGGATATTGTCCAGAGTGAAAGGCTTGAGTATTTGGAATTGAAATGTTAGGCTGACTGGATGAAGTTGTTCCTATGGTAATAGGGATAGAACTACTAGCATATGTATTCATGTTAGCATGTAGAAAGGCAATCTTCCTCTTCATTTCATCTGCAGCAGCCTCTAACTCAAGTTTCTCAAGTTGCATAGCCAAATCCTCCTTTGCTTTCCTAGCTCTGTCTAAATCTGTACTAGCTTGAGTAGGCACATCAAGAATGGGAACAACCTTCCTCGGTTCATTTATAATAACACCCACCACCTTTTGTTTTCCCTTATCAGGGATTTCCATGGAGGCAATTTTAATCTCTTTGTTTTTTTTTATTTCAGAGGGATTCAATTGTCTTAAAACATGGCCTGTTCCCTCAAATTCACTTTGTTGGGGCCTGGTATCCTGAGCTTGCTTTCTCAAAGCTTTCATATCACCAAACAAGTCTTTATCCAAACCATGTACATCCTGGTTTAGATCACTAACATGGGTCTCATTTCTCTTGGTTCTCTTGAGGAGTTCTTCCCTTTCCAGAAGCAATTCACGAAGCTGTTGTTCCCTTACCTTCATTCTATTAGCAATTTCTACTAATTGTTCACGTTCCTTTTCTCTCAAGGTAATCACTTCCTCTCTTAACTTCTCAGAATCATATGAAGCTATTTCAGCAGTAGAGGTTTCATCGAGTTGTTTAAGGGTTTCTCTAGCAGGGAAAAAACCTACTTCTGTGACTACTTCTTTCTTCATATAGACCTCTGGTGTGACCCTTTTGACATGCTCAGGATCGTCAGAAGATGAAGAAGTTTCATGAGGAAGTGGAACATGAAATCTTTCTCAAGAAGGAGCTTGGGAACTAGCATTATTTTGGCCTCTCCTAGACCATTGCTTTCTGCTTGGTGTGTGGAGTTCATCACATATATTATCTTCTGGATGATCCTTATAGTAAGACCTAGTGTTCCTTGGTCGACTCATGGTAAATGACAACAATTTTTACAAAATTTTGCAACTATTCGCAATTGGTAACACAGATTTCTTTAGAGTCACCACCCACTACTCAAGCGGAAATGAAAAATTATTTCTACTGGTCTACAAACATACAATAGACAAGATTTGCACTAACCTATTGCAGGCTATCAAAATAAATCCCCAGTAGAGTCGCCAATTTTGTTAGTGTTTGAACCTGCAGATTAATCAATTACTCAAATAATCCCAATGGCTATAACCTAGCAAGTTACAAACTACTAAGGTATTAAGGTTAAGACCTTCTTCTCTTTGAGTAATATATACTCAGGCGGGTGTACCTCTATCAATTCAATGTTCAACTGAGCTCTGAATTGAGAACTTGCTCCTTCACTGCTTTGTTACTGCCTTCAAAATCCAACTCAATAAGTTGCTAAAACTCTGAGTATAACCCAAATTATCCTGATACACAACATCATGATATAGATTATAAAAACAGCAACACGACACAATGGCTTAAGGATATTCATCCTTCTTCCTTTTAGAGTTAAACTCAGGGAAGGGTTAACCTCATTTATTGCTTCTTCAAAGCATTGAAATACATATTTATGAACTTGTCATAATATGACTCAAGTCTGGAAATTATGCATATAAAATAAAATTTCAATCAATTATATCTTGGATGGTAAACCAATGTAAATGGATCTAAAACCAGTCCCTTATCCATTGGGCATCAGAGTCCAACTCTACCTTCACATATATCTATTAAAATGAATACAATGAAACTCAAATGACATGCCTAACATATCATTGTTTCCATTCCTACACCTGTCATCAAATCCACATATAGATATTTAATTCCCAGAGACCTCCCCTAAGATTTTACTCTTTCCTTGAAAGAAACTTAAGCTCAACCCCTACATTCACCTTGTGAAAGATGTACTTAAACTGTCTTACAATCTAAATACATAAAGAAACTAAAACACTCCACATGTAAAGACAATCAAATGATAGTAACAAAACTCCAGTGTATTTGTATTAATTGATCAAATGCATTTGTACAGTCTTCCTTGATTTCAAGAAAATAAGGTTCTATATTCCGGACCTCTCCTTTACAAAAAATATTTTCCAACCTCTATCTTCAATAGAAACTGACTATTTATACTAATCAACCATCCTAGAATCCTCGAAAGGATGCAACAAGCTTCGGATGGCTGATAGAAATTTGCACTAGAAAACAAAAGAAAATACAAACAGAAAGATATTTAATAAAGACAGCAAGGCATATTTTTTCAATTCTGAACAACTTCCGCAGCTGGCACCTTTGCTTGTAGATATTTTCAGAGCAGTTACCAAGTTTGTCATATGAATGATGACCACCATTACAAGCTAATTTACATCATTCTCTATTTGAACACGCTCTCCCTCAAATTCTGGATCAGGTGCCAAGTGCAATCTATTCTTCTTCCTCCTCTGTCAGCTGGATAACCAGTTTTTTCTTCTTCTTTGTTATTAGCTTTTCCCAAGCTTCCACATCATCATCAGATAGCCAGTCGTAACTCTGTAGCTCCTGTAATAAGTTGACTTGCCTTTCCCATGTAGAATCAGTCACATTTTTAACTTCTTCTATAAACTTAATATAGTCACTTTCAACTTTGAATAAATTATCAATTATATTGTTAGTTCTTTCCACATCCAAAGCCTTATTATCTTTTAGGAAGGCGTCTTGCTTTATTACCAACTGACCCATTGACAACTTCCAATCTTCCAGCTTGACCACATTTCTATTGTCATCATATACCGGGGGCAAATACTTGCTGTAATCTTTATCAAACATGGCTAACCTAGCCTTTATTTGGTTTGACTTTCCTTTGAAAAACTTTGAAGCAACACTTATTAGGCCAATCCTTTCAAATACATCAGTCACTACTTTTGGGATATCAGGCCCGTGTTCTTGTAAACTGTCAAGTTTATCAAACAACAAATTCCTCCCAGACCAAATACTATAGAGTGGCTCCAAGGTGGCTAAATAGTCATTCACCTTTTGATTGGTCTGATGTAATAGACTGACTGATTTATGAACTGCATCCATCTTGTCTCTTATTTTGTCTTGCCTGTACTACACTATTTTGGCTATAGTGTCGAGGGATGCATCCAATTTCACCTTTTCCAAGTCTTCAGCAGGTCCCTCAGGTGCCTCCAAATTTATCTGAACAGGTACCTCAACTTGCAGAGGAGGAGGAGGAATTATTTTTGAGGCTTCCTCAAGTTTGACCTTTGTTTCTGCCAGCTCATCTTCCAATTGTTTGATCTTCATCATTTTCAAATCTCTTTCCTTGGCTACCATGCTTGAACTTTCAAACAATTTGGCATATCTTTCTGACAGCTGAGCTGTCTTGGCTTCATTCAGATTAGCCCAATGAGTTACTGCCTTGGAGACTTCAAGGTCTGTTGTATTTTGTATAGTCCATATAATTTTATTCCCCTCCATCTTATCCTCTATACTTAATAGAGATGGATTTTGAGTTTTGGGGGCCATAGACCACATTGCAACAGCTTGGGACTTAGGGTCATAGCCACTTCCTCTTATCATGTCACCAATGTGAACCTCATATGATAGGCTACCCTCTGGTTTCTTTCTCAATTGATCAATGAGGAATGCAAAAGTCAGATCCCATCCTGGGGTTAACAACATTCCACTTGATTTAACCAATTCTCTTGCTTCGTCCACTGTTATAGGATCAAGGCTAGGATCATATGAAGCAAGAGCTCTCAAATTTTCTTCACTTGGCTCCATACCTTCAGGAAGAGCTTTCTTTACTTCTTGCTGCTTGTTCCAAATGAGAAAACTCTTGAACTCATCAGTCTTAAAAAATTGATCATCCCTCAAGAATTCCTCCTGATAGACCTCTCTGATATCCTTCTCTAAACACAAGGACTTTTCTCTGCTTTCTTGCTCAAAGGCTATTTTCTTGCCTGCTCTTATTGCTTTCATCAATTGATGATGATATGGCCTATCTATCATGCCCCGCAAGGGAACCAGGGAAAAACACAAAGGTTTACTTTGTAAAAGAAAACCTAAGTAGAGTTTTACGAAAAATTTTGAACTTTAAAAGTTTGCAAATAAACAAAACATAATCTAACTTCTTTCCAAGGTTCCCTTAAATGTAAATTAAAAACTGATAAACTATTAACAACATTTACTAACCATACAAATTCCATTTCAAGTTCTTTATTGGAAAATACTTGAACACATTCATAGTTAATTTCTATCTAAAGATCAATTACTATAATTCCATTTTATCTAACTAACATATTGTAATAGTACAAATGATTCATCAACATTTTACATAACTTGATACATAACAAGATTACATCTTTACATTAAATAAACATCCCATATAACCCTTTTCCTATGTCTACCCATTATTACATCATTTGAAAATTACATTACATTTAAACTCCTCATAGGAGAATACATAAGTTTACAACAACATGAATAAGTACAGGTCTTCATTCTTCAACAGGTGCACAGACAAATATGAATCTTCAGTTGTTTACATCTGCACAAGATACCTCGATAGAAAGATTTTTCCACCCAACCATGTGAAACTAGTAAAGTTTCACCCCCCATGCTAGGAGATAGACACCAAGCTCACAAAGAAGGAACTTACTAGGTTATACCTAGGGTTGAATAACATTTCACACAAGTAAAGTCATTTCACAAGGGACTCTAAGGTTTTGGGTAGGAAATCCTAAGCAACAACCTAAGTGAGTGTCATCGCATAGCCCTCACCCCTTGGGTTGTCCTGGTACTAGCCACACTGGGCCCCGGCCCCCAAGTAGGCACATGCGGAAATCGAATGCCTTTCGTACAGACAAGCGCCATTCGATTTGTACCTACGCATAGGTACCTTCTCCCACTCCCATCCATAGCCTGTCCTAGCGCTAATGGCATGGGCGAGGCACAATTTAATCTTTTTAATGTTTTGAACCCATCCCTTAAATTTTATTAGGTTATCACTTGGTTAACTAACTCATCAGTCGGTTATCCTGGTCTAGCCACTTTAGGGCCCTGGCCCCGCACTGAGAGCCACTCACTTAGGGGTTCCTAGGTTTCCTACCCTAACCTATTCCCGTTAGGTTTTCCTAGCAAACCACTAACATGTTCAACATTCTCAATATAACAGACCTACCTAGGACGCTTAGGAGATCCTAAAGTTTAGCAGGTTTGATTGTTGATAAGTTAGAAAGCAAAAGGGTTTTGTTTTCAGTTTCTAGTCCCCACTTAACATTTATCTAAGTAGAAAAAGAGTTTTCACTATAAATTGCAAATAAGATAAATATGACTTACTCACTACATCTAGTTCCTGAATTTTATTTCATCTTAATTGCAACATACATAATATCTTATATAATTTGCTAATTGAATTTCATATGCCTTAGAAATGGTTTATAATTACAAAACCATATATTATATTATATATATATATATAATATTTATATATATATATATAATATAATATAACCATTATAACCCATAATTTTTAAAAATACATCTATCATATTATATATATAATACTACATATATTATAATATAATACTCAATTTTTCAATTAAATAATTATTATAACCCAAAAAAAAAACATATATTATATTATATATATAATATTACATATATTATATATATAATATAATATTTAATTTTAAATTAATTAATAAAATATATTATATTATATATATAATATTACCCATATTATATATATAATATAATCTCAAATATAAATTACCCAAAATACATTTAAATATAATTATATACATTATATTATATATATAATATCATAGATATCATATATATATAATATAATATATATTAGTCAAAATGCCGAAACAAAACATTTTGTCACCGAAATATTTCCCACCGAAATCAAAATGCATTATATATTTTTTTGTTGTTTCTTTTTTGGTTGATATAACATAAGGCAACAAGGGCGGGGGTCCCGCTACCGTGCGGTACTCTGAGTGGTACCGGCAGCAGCCGGCCTGCTGCCGTACGGCACTTACAAACAACATTTGTTTTGTTAATTTATTTTATATTTAAAACAACAAAATTAACATGAACATTATATTATATTATTTATTTTATAATATTATATCATATTATTTATTTTATAATATTGTATTATATTATATATATATAATATAAATCCAACTTCCAATTTTGATTTTATATATTTTTTTTAAAATAAAATTTTTGAAACTATTTACAAAACCAAAAACTTTTAAAAGATAATATATATAGGTAGACCTTATATTATATATATAATATATATATATATATTTTTAAAGCAAATGTTTTCAACATTAAACAATAAATTTAATTTATAAAGTTATATTTCCTCAAGACATAAATATTAATATTTGTATATATATATATATATATATTACACACACACACACACACACACACACACATATATATATATATATATATATATATATATATATATATATATATATATATATATAATATATGAATATTAATTACAACCACAGCACAGACATATTTTGCAGCAAATGAAATGATTTTTATTGTTTTGAAACTATTTACATAATAACGAAACCTTTTAAAACATAAAATATATATGTACACATTATATTATATATATAATATCATATATATTATATATATAATATAATATATATATATATTTTTAAAAGAAATATTTTAAAAACAAAACATTTACATAAAATATATATATATATATATTTTTTGAAAACATTTACATATAAAAAGAACTTTGACATATTAAAATTTATATATATATTTTTAAAGAAATCTTTTATAACATATTTTTTCTAAACCAAAGTTTCCAACGTAATGAATAATAAATTAATTTATAGAGTTATATCTTTCAAAGCATGATTATTAATATTTATATATATATATATATATATATATATATATATATATATATATATATATATATATATATATATATATATATATATATATATATATATATATATATATATATATATATATATATATATATATATTATATATATAATATATATAGATATAAATATTAATTACAAACACAGCATATGTATGTTGCAGACAAATAAAATATTACATTCTTTTCCAATGCGAATCTAATAAATTTTAAATTTATTTTTGGTTCAGGATCCAACCTGGATTCTGACGACCTGGTTGTAGAAATCCTTAAACCTCTTCCAGTCCCCTGCTTCCAAATTGCAGCCTTCTGCTTCCAAAATTCCTCTTTGCTCAATCACGCCTTCACTCCTGTAAATTTCATAATAATTTCCAGCCTCCTCCTTCTCGAATCCAAACCCCAGAAATATAATTTCCTCTCCAACTATATGGTTGGAGAAGTTTCTTTACGGGAAGAAACTTCTCCAACTTCCATAGTCGGTTGGAGAAGAACTAATCTCTCCCGTAAATATAACAAAGTTTTGTTAATTTTTAATTAAAATATTATCAACAACAAGGTTAAATAGCAATTTTAATTAATTACCTCACAAGGAATTCACATAGCCCAATTGGTAACTAACTAGCCTAACTTCTAGGAGGTCTCGAGTTCAACTCCCTCCTAGCTAGCTAGTTTTATTACCGAAGGCAATTTATTTTTATTTTATTATTTTATTTTATGTATTTCTTAATATACTTTTAATTATAAAGCTAGTGCTATTTTGCTAATCCTGTTAATATTATTAAGCATACATTTATTTATATTTATAATTATAAATAAATAAATAAATAAATAAATAAATATATATATATATATATATATATATATATATATATGTACCTTAATATACATATATGTGTTCATAAGCATATGTGTGCACCCATATGTTTATGACACATATAGTATAAATATTCATTATTTGTATTACTATCATTTTATAACTATATAACCAGAAGACGCAAGGTACAACTAACAGCTTGACCCTAATACTAACATGATAATCTAAACAAGGATAAGTCATTGAAACAGAAATCAACCAACAAGGATTCACATAGATAACCTACTGACAAAGTTGAGTATACCCTAACCGCAAGAGCAAGATCCAAACCCTAATAACTGATAAACCACATAATACCTCCCTACCAGGAACTGACCCGGCGCTTCCCACCTAAGGTGAATGATCAAGGTTAAAGGTTTTCTTTTGTGAAGCTTGGTGATATCTCCATGACAACAACAACGATCGAGGATTTTTAAGGGATCGCTCAGACCTGTGGAGCCAGGTGGAGACGATACCCGGGTACCTGCAAATCCTGCATCACCAAGAAGAGATACATATACATATAGATATACACATCAGATATATGCAAGCAGATGACTAGGATCGATACATCGTGTGGACCTCACCGAGTGAGTAACTACGACTTCGTCCTGAGTCATGAAAAATACATATGTATCCATAAACCAATTGAGATAAGGGTTAGTATACCATTCATGAGATAAAACATGTAAAACTAATACATTCTTCTAGGATCTCATAAACATATAATCAATGTAACTATAACTGAGCATATAAATATCATCTGATGAACATATAATCCTCCATGAAAACATAAACATGAGTGTATAGTTCTAACCATAATAGAAAGGAGTCAAATCATAGTATCACTGTAGGAGAGGTATTACATGGATCTTCAAGGGGGATCCAAAGAGATTGAATCCTTCAATGGCTAACAATGGATCTCCTTGATGAATGAATGCTTGAACACTTGAATTATTGAATGCTTTCTTGAATGATTGAATTCACTTGCTTGCAATTGATAGCTTGCTCATGAAATTGCTTGATTGTGGATGTGAAAATGAGAGAGGAAGGCTTCCTTTTATAGTGATCTAGGACAAAAACCTCTAGAGAAGGCCGACATTGGGGAATTAAATCCTAATTAACCTTAACCCCTAGAAATGGACCCATATTAAATGGAATTTAAGGATTTACCATTCTAAAATTTGAAATGGCCGACCTGGAAGTAAGAAAACAAATATTTCTGAAACCCGACACCTAGAAATCATGGGAATTTAAAATTTGAAATATGGGTCAAGGACGAGGAAGACCCCACCCTAGGTTAGGGTGGTGGTCATCCCTAACCTAGGTCATGGTCAAGGTTGAAGTTGACCCTCAAGGTCGACTTTGACCTTGAGGTTAGAAACCTCAGGACCTTAGTCCAAAATGCTAGGAAATGCAGAAATAAAGTGGAAAACAAGTGCAGAGAGAAGCAGAACGTGGGGAGAAAGCCAGATACATGCAAAGACTTGATCAAGGCACTTAACATTGTTACAAGTAGTAGTTGCCATTGCACCAAAAGATCGATCTGTTAATGCCCGATACAACCACTAGACTTATAGAAGACACAGGAGGCGGTTAAGCCATGTCACGAATCTCGAGGGGAGCATTGACCATTTTGCCAACAATCTCCCCCTTAGCATTACTTGAGGGGATTCAAACCTATGACCAAGATCTGATACCACTTGTTACAAGTAGTAGTTGCCATTGCACCAAAAAAATTGACCTGTTAATGCCTGATACAACCACTAGACTTATAGAAGACACAGGAGGCGGTTAAGCCATGTCACGAATCCCGAGGGGAGCGCTGACCATTTTTCCAACAAACATGACCCTAGACCACTTACTCAGAGGGCTAAACACTCTTTTCATGGAAGTGCTTCCATTTTAAGATGATACACTTATAAACTAACTAGTGCAAAAGGTTAGAGATTGACTAAGATTCCCTACATGCACCCTTCATTGTGAGACATAAAATCCTCAGGCTTTTTTAATCTTTGAGGCAAGAGATTTTTATGATTCTCGTGTCATGGAGAGGGTTTAGTGACACTTGAATTTCCCTACTTGCCTTCTTTTTTTGAGGTATATGGAGAAATCGAAGTGGAGATTCAACAAAAAGTACCTTTTCCAACCTAGGTTATAAATTTTTTGTTGCAAAGTCAAAGAAATAGCCATTCTACTTAATGTGTATTGTATGAGTGTTAACTAATTGCATAATTTAAACACCTCACTAAAATCCTCAAATCATTTCAAAATATTTCAGAACCTTGTCCCAAACATTTCCAACTTGACCAAATCTTTCAAAACATGAAACTTCAAAACCTTGCAAAAACATGGAACCTTGTTTCAAATTTTGGTTAGTCCTTCTATTATACCTCATTATTATTACACAAGTCCTCTTAATTACCTTGTTCATTTCATTATCATTTCCTTAGCTAATATTTCCTTTATATCTCATTCAACTCATTACCCTTGTAATTGTATTTCCCTCTTGATTACATATTGGCCCTCATTGTCAACCCTTACCTTATCATTATAGTTTCATTATCCTTTGCCTATTTTTCTTGTCATTGCACTATCATTCCTCATTTTGTATTTAAAATCCAAAATCTTACTTTGAAAATCCAAAAATTAAAGTTTTAGGGTTATACCTTCTATTATTAGATGATAATATTGACACTGTCATAACTTTGCCTCTTTTTCATCATCATAATTAAGTCCATTGCCAATCTTGTTAATGATAGGTTTGGCTTGGTCCTTTGTCTTTTGATTTGTCCTTTGATCCTTTAAGGTCTTGATCACACTTCAATTACCTAAGGAAATATGATTAGGGTTTCATTCTTAAGGTTTTCAAAGTTAAAAAAATTCAAAAAAAATAGTTTACATCATATAGCACTTAACTTGAATTCATTGCATTATAATCTTTAAATTGTATTCCAAAATCCCAAAAACCCAAAAAGAAAAAAAAAAAACTTGCATTATCAAAGTCCAAAAAATTCAAAAACATAGTTTTCATTTCATAGCCCTTCATTTGCATTCCCTTCTGTCTCATATTCCTAAGTTGCATTGGTCATAATCATTAAAAAACCTCCAAAATCTAAAAAATGAAAATTTCCAAAATACAAGTTGCATTTTGCATTTACCCCTCATATCCATAGGAGCATATTCATAAGAAATCATGCTAGTTGAAACAAGATCCCAAGTTTTTAAAAGATAAAAAGGTTCATCATATCAACCCCTGTATACCTCAAACAAAGATACACAAGCAAATTTTGATCCATGAAAAATTGTATAGGTCTTCACACCAACAAGGATATACCAATAAAATAAGCTTTAATCACAACATGGGCACTCCTACCAAAACATCACCAAACTATGGCATGATTTAATGGGGACCCCCTCCAAAAAATGAACAAATATTTATCCCAATGAAACTAGGATTTGGTAGTGTTCCACCAACACCAAGAGAGAATACCCTTGACTGACATTTGAAATTAACTAATCAATCCAAGGTTCTATTAAACAAATATCCTCATCTACTATGGAACAAGTCTATAATCCAGGTTTAGGTTATGTTTGATAGGTTTGGATCACCATCACTTTTTCACAATAAAAGATCCAAAATTTGGAAGATATTAAAATAATTGACATGTAAATATGTAAAAAGATTCTTTAATATCCTTAAAGATAAAATGAAATCAAATCCAAAATATGAACCATTATTGGAAGAATCTAATTTACATAAATCAATGAAGCCTATCTTGGAAGAAATTCAACCCAAACTTACTTTAGAAAAAATAAAGGGTAAGCATGTTTAGAATCAAGAAAACACAAATATAATTCAAAAGAGACCTTGAAAACAATTGACAATGGAGATTCCTCCAAATAAAACCTTTGAGCAATTTCATAATACTTTGTTTGTTACCACATTAGAATTACCCCAAGAGGACATGAGCATGAATAAAAATTATATGGTAAAACCTAAAAGAACATTTCAAATTGATTTATCACACATTCCTTCTACAAGTAAAAAAAAAGAAACACAAAATACATTTACATTCATGACAAGAATACCCTCTTTGGAAGAAAAATAAAATACACAATAAAGTGGCCCAATTTTATTAACTTATCATACAACACATGGAATGGTTTCAACAAGTTTACCACCTAAAGGGCCATGTGAAAATTGATCAAGGGTATACATTCCTAAGCCAATAGATTTTTATTACATGTGACTTCAAAAGTTATGGAAAGCACATCACTTGATTCAAAACAAAAGAATGTTATTGATTCCATCCAACTTGAAGAGAAGAATACCCTTCAGATGGAGATCAATGATCCCCTTCCAAGTCAAGATCAAAACATCCCTTCATTAATGTGTACCAAAATATCCCACCATCCCTTCAGATCCCCCTTAACATCTCTCCATCCCCTCATCCCCATGTCCTATTCCTCCAAGATGTTCATGAACCCCTTACATATCAAATAGGTTCTTCCACTTACATCTAGCCCAGTTTACTTTGCAGATCAGTTCCTCCATACCATATTAAAATAAAAATTGATTCACATACAATAACAAATATCCCATTGGTAAAAAGACTTGTCAAATAATTTATTATTAAGCCAAAGGGTTAGGTTTCCATGAACAAGGTATATTACAATCCCTCCATATAAATTAATTTCTAAGAGGCATAGCCTTAGTTACATATCACAATCTCAATATGTTGGTATCCTTATAAAATTAAAATCAAAATGTATACCTTCCCCTTCAACTGTTCCATCCATCTTAGGTCCTTATATCCCTCCATCTACTAGCTCAAAATCCACTTACCCTTTCATAAATCAAGATTAGTAAAGGCACACATCTTCGAGAACCCTGCATCCATATGAAATTATTCCATATATTCATATGCACTGATACTTAATTACACCAATAGAGAGAGAGAGAGAGAGAGAGAGAGAGAGAGAGAGAGAGAGAGAGAGAGAGAGAGAGAGAGAGATTCCTAAGGGGGAATATTTAGGGGTGGGGAGAGAGAGTCTTAAGTGGGGAGACAAATAGTGTTAAAGAGTGTAGAGATATTTTTAAGGGGGTGGGGGTGTCTTAAGGGGTTTGGTGAGAGAATCTTAGTTAGTGTCAAATAGTAGTGAGAAAGAAATAGAGTCTTAATGGGCAGGGAGAGAGAGAGTCTTAAGAGGGTGTGGACAGAGTATTAAGGAGTTTGGTAAGAGAGTCCTAAGGGGCATGGGGAGAGACAAAGTTTTACAAATTTCTAACATTTTCTAATAATTTTCTAACTTTTTCAAAGGTTTCAAATTTTTCTAAATTTTCCTAAAGTTTCTAGTTTTTGTGAATTTTCCTAAGGTTTTATTTTTTTCTAAATTTTCTTAATGTTCTAAAATTTTCTAATAAAAATAATAGAACTAACATTTTAACATTACCAATCAGCCTTTGCAATTCAGTGTATAAAATTCTCTCAAAAGTGCTCACTTCTCAGCTGTTGACTATTCTTCCTCAGTTTATCTCTCCACAACAAAGTGGCTTTGTGCCTGGCAGACAGATTCTTGATTCGATCCTGAAGGTTCATGAGGTTATCCATTCTACCAAGGTTTCTCTTAACTTTGGCTTTCTCCTTAAACTAGATCTTTTGAAGGCCTATGATCGGGTGGATTAGGATTTGCTGATAAAATTTCTAAGATCCTTTGGATTTGGAGATATCTTCATGTAATTGGTCTTTTGGCATATCAGTTCTTCTTCTGCTGCCATTTTGATCAATGGCTCTCCTTCTAGGTTTTTTAAACCCACCAGGGGGTTAAGGTAAGGAGATCCTCTCTATCCTGTCCTCTTCTCCATTTTGGCTAAATGCCTGGGGTGCCTTTTTTAGAAGATTGCTTCTAATGGGTCTTTTGTTGGCCTATCCCCTTCCTTGATTTCAAGTCCGTGCTCACATGAATAGTTTGTGGATGACACAATCATTATGGGCTTTTCTTCTATTCAGGAAGCCTGGATTGTCAAACATGCTCTCTCTACTTATTCCCTTGGAATGGGTCAAATTATCAACTGGGATAAGAGTTCCTTATACTTCATTAATACCCCTGAGGAAAGACAACATAGAATAGCCAGAATTATAGGCTACAAAATTGAGTCTCTTCCTGCTACTTATCTGGGCCTCCCTCTTGATCTTAAACCTCTGGAGTCTTTCTGGGGTGGCATTGTTGATAGATTCAATAGGAAGTTGGCTGGATGGAAAGGAGCCATTTTGAGTCAAGCTGGTAAGCTCCAGCTCCTTAAATCATCTCTGCAAAGTCTTCCTATTTATGCTCTCAGTCTCTTTAAGATCCTTGGAAAATTTGCAGATATGATTGAAAAAATTCAGAGAAATTTTTTGTGGTCGGGAGTGGAGGAAAAAAAGAGATTAGCTTTAGTTTCTTGGGACAAGGTCTGCACTCCTAAAAAGTGGGAGGGGGGGGGGGCTGGGGATCCACCTAATTAGAGCCACCAACTTAGCCTTGCTGGCTAAATAGATTTGGTGAATTTTTGGTGTTAAAAGAGAATGGAATGACATCATTCATAAAAAATGCCTCTTCTCTTTTTCTCATATTTTAGAATTATGGAAGACTGATTTGAAAATGCAAGGATCGTTTATCTAGAATAGTATACAAAATGCTAAGGATGTGGCTTTTAAAGGGGCTAGATGGTTTTTAGGAAATGGCAGGAAAATTCTCTTTTGGGAAGATTGTTGGATCAAAGATTACCCTCTTAATTCTGTTGCTACTTTTCAACCCTTCATCAATCAGTGTGTGCAGAGATATGGAGCCTTGGTTAGGGATTACTGGAGGAATGGTTCGTGGATTGATCTGTCCCTTTCTTTTGAAATGTTAAAACCTCTTATGCTGGATCTTGTGATCTGGAAGGTTAATGCTTCTAGAGAAGACAAGCTCCTCTAGGGAGTTCTTCCTTCTGGAATCTTTATGGTGGCTTCCTATTCTGAGCTATTACTAAAACAACCAAACCCCATCCCCTTCTAGGCTCAGGTATGGGATAAGTCTTTAATCCCCAAAATTAATATATTTTTATGGCTGGTTTTGCAGAATAAAATCCTCACAATTGACAATCTCCAAAAAAGGGGTATGATGCTGAGCAATAGATGCTTCTTATGTAAAAATGCTGAAGAAACGGTTTTTCATTTGGTCATAGACTATAGATATGCTTGGGAAGTCTGGAATGAATTACTTCAATGCTGGGAGATTAAATGGTTCTTCCCCAATAACATGGAAAAATTTTGTAATCAATGGAGAAAAGCTTTCTCCCCTGTTGATCGACACTTGTGGAATATTATCCCATCTCATGTTATATGGCGGTTATGGAGGGAATGCAATGATAGAGTCTTCAGGAACATTGATCTTCCTCCAAAAGTGATTGCTGAAAATATAAAGAGAAGCTTAAAGGAAAACTTCAAGATGTCGTTTGGTAGATTGTTGGATATCAATGTTGGTGATTTGGGTGGGAGGACTGTTAATCATAAACCTAATCCTAGGGAGAACACTATCTGGCTTTCTCCTCCGCCCGGGTGGATAAAAATTAATTTCAATGGTGCTGCTAAGGGCAATCCCGGTCCAGCTGGCTATGGGGGCCTTATTCGAGATGACATGGCCAACTGCCTGGTGGTGGTGGCTTTACCTCTTGAGGTGCAAAACAACTACGTGGCTGAGGCTATGGCCCTTCTTCAAACGCTTAAACTTGTCAAGAAACACATGGCCCAGAAGGTGTGGATAGAGGGTGACTCACTCAACATATTAAAATGTATTAGTGACAAGACTAAGACATCATGGGCAGTTAAGGAGATCATCGAGGAGGCTAGGATCATAATTAATTCCTTTAATTATGTCATTATTTCTCATGCCTATAGGGAAGCGAATGGTACAGTGAATGAGTTGGCCAATTTTGTAGTAAAAGCTAGGGAAATCATGATTTGGCATGATTATAAAAATTTGACCATTGATATTAAGGCCAAGTTGGCCTTCGACAGATCCCGAAGCAAGTGGGTTGATTGGGCATATCTTGTGCAGCTATGATGATTAGACACACTTCAAAAAATCAGAGGAAAAGGAGGATGGAAAGTGGTGTCTTTCCCAAGAACTTTAAATGCGGGCATGAGTTAACCCTCGTTATTTCCAAAGCTATCAATTTTTGTAACAATTGGTTTTTCTCTGCAACTCCTATTGTGTTTGAGAGATGTGATACCATGGGAGGTGGTCTTAACCGCAAAGAGCCGAAGGACTGTGTTAAATGGAGAAAAATGCCAGAAGCTTGGGATATTCTTGAGAAAGGGGGTCTTACTACCTACATGGAAAGACTGCATGGCGTGAAAGATAGTGCTACTAAACTTTTTGTTGATTCCTGGAAAGATGGGGCTGTTACTATAGCGGGTATCACTGTGAACATTATGGAGGATTTCATCACTGAGATCTCTGGGCTTAGTACAAAGGGCATCAAATTCTTTCAGGACAGTAAAATGTCATGAAAGGCCATTCGATGCTTTCCCAAGAGTAAGGAGGAGAAAAAAAGCCTGGTTAAAGAGTCTGGAGGATGCTACGATGTGGCTTCATTCAAATAAATTTGGGCTACTATTATGATGACGGTCATGGAGTATGTAACCTTGGATAGTAGGTTTAAAAGAGCCCATTCCTACCGCTTTGTTTTTCTTTGTCATTTTCGGCATAAAATTAGGGTGTCCCTACCTTTCTACATTTTGCAATCTCTCTGTTTAAGTATTTCTCAGCACAGGAAGAAAGAGAAAAAACCAATTCTTCACGAGGGGTTGATTCTCTTAATTGTTGAACACATAAAAAAGATGGCTAGTGTTAGCCCTGTCATTTCCCCGTCTAAATCTGGTTCGGGTAAAATGAGAATTAGGGATGAGAAGGTGAAAGATAAGAGTTTGACTAGTAAAAAACTTAAGAAGGGGAAGGAAACTACTATGGATATAGACACCTTTGCTGACAGTGTGGAAGGCTATGATAATATGGATGATTCCACTGAGGAGGACAGTTACTCTTTCACCTCGGTTTTGAATTTGGCTTCGGAGGAGAATGACAACATGGATGATGAAGTTACTGGCTCTTTGGACAAAGGCAAAACTTCGGGCAGTAGGAAGAATAAAGAGGAAAATAAGGAGAAGGAGGATGTGGGAGGTCAGAAAGTGCCTATTTTGGTTGAGTATGATAGCTCTAAAGACCATGACGTGCCTATATCTCTGGAACTTGAAGTGGTTATGGATGTTGGCTAGGATTCTCAGAAGGATGCGACAGAGATGGAAAAGACTCCCCCTACCAAGAAGTCAACTTTACCTAATAAGGAGACTGAAAATGCCTCTAATTGTTCTCGAACTATCCCTTTCCTCAAAACGGTTGACATGCAGGAAAGAAACATTCAGTTATTGATGGAAGATATGGATGATAAGATCAATCCTCCCTTCGAGGTCCTCTAGACGGCCAAAGCTGCATCCATGTACTCCTTTCGACTAATCAAATGGGTTTTCTAGGAGATTAAAAACTTAAACCTTATGCACCATTCTATTGCTGCTAAGGTGGAATCTATGCGGACTTTGCTGGAGGCTGGCCCTAAAACAATGGTGGATAAGGGTACTAATGAAGACAAAAAAAATGTGTAGGTGTTACAAGCTAGAATGGAAACCATGGAGAACATTATGAAAATACACATGCAAGACTACAATAAATTTACGGGTTCAACAATGGATTGTTTCCTGACCATTAAGGCTGAGCTGGATACTGGATCCCCCAATAAAAAACCAGAGGATATTACTGAGAACCTGGAAGATGAAGGGCTTGGAAAATGTACCAGATCAACAAGAAGGAAGAAAATTCATGAAAGGATCCAAGAACTCTTAGAGTTCAATGCTGCGATGAAGAAGATTACTGAAGCGAAGCAGGAAGTCGACGAGGCTTGCAAGGAGTTTTTTTAGGGCCCTCATCTCTGGTGTTGGGTGCCTGGTTTTCTGCCATTCTCTGGTCGTTGGTTTTTTCCAAGTTTTTTGTTGTTGTTTTGTCTTGGCTTTTGCATACTGGTTTCCAGTCTTGATACATTTTAGTGTGCTTCAATGTTTTATCTTTTAACTTAGCTTGTAAGGGGTTTTGGGTCCCTGTTCAAAACCTATTTTTCCTTGCAATCAAAAACATTTTAACATTACTAATTAAAAATAATTTAAAAACTAGCAATAAGATCACTAAAAAACTAAGATTTTGTAACATTTTCTTGTATTTTCTAACATTTTCTAACATAATTTTGTAACATAAATCTATTTTTTTAAAATTAAAAATTACAGAAAATAAAATAACTATTTGAAAATAAAAAATGAACTAAAATAATTTATAAACATATAATTTACAATAAAAAATAATTAAAAAAAAGGAAAAATGTGTGTACTTGGAATATACAATGGTTGAAGGAGGTAAAAAAGAAGGCAAGGAGGATGAATAAAAGAATGTTGTCAGGGGGTTTGCTCCAACTCTGGGGTCCACAAGATCTTTGAAAATAGTGATTGTGAAAATAACCCCCCTTTTGGAAATTTGTAGGGAATCTGGCATAGGGTTACTTTGGGCGAAGGGGGTCTTTGCTCGAAGGGGGTCTCACCCCTTCATGAGAAGTACCCCATGCCAGGGTCTTTGCATGAAGGGGTCTTACCCCTTTGTTTGAATACCTCTACTTCGGGCGAAGACCCCAAAAAGGCATTTTCGGTGCCCGACCAAAAATCCTTCATCCCCAAAAGTGGGGCTCACTTTTGTGGGTTCACTGTGTATCTTGATACAACCATTAGACGTATAGAGTCCATAAGAGGTGGTTAGTCCCTGGTCACAAATCCCAAGTGGAGTGCTAGCCACTTTGCCAACAATCTCCCCCTCAGTGTTACCGAGGGGATTCAAACCCATGACCAAGCTCTGATACCACTTATTACAAGTGTGGTTTTTGTTACACCAAAATATCGACTTGTTAATGCCTGATACAAATACTATACTTATAGAATCTGCAAGAGGTGGTTAGTTCCTTATCAAAAATCCCAAGGGGAGCGCTAACCATTTTGCCAACAATATCAATTAAATTTTAGAATCTTTAAAAAAAAATCTTTCTTTTCTCACAAAGAAAATAGTTTGATCCAACAAACTTAATTTTCTAAATTAATATATTTAATTATTTAGTCCCAACTAAATTAATTAACAAGCTTAGGTTAATTATCCCTAAAATAGAAAATTTTATTTACAAATGTTCACCTTCAAAATTGCTACTAATTAAATTTGTATTTAGTCCCAATTAAATTAATTAACAAGCTTAGGTTAATTATTCCTAAAATAGAAAAATTTATTTACAAATGTTCACCTTCACAATTGCTACTAATTAAATTTGTAAGCCTAGTTAATTATCTCGACTATTTTACAA
Source organism: Chamaecyparis obtusa (assembly GCA_027943335.1). NCBI lineage: Eukaryota > Viridiplantae > Streptophyta > Pinopsida > Cupressales > Cupressaceae > Chamaecyparis > Chamaecyparis obtusa. The sequence continues at coordinate 1,697,751 of BSBK01003837.1, forward strand.
ATGAGCTAACAAGATAAATGAAATAGTGAAGGTGAACATGCTTGGTAGTTTATTTTATTCATACTTAAGAATTCTTCAACTGGGATATTAGTAGGAAGGGATGACTTCTGAAAGGTATCATTAAATATAAGATGATAAAACTTGACCAAAAAAATACAAAATACAACCTATTTTGATCATTCAAATTTTTTTTGCCCCCAATCATAATATAATAGCATATAATTAATTCATTATGAAAGCACCACTTAATAAGATTATATAACTCAATAAAAATGAGTTTGTTTGGTGTGTACAAATGTATATATAAAACAATAACTACATGCATTAAAAAAATTAAGACATTGAAAACAAATAAATTTAACTGATTAATCTAAACATTTTAAATATTGTATTTGAAAAGGTAAGTAAAACAATAAATCTAGAATTGTGGATTATGTAAAAGAAAATTGTGATTATTTTTTTCAAAATAAATGATGGTTAGGATTAGGGCTAAAATAATCATATATAAGTTAATAATGGCATAGTCTGATAGCTAAGTTTTAGCATTCTTGTTCTTTCCATCAAGGTTCAAACTCTATTGGGGTATTGTTGAATGTTTCTATTGGGGATGAGGTTGACTTCACCAATTCATAGCTTTGGTTCAAAAGCATTTGTACCCTTTAGAAAAGTAATTGTTCATAAGATTAAAAAATAGGGGAGTCTTTTCTAATGACACCACAATACCAAATATTTCTACAAGTTGTAAAAGACATTAAATTGCTAGCTTAAATCTCTATCCTTTTTGCATTTCAATAAAAATTTCTAAGTAAAAACATAATTTGAAGTGGGGGAGAGTTAGAGCCATGGTAATAGGAAAATAAAGTGGGAAATAGAGTTTTATTGAAAATAATTAAGTAAAGAAATAGGTTGAATGAATGAAGGTTTTTAATAATGTTTATCAGTAGTTAGTATGAGTTTTTTGTAGTCTATTAAATAGATATGAGAAAATTTCTAGTTTAAAATGTTCATCAAGTCTTGAACAATATGTGAGACTCTTAGACAATCAACAACATAGATAAGCACAAATCTCTAAACAAAAAAAACTTGAATAAGCACAAAATTTCAAAAAAAAAACCCAACACTGTATCTAATTGATTTTCTTTGATTGCAAAGTTACATGATAATAGAGAAAAAAATGAAGGGAAAAGTATGGTCTAGATTGAAAATTATCATTGAATGAATGGAGATCTTTCATAACATTCAATAGACCAAATAGTCTAAGGGACCTTTGGATAACCAACAACGTAGATAAGCACAAAAATCCAAAATGACTAACAGTTTGTGCCTACTTGATTCATCTCAAATGCAGTCATATAGAATTTGTTTATCTAGAACTCTACTAGTAGAATAATTGTATATGGTATAATGGAGTTTCTTTTAATCACATCATCACAAACTATCATAGATTTATGTGCAATTTAGAGAAAAAATAGATTTATTATATATTTTTGTAGAGACTAGGAGGCCAAAATACTTTTTGGCAAACTGTAGAAGAAATAATATTATGTGGTTGGATTTCTACCATTTTTGCACTTTAATAAAAAAATTCTCAGCTTTATGAATGTAAAAATTACTTTGAAGGGGGGAGAGTTAGAACCATGGTCATAGTAAAAGCGAAAATTAGGATCTACATAAACAAATTGTCAACACCATGTTTATGTGATCTCCCTTTCTTGATTGCACCCCAAACACAATCAAGGTGCATTTATTTATATCTAACTCTTATGAGTAGAATAATTGTAGATGGTGTAATGGAGCTACATTGAATATTATCACCCCAAAAATGGGTTGAACAAATGGAGGCTTTTAATAACATTCAAGAGGTCAAACAATTAATAACATTCAAAAGGCCTATAGTCATTGAGACCTTCACACAATCAACAATGTGGATAAGTACAAAACCCCAAAATAAACAAACCGTCAACACCATATTTATGTGATCTCCCTTCTTTGATTGCACCCAAACACAATCAAGGTTCATTTGTTTATACTAAACTCTTATTACTACAATAATTGTAGGTGGTGTAATGGAACTATATTGAAAATTATCACTCAAGAATTGCATTGAATCAATGGAGGTTTCTATTAACATTCAAGAGGTCAAACAATCTATAAAATCTTTGGATAAACAACACAGATAGCAAAAAATTCCAAAAATAACCAAACCCCCAACACCATGCCTACTTGACCTCTCCTTGATTGTACCTGATACAATCAAAGAGCATTTGTTTATATTAGACTGTATCTATACATATGATCTCCCTTTTTTAATTGCACCTTAAATAAAATCAAGAGACATTTGTTTATATCGAATTCCTATTCAAATATTTGTAAATAACACATAATAAAATTACATTGAAAATAATCATTCAAAAAAAATTCAACTAACAAAATTTTTTAATAACATTCAAGAGATCAAATAGTCTATAAAACCTTTAGATAAACAACAATATAAATAAATACAAAAACCCAACACAACCAAACTGCCAACACCATGAATACTTGATCTCCCTTTCCTGATACACCTGAGACAATCAGAGGACATTTATATTGCCGCCCATCCAAGTCCCTCAACACCTCTTGGTCCCACAAACCTTAACCATTGTAGGACACTGAGACCTACTCATGGTTTGTAATCTATGAAGAACCTGTAACAGCAAAGTTTAAAGTACTAGAACAGTGGAAAATTGGTGGGGTGTAAACATAGTACGTAAGAAATCCATTCCCACAGGAAAATATGATAGAGATTTTACAACAGTAACTACTTTTTGTTTTTGTTGTTATAAATGGAGGGTATCTTACACAATCTGGTACATATTCCAGAATACCGTCTATGAATGGCAGTCTTTGGTGGGATCAAACCAGAGATTGATACATAATCAATAGATTAGTTATGAAAAAAAATTGCAAAGTCAGTCCAATAATACATTGGAATGAAATTAAATGATTATAATCATTAAGGTTGAGGTTGAATTTGAAATATTGTAACAATGATATTTGTTTTATTTTGTAACGTCACCATAGTATCAATTAAACTATTATCTGTTTAGTTTCTAAATTGCACTCATTTATTCTCAGTAAGAATTAGGTGAAAATGATCTTAGATTAAGAAAGTCTCATTTCAATTGTCAGTTAAAAATCTCCAAAAAAATAAATGTAAGATTCAGTCCTTTAGCATTAAAAGAATATATATAGATAAAACAAACACAAGAAAAATATGCATCAGAATACGCTTTCATTGATTTGGACATCCTTAAAGCCCACAATTAAATTGAATTCAAAATAGACAGACTCCATGTAGACATGATTTTTTTTTTTTTTTGGGCTAGATTGCAGAGTTCATAGTACAGACGAAGCCATTTGATCTAAAACGCATTCTGTATCATATCATGAATGGGGCCACTTTTCTTGTTCAAAAGCACATAATTCTCTGTGGAGGCTGCCATAGGCTAAAAGGGTAATTTGAGCCCAACATATATTGTCATTTTAGTGGAGGGCCCAAACCTAAAATTAATGCAGTTTCTGTACTAGATGCCGAATGATTGTACGGCATCAGTCCTGGGCCCTTGTGCCTTTGTGCATGCTAAAGAATTTTACAACTTAATGTATAGCATAATTAAGAGTAATTCAAATTTTCTATTGAGTATGGAGTCTGATTCGATGGAGCAAAATATTAGATGGCAGATATAAGGAATAATAACTAATTAAACAATTATAATTGCAATAAGATGCACAATATTTTGGCAGTCCACATTTATAAGTGACCTAATTATGATGACCCAATTGGACTTATTTGGCTTGTTTTAATGTTTTGAAGTGATTTATATCCACCCATTGTGCACAACGTCAACGTCAAATAGTCGAAAGTAAATATCATATAGTAAGATAGATCCACTTATGAAGAGGATAGGAATAGACAAGAGTAAAAATATGATGATAGTTCTACTAGCTTAAAAAGAGAAAATATAGGTTTCTATGAATTATCAAAAGGAAGAAATAGATCAATAAAAAACAAGTGTTAGTAGTGGTCATATTTTTAAGATATAAAACTTAAATATATATTAATATTATATAATTAGTTATATAATAAGAAAATTAGTTTAATAAGTATATTTATAGATGTTCTAAAAAAATCAATATTATACTATTAAATATTGTTAAAATTGTTTAAAATTTTTTAATTAATAGTTACAAATTTTTTTTATAAAAATATTCTTAAATTTAAAAATATTATTATAATAATAAAATTTATTATTATTCAAATAAATATAAAATTTTAAAATTAATTATTAAACCAAAATATAAAGTTAATATTATTCTCTTAATTATCAAAACTATTTGATATAAATTTAAATGTGTTTTGAGAATAATTTTCATTGATTATTATTATTATTATTATTATTATTATTATTATTATTATTATTATTATTATTATTATTATTATTATTATTATGTATAAAAACTAATTTTATCATAAATTTAATCAGAGATCAAATTTAGAAATGAATAAATAATCAAAACTAGAAATCGATTATACTATTTTACATAAATTAAAAGTTTATGTTTAAAATTATATTATAAAATTATTATATATAATTAAATTATATATATATATATATATATATATATATATATATATATATATATATATATATATATATATATATATATATATATATATATATATATATATATATATATATATATATATATATATATATATATATATATATATATATATATATATATATATATATATATATATATATATATAATTTAAACAATATTTTAAATGTGAAAAACCATACAAAAATCTATTTCAAAAGGAGTAATAAGTGAAGAGTAAGTTACCACATGATCCATGAATGATAAAATTTAATAAATATTTTACTCTTTAATTTTATGAAATATTAAAATATAATATTATTAGGAAAAATAATTCATTTTGATTAGCTAAAACTGAAATATTTAATCACTAATTAATTTCTCCTGGTCCGTCCTTATCGCCTCATTTTTTAAGCCAATGAGATGCATGATAAATACTTTTTTTAAATTAGTAAATTTAAATATTTTGCATCTAACTTTATCAAATAGTGAAATATGATATTGTTAAAAATATTCAAAAAGTTTGATTGGCTAAAATTAAAATGTTTAATCACTAGTTAGATTTTGGTCGCTGCCTATAGTTCTAAAAAAGGTCCTATAACACCAAACCAATTCATCCAATCATATTTGAGATAAGTAATTTGTATAATATATGAAATCAATAAATATCTTAACTTTTGAAATATTCAAATTATGAAAAATAGTTTTTTATGATTATTGTTTGAATAGTAGTAAGAATGATTTTTGTTAAAATAATAATCAAATATTTTTATTTTAAAAAAGAAATTTATAATAATCATAGTTTATTTGTTATATATTAGATATTACATAATGTGCTATATATATAATTATTTATTATTACATTATTAAGTATTCAACATATAACAAATAAATTATTATTATTATACATTTCTTTTTTTCAAATATATATTAACCAAATTTTAAAGAAAAGAAAAAAATTTATTTATCTACACAACAACTTATTTATAGTCTATATTTTTATTTTATTTTAAAAATATGTATTCCAAAAAGAACTCTAGCCCTTTAAGTAGTTCATATCTTGTATTCTTTTATTTTATCAAGAACCCAAATAATATAATTAAGTCAAATGATTCTTTAATTATCAATAATATCTTATATAATGCTCGAAGGCATTCTACAATGGCAATAAGGAATAAAACTGTTAACACAAATTTTACATACTTTGACCATCATTTACATGCCAAAATAGTAATATTAATTATAAACCTAATATCTCCAAAATAAATTAAAAAAAAAAAAGATATATCTTCATAAAAATTATAAAATTTAATGAAATATATAACTATAATTAAAAATAAATATATTTTAAAAACTATTTTTTAAAATAAATAATTTTAAAAATTAAATATAAATAACTAAATTTTAAAATTTTACATAAAAATTGTAGATATAATAAAACTTAATAAATATCTTTATATAAAATAAATATAATTTAAAATAAAATAAACTAATTTAAAAATAAATAAAATAATTTCCATTCATATCTGTTATATTATATATTTGTGAACCTATGTTAATTTAAATTTAAGTATCCCACCGAAAAATTCAGAGGGAGTTTCGAACTCGAGACCATGGGGGTAACCCACAACCTCAAGCCTTGGCCCCCCACCATTTGAACTAATTATAATAGTTAATATTCATTCCATCACCCTAACAATGCCACTAATTCTGTCAAAATACAATAATATCAGTTAATTCCAGCTAAACAGTGCTAAAATGCTAAGAAATTAAGAATACCAATATTGCAGCCAAATAAATCCATGCATGTTACTTTAGTCGAATGTTTTCTTCTTCTTCAACTGATCCAATAGTTATCAAGAACACCAACAAATTAAGAAATTTAAAACTCCCCTAAAATAAAGAAAACTTTGAAAGGTTTGAATTCCTCCAGTGTTTCAATTGCATTAAATAAACTTTGAAACTGTAACTTTTCATTCTTCTTACATGAAATTTTCTTGTTACCCAGGGTCTCTAATGCTTGGGTTAAATTAATGATGTCCTATTGGCATAATTATAAAGTATATAAATGCAGTGGAAATTTACAAGCCAATGATAACATGTTTGAAACTAGTCCAGAATTAATTAACAAAAAAATATAGACAATTCAAAACCATGATCTGTTCAGCTAGGAAAATCCATTGTACACCGCCTTATCCCCATCCAATGCACTTATTGCCTCATCGAGCCACACTTGGTCTCATACCCATCTTTCAAGTTCCTACAATGTATATGCAAAATTAGTTATGAACATTGTACACATTATTTTTAAGCTGAACAGTTATTTGTGAACTTACGATATGAAGTGGTGTGCAATTGCATTGGTAGCTGTAGCAGCTTGAATAATCTTAGCTTCAGTTGCCTTGGGCCTTCCATACAAAATGTTATATGCATTCTCAAACATCTCAAGATCAAACTTTTGATGCCCATTCCATAGACTGTGAGAGGGTCACAGAATCTCTTTGTCAGTCCAATTATGGTCGACCTGCCTGACATTTTATTAAGCAAATGTTTACAGATAAGCAAATGTTTGTAGAGCTCACCTCTAAATGATCTTCTTATTTGACTGTATGCCATGATCATGTATCAGGAAAGTAGGCATGTTTACAAAGAAAAAGCCCAAACAAATAAAAGAGAAATGCAAGTGATATCCTTGGCCCTTGATCATAAATTACAAGTACATCTTCATTATTTTTTAACTACATTGAAGCAATGATGTTACAACTAACATGAAATGACATAAAACACAAAAAAACATAAAATCACCTGAAGGCTGCAAGATACTCCTTGGGTTCCCTTCGAGCATTCAGGAGTTTCAAAGTCTTGTGATCGCTTATGGAAAAGTCTACATACGACTGGAATCAGATAATATTAGCATAAAATGTGGTCACCGATGCAAATTAATAACCATAACATGAAGCATACCAATAGCCATGAATACTGCTCTAGTACAATATGTTGGTGTTCTTTTTCCCCAAAGGTCAGCTTGGCATTAGGATTGACAGGGCTAGTGTCACATTCACTCAACACTCCAAATCTGACAGGAAAAAGGGCCAACTGACAAGGATCAAAGAGAGATCCCTCTACACTTTGAGCTCCACATCACTCAGGTGGGTGTACCTCATCTGCACACTCATACAATTTGTGTCACACTATAGGCCTGTAGGTAACTGACTGTGGAATGATTCTCAAACTCCTATAGGTATCTTGTACCTCAAATGAAACCAAGGTCTCATGCAATAGCCCTACTTGCATGGAATGAGTATGAAAACTAGAGACCTACACTAACAACATGAAAGAGAAAGGGTGGGACTGAATGGAAATGATTTGAATGGATTGAAAGGACCCTTGAGATGCCCTAAGTCTCTGATAGACTAGTGCCTTGTCCATTGGGCCATAGAGTCAAATACAATATTGCAAGGGACAGCTATGAAACAAGAAAATAATATACTCAATGTGTTGATGCTTAACATCAATCACACACCATGGACAAACCTCAACTTAACACCCACCTGTGCATTCAAGCATGTTATTATCCATCAAAGGATTTTGACCCTCCCCTTAGAAGAGACCTATGAATAGACAATACATTAACCAGCATCCACTGGAAGACAAGCATGACCTATCCTTGATATTTCAACCCATACACACATGAACACTAACCCTGAACTAGTTATCTTTGCGAAGACAACTCCACTTGCAAACACATAGGCAATACAAGCAAAAAAATCAAACACCCTTAATGTATGAGTAATGGACTCAGAATTCAAATGGAGATAGTTTGGTAACAGTAAAAATATATTAAATCCTCACACATAAGACAAATCTGTTACAATATGCACTGTATTCTCTGAACTAGCAAGGAAAGAAGAACACTCTATATCCAGAGAGAAGGAGAAATCTACAGGATAGAACCCTTCACTGGAACCATAAAAGAACTCTTGGCTGGAACCACTGGAACTGACAAAAATTTAGAACCTTTACACAGTCAAAATTTCAACTATTTATACCATTAGGTGCCTTGAAAACCCATAACAGGTTGCAACAAGCTACAGACAGCTAAGGCTAGGGTTTCACCCACCACACCAATCAAAATTACATCAAAATTTACTGCAAGGGCAGGAAACCAAGCAATCCAGAGAGAGAAAAATCTCAGACAAAATTTGTAATTACGAGCATCAAAATAGTCCTTCATACAGCCCAAAAGTCTCTGCAAACAAGTAACAGGCCTCTAGACCACTTTGCAACCACTGACGCCACCAAACCAATCAAAATCCACCGAAGAAACCATAAATTTTGGTATTTCCTGTCGCAAAAACTCTCTGCAAGAATTGAATTTGAAAAGCAACGATCACCTTGCATTTCATGGGCTTTATGCTCTTTAACTATTTGCCCTTTGTCGCGCCATCACACGGTCATGAACTTCACCGCCACAAGAAACTGGGCTATATATGTGCTTGGTCGCATGATCGCAAGGCACCAAACTAACCTTTGCGATCATGCGGCCGCAACTTATTAACCACGCAATGCCGACCACAAATCACCCTGAGAAGTCCTTGGCCCCACCACCAGTCGCCAAGTCGTGGAATGAAGACATAACCACTAGCCAAGTAGAACAACATGAAGAACTGGACCCACGCAGACAGGTGGAAAGTGGTCGCATGATCGCATGTTAGAAAAGTCTGACATGCGGCCATGCGACAACCAATTAGGAAGAGACTTTGAAAACCCGGGCCCACCACCCATCGCACTTGTGCAATTAGGGAACACTAGGAAATAGGAAACTGTGAGGTCGAAAACACACAGGGTTTGACACAGTGAAAGACTGAAAACACACAGAGTTTCCATGCAGACCAAAAGATAAGCACACCAAAGCTGGAAGGCACAAGGTCAAAAACAACGAAGGTTTTCAAACATACCGAAAACATCATGGATTTTCAAAAACATTGTGGGTTTTCGACACTATGGCAGATTTTGAAATTATTTCCAGCAAACTTTAAAACTTGAATAACTTTCTGGATTTGGTGATTTAGCATGTGCAAATTGGATTGGAGCAAGGTGAAACATTGGAGAACACAGGGCTAAGGGCACTTCAAGAAAACTTGAAAGGAAATAGGCCATTTTCATAAGATTTTGCAATGACAGGAAAATGGACTAACAAAATAAATCCTTATTCAATGAATATAGTAGAATCACATGGTAAAAAAGGAATTCAGTATCACCTAAAGTGTAAATTTTCTTGTTCCATGAGATCAATTGACTCCTAGCGAATATGCATATGATAATTGTTGAAAAGACTCTCTAACTCTTTAGATTTGGTACTCTTTGAGTTATCAGGGGCTCCAAAGACTTGCCAAAACCTTAGTGTCTCGTCTGCTCCAGCTGATGCAAGAGTATACCCATCCGAGCTCTAAAATACAAGATATAATGAGGGTTAATATAAATAGACTCATACAGGGTAGGCATGCAAACGTATCCATATACAAATAGCATGCATACCTGTGCCAGATGCAGCACCCTAGAAGTATGCCCAGTAAGCTCTGCAATCTTGGCCATAGATGGGTATTTCCATAAGGTCAACTGGTTCTCGCTATACCCATGTGCACTCAAGAGCTCACACTCATGCTTATTCCACAACAATGCACAAACTGAAGAGTTGGTGTCAATGGTATTTACACATGCCCCAGTAAGACTATTCCAGAACTTAATAGATTGATCTCCAAGACCTCCACTAGATGCCAAAAGATTGTGCTGGAAAGGACACCATGCCAAGGCTGTAACTGCATCAGAATGTTCATCCATCCTATGAAGATACTGATTTCTAACATTAGAGGATGACATGCTCTTGTCCCAGATATGAAGCAAGTTGTCACTGCCTCCACTCGCAAGTTGCTGGCCAGATAAGGACCATTTCAATCCACAAACTTCCTGCTCATGGTCTCTGTATGTCTTAACATTGGATTTATGGATATGAACATCATGGATAATTATTGAACTGTCCTCACCACCAGTTGCAAGAATACTGTCATTCCAGGAAAGCGATCCTACACGGCCATGATGACCTTTCAAAGATCTCAACTGCATTCAATGTGATGACACTAACATGTTTATAAGGTTGCACTTGAATACAAATAACCAAAAGTAAGACATCAAAGACTTCATTCTTTACCTGTCGATTAGATGCAGAGTCCCATATCTGTATAGTAGAGCTAGTCAATCCAATGGCAATATGTTTTCCATCAGGTGCCCAATTAACACTGCTTATTGGACGATCATCATCATCTACTGTCAATAGCTCAGAAGAAATGCTCTTGTTTGCATCCCATAAGTAAACTGCATTGCCAAGTGCTATCGATAAAATATTGCTGCCACTCCAATCCAGCAGATTCAAATTACTATCATCAACAATATTTGGGGCATCCAAAGTTCTCTCTGCATGCTGCAAACAACCACATATCAAAGTCAAAATTTGCAATTAAGATAAAAACCCACAATTCTCAATTAGCTAGTTAGTCAGACAGCTGATGAATCTCTAGCAACTTATGAAACATCTTATCACACTAAAGAATTTGCCTTTTCCTTGGAATATAAGAGTACCAAATCTGAAACCTCAACCGAATTTACAAGTTCCAAAAGCTCAGCCCTTGTTTTCCAAAAGACAAAAGATTCATAAAATCAAACACATAAATCACATTCTCGCAATTATAACAACAAACCCTAATCTGAAAGATGAATATGGCGGAACTGAATTCTTCCAAACTCTAAGCTACTATATCAATGTTGATCATTGTCATAGTCATCAGGAAGTTTGGCTTTTTAAGACAGGTCTCGTCCCTTGCCTAGTTACAGTTTTATTCCTAAATCTTGGCACCTAAGCCTCATTCTCTTTGATGAGCTATATGATCTTCAAACACATTAAAGTGATCAATCCTAATCGATTGTTCAGCATTAACAATGTCAATCTGAAGTTAAGGTATTATGGATTAACAGATATATAAAACCCAAAGTCTATACAAATCTTCTTGGACTGACCAATGGATATCACATCTTCGAATAATCCTAAACTTCTAGTTGGATGCTTGATTCAATTAAAATTGTCATAAGACAACAAAAACAAGTTTACTACCATTGTGGGAATTCCCGCGGAACCCTAAAGCCAATCATAACCCACAGAAATAAGAAGTAAAAAACCCTTACTTGAGGTATATAGCGCCTCTGTGATCTGCTAATTCTGGCCCCAGCATCAACAGAAAGAGCTTCAGAATAGACGGATTGCAATCTCTGTGCAGATGGCTTTCTACTAAAGCTCAAAACTCTTGACATCTTAGAAGAATCCATCAACAGACTTGCTGTTTGCTCACTGTCATATTCTTCCATGAAGAGTGTATTTCCAATGATATCTCTCTTATTTACCAAATACCGAGCCCAGTCAAAATCCATAGAACTTCTATTAGCAATAAACCTGTCCCCCTGCAATGACAAATCAATGATCATGATCTCAAAACCAATAAAAAGAAAAACTAAAATGTGATGTATTTCTATAAGAAATAAAAGAGAAATGCAATACAAACATTTTGTATCGGAGTTGCCAATTGCTTTCGCAGAGGACGGGTGATCTGAGGGGCCCTTGTCGGGAGATTCCTGATGCTTGCTGTTTGAGGTGACCCAAAAGCTGCCTTCATTGTTTCTAATTGAAATAAAACCTGTAGTTCACAACAATAACAGAAAAAATACAAAACAACAACAACAACAAAGAACCCAAAACAACCCCCACAAAAAAACCCCAAAGATATGCAAAATAATCAAGATAAATTACAGTACACAAGTAGTCTATATGTTATCAGTTTGCTGTATATTAATGAGGAAATTGACGAGCAACAGAATACAGCCCGCAAGTCTTAGTTTAGCATAAGCTTGCGATCACCAAATTTGAAATCAGTCAGTTTGACGAGCAACAAAATACAGCCCGCAAGTCTTAGTTTAGCATATGGCTGCAACCACTAAATTTGAAATCAGTCAGTTACAGAGCAGAGTGCAGATGAGAGGATTGTAAATTGAAGCCCTATGGTTATTTATATGGGAATGTTTTCTGAAATTTGAACATAATTGGAAGCCGACAAAAATAGAGATCGTATGATATTCCCGTAACGGCTACATATTGACAAGTTAGCCTAGATTACTAGAGATCCCTCACCCCAAGTGACCGATCTACAACAATTTTTTCCTTTAATTTTTAACTTTTTAATTAAATATATCAATTTATTTTAATTTTAATTTCATCATATATATTTAAATATGCAATTTCTCACAATTCTTGCTTGTTACTTTATTTTGACACATTCGAGAAAATACCTCTCCCTTGTGCTTTAAATTATTTTCTAAAATAAATATGTTTATATCTTTGTTTGATGGAATGTTTTTTTTCAACAAAAACTATTAAAATAAGGGGATGATTTTTATATAATTTTATTTTTCATTGAAATTAGATCTTGCATAACTTATATACGGGCATATTATAATTATATATTATTATTTAGTTTTCATAATATATTTAAATGTTTGTGAAGGAAAATGTCATTTCCCAATGTTAATTTTGACTAATAAATAGATTAATTCAAATTGGATAAAAAAATAGTGAAGAATGATAAATTGAGCATATTATTTGGCAAGGAAAATTAGAAGAGTTAATGACTTGGTTCAAGGAACAATGGTGAAAGATAAATTTAATGTAACACAAAATTCAATTGCCGTGTGTTGTGAATTGGTACTTACTAACAATCAATCATTATTGAAAGTAAAAACTCCTTTTTTTTAATATATACAACACACATGCAAATCTTTCTAAAATTTTGAAAAATATTTATAAAACTAAAAATATAATTTTGAAAACCTAATTTATTTTGGAAAAAATATATGAATTAATTCAAGAGAGTTTATACATTAAACTAATTAAACAAAACAACATAAAGTAGGATTTTGTAAATAGATAAATGAAGATTAATAATTTCAAACTATTTTATTTTAAAAATTTCTAAAAACATATCTTGTCTCCGCAAGTTAAAATAATTGTCTTTCCTTATAATAATATAACTACCTATGATGAGATTTGGAAGTGTCTACTAAATAAATATGGAAGAAGAATGGTTGAAGGTCATGGAAGAAGAACTTGATCAAATTAAGAAAAACTGAACTTGGATCTTGTCCCTAGGATAATCGACAAAAATGTTATTAAAACTATGTGGGTGTTTCAAAATAAGCTGAATGAAGATGGAGAAGTGACAAGGAATAAATCTAGTCTGGTTTGTGAAGGATATTCTCAAGTAGAAAGTATTGATTTTGAGGAGACTTTTCTCTGGTGGCTAGGATGGTAACAATTAGTGTCATGCCCAAAAATAAATGACCAAAAACGTAATAATTTTTTTTAAAAAAAGGGGGAAATGTTAAGAGATGACTCACAAAGGTTAGGAGTAATTATTCCACTACCAAGTTCTTATTTTATTGAAGGAATAATCTATTGAGATAATAAATTAGCTCATAAATTGCGTACACATTACTCTCCTAATCCATTACATAATTCTATAAGGATATATTAGCAACAAAATATTTGTTCAGATAAGATCCTCCTATTAACCATGGTCAAAGGCTATTGGCTAGTGAATTAATTTATCAACTACATAGTTAACTACTAGAATAAAATTGATAATAACACTAAGTTAATACCTAGAGGGTTATGTCCTAACCCTAGTTAATCCTTACTCATTATTGATGAATATCAATGTAAACTTACTAAATACTAAATCCCTAACTAACCTATCACATCCTCTCTTCAACCCATTCTTCTAAATTAATATGTAATTTCCAATACATATAAATATATCACTAAATAAATATATACATCACTAACATAACAAAACAATTTAAATCCTAAATTGATCCTAGTCCCTTACAACTCCTGCAAATAATCTAAACCAACTTGCAATTACCAATATATGTAATAATGTCCTACAAAACTACTCACCTAAACAATATGCCACTTTCCAATATCAATATATAATAGCACCATAATAAACAACTAACTACTAAAGACTAATCTACCACTTATCTTAACATGCCTAGTCACCTAGCCTAAACTTAACATCTCTATAGCTACTCTTCCTTCTTCTAAAACTAGCTTTCCCTCCAAGCTAGTTCAAAATCCAAGCCAAAGGGAGGCGTAAATCTAGGCAAGGGACAAATCTTAGTGGGTCCCACACTTATCATGGGGATAATTTCACACTTCCCAAGGGATAGAAGGTAGAGTTTGGGTTTTAAAGTCAATATATACATTTAATAAAGTGTTATGCTTTTCCCCAAGGAGATCCCAAGGGTGGTACGCATGGCAAGAGGGAGAGTACTTTTTTTTTATATTTTTTTTATGACAAAAGAAATGTGTCAGATTCACATGTCAGAATTAGGTGTGCTTGGGAAGGAGATAGCTTGCAAGATGGGTAAGTATTTAAGCCATGTCAGCTCATGATTTGAATGGAAATTAAGTAAAAGATGAGGCATTAAAGTCTTATGTTGGGTATCACATCTCAAGGGCCCTTCTACCCACGTAGGGGTATTATATGACTATGAAAAAAACATATTTTACTACCAAGTCAATCACCTGCGCATGGGAGAAGGTCTATAGTGGGGTCCACTAGCAAGTGGGAAGGTTTTTATGGGAATTCTTTATTAGGAAAGTTTATTTGAACTTAATCAATCATGGGTTAGTGGGGTAATAACATGGGTAAGTGGTAGCTTAGGCTACAAAGCTTCATTAGATGCTTATGTTAAGAGGGGAAGGGGAATATTCTCTGTGGTAAGAGAATATTTTCCTTCCCCATACAAAATCCAGAGAGCTAATTGCTCTAATAAAATTCTGGGTGATGTTATTTCATGGTATGGGTTTTTCCTCAAATTTCTTGCTTGATAAAGATGGTCTAATAACATAATTTTGAGAGATTAATTAGTGCAATGAAATGAGAGGAATATGTATATTACATTACTTTATAATTTTAGTTTGATTGAATTTTTGTTGACATATTTATTCAAGAAGAAGTTTAGATTTGAAATATTGTTTCAACTAAGGTGATGTACATGTTGTTTAAGTGATTTACTCAAGGAGAGCTTGATTATAATTGAACTCAAATATTACAATCAAACACCAAATAGAATACAAATTCCATACATCTACAACCATATATATATGCCATTGAAGCTAATAACTTGATTATTCTATCAGCTTGGAAATCACCATTTTATTTTATTTTGTTGCATTACATGGATAACTCTACTAATGTAAAAACAGATTTACAATGGCATGAAGGTAATTGGTCAATCCTAATCATAATGAGTTCTCTCTTTCATTTGCAAATACATATAACACAAAAGAGTAGTCTTCTCATTTACAACCAAAACAATACAAAGGTGGATAAAACTCAATCAAAGTTCAATGGAGATGACAAACTCTCCTCCATTACATCTTCACAAAGACCAAAAGGTATAAAACAACATCTCATTATACAGTCAAGATGATGATTCCTCATCAAGAGCCAACAATACTACACAATAAAGAACATTTATACACTATTACACCAAGAAGGAGAACTTCTTCAAGCATCTTCCACATGAGTATTGGCATCCCAAACCTACAATAAAATGATGGAGAACCATGGGTGCTCACCACCCAACCTAGGTCTCTTATGAGACCACCCCCGAGCTTGGAGAACCAAGGCTAAACGGGTATGCAACAAAATCAACAAGATGCTCACAAAACAAGTTACACAAACATACATACAACAAATTACTCCCTTCCAAGGCTACACAAATGAGTCTTACAAGCTCATTGAGAGGGTGGAGGTGGGATTTTCCAAGGGGAGAATGCCATTACATACAAATTTCTCACCATGGGTATTCAATTGCCTCTTCAAGGCTACATATCCAAAAGCTTCATACACATACTTTGCTTAACATCCTCTTCAAAATACAAGAATGCAATGGCTTCCATGGTGCCCATACACCACGGACTTATCCCTCTTCTACAAGAGAAGAGACTCTCACCCCATGGAGAGCCCAACTAACCCCTCCACCCATAGGCCACTTCTTCCCTTCCCAAAGGGTGAGTAATGCCACACACCCATAAACAAGAACTCCCTCAATCAAGAAAAAAGAACAAGATCAACCATGAAATCAAACCCAAAATCCCTCCCTTACAACACATTGTCACAACAAGAACCAAGATTCATATGCATGAGAGAGAAAAATACAAGCTAATCTAATGAACAAGTAGAAAGGCTTCCATGAGAAGAGTAACCAACCTCCGCAAGTGTGATGGAAATGGAAATTTGAGAAGAGCTTATCCCCTTATCCTTCCTCAATCCAAACCCTAATGTCTCCAAATGTAGAGAGTGGGTGAACCCCCACTAAATCTCCTAAGGGCCTCTAAAAAGGCCTCCAAATTTCTACCCCCCCCCCACCATCCATAAATGCAGACTTGACTCTATGACCTTGTTGTCTTTCCTTGTCCCCCCATGATAAATGCATGATTGAAAGAAAGGGTGAGTTGGGTAAAGATCATGACTTATCAAATTTCGAAGTTAAGGGTAAATGGGTCATAAAATAGGTTACCAAGGTCACTAGGGAATTATAGACATGCTCAAAACCTTCCTAACCCATAACCCTATCCATTAGGTACTTCAATTATGCCAAAAATGACCCCTAGAACCCCTTACTGGCCTCTAGAAGTGACTAGAACAAGGATGAATTAAAAAAAGCACATAACAAGTGTCAAGTGACACTAACCATTACACATTACATACCCAAGGTCATGTACTAGATGACAACAAGAAATTAACTAATAACACACATGTAAAAATCCACATTAACAATGAGTTCACATTACAACGAGGCTTTTTAATCCCATACCGGATTAAGCCTTGGCTTACTCAGTTCACACATGTTTAACCTTGGTTCTCCGATTAATTCCATGGTTCTCTTACCTGCACACTGCACATTGAGCATCAGTAGTTCAAGATGATAACATTACATGAATTATACATATTCAATTCACAATTTAGCAACATAATCAATGTGCATAATTCAATTCTAATTGCTATATGCAGAATCCAAATTTTCCATACAAAGTGCTTAAGCATCACAATTATATAATCATCATGACATGTCACCTGTGGAGAAATCAAATTTAAACATGATCCAATATTCCCATCAAAATCACACTACTAAATATGCATAATCAAAATCTCAACATACTCTAAATTCTAATGCACATCATAAGGTGATCCACATGGCATAATAATCATCATCAAAATATAGTATCTTGAGTCTCTATCAGAATAGATCAACAAGTGTATCAATGTATCAAAATGTGAATAAGAAAAGATGCTATGATGGGTCGGGGTGAGGCCTCACAATTAGGATGTTTCTTGTCTTTGTAGCTCACAAGAAATTTAAGGTTTATCAAATGGATGTCAAATCAACATTTATCAATAAGGATTTAAAAGAAGCATATATTGAGCATGAGAAGACTGATGATTTTCAGTTGACAAAACAAATTGAGCATGGTTTGTATTTTGATTGACACACTAAAAAAGGTCTCAAAGTACATGCTCTTTACTTCCAAGTTTAGGAAATGGGGGAAGGAGATATTTATTAAAGATCCTCTTAATGTATGTGCCATTTGTCATAATACCAGACACTGCACAATAGAGTGTGCTCATGTCGAGCTTGCCCACAACTTCACTCTAATTCTATTATCCACTTGCAAGAAATACTTCGAGTCAACAAAATAGGCAAGTCAAGCTCTACAACATATAGCGTGCAAGGATCTTGAGATTCTTCATCAAAATGGATGTTGGATATCCACAGGATAGAATCACACTAGAAGAAAAATAAATGTATGTCATGGGACTAATATACTTCTCTCAATGCCATTAAAGGGAAAAAAATTGTATCATGTGAACAAAAAACAAATTGATTTGGTCAAAGGTATGATGTTTTCCAACTTGAAGATTAAA
Organism: Chamaecyparis obtusa; assembly: GCA_027943335.1. NCBI lineage: Eukaryota > Viridiplantae > Streptophyta > Pinopsida > Cupressales > Cupressaceae > Chamaecyparis > Chamaecyparis obtusa. Next base: position 1,716,491 of record BSBK01003837.1, read on the forward strand.
TCTTTAATCAACATAATTTTTTAAGTGGACAAAATAAGGTTTATATGTTCACTTTGGAAAAGCTAGCACTCTTTTACCTAGATTACCATTTAATGAGGATATCAAATTAGGGAAAGAAAGGGAAGTGTTAGTTTCTCCAAGTTTGGAACATAAAAATGATTTGACTTTATCATCCATGGTAGTACCCAATTCAACCTCTCACAACCTTGAGAAATTGGGTGAAGAATTACTTGCAGTGGGTATAGATCTTATTGAGGAGATATCAAATGAAGTCTTATTAGAAGATTGAAGTGTCAGCCCTTTTTTTAAAAAATAATCCCAAATGATCGTAGAGAATACGCCTCATTTGATTGAATTAGAAAGATTGATAAAGATCACATAGTTGGATTGTCAAATTGGTATTCCTCCAATTTTTCTACCTTTGGAGCTATCAGAGAAACAAAAAACATGAAATAAAACTCCTACAAAGAGAAGGTACCTTGAATTGTGATGACACTAGGGAGGAAATGGGTGATGGAACTTTTTTAGAAGCTTCATTTGTCATCCCTTTGCAGAAAGTTACAATCCTCGATTCCCTATTGGAGGAAAATCCCAATATTAATGAGTTGATAGGTAAATTAATAGGGGACATAGAGGACACCCAGGTCAATAATCAATTTGACTACTCTTAAACCCTTTCACTATATCAGACTCCAATAAAAAACACAATTCCAAAGAAAAATCCTTTGAAGAGAGGCGAGAAGTCTAAAGCCAGTGAAACAAAGGAGGAAATAGAAACAGGCATTCAAACTACTCTTGATGGAAACTTATCAATAAAAAAACAATGAGGAGGGAACTATGCTCTCTTATTTACAATGAGAGCTCTTTCTTGGAATGTCAAATAAATAAAGGCCTCTGACAAGAACCCTTGAATCAAGAAATATGTGGATGCTTATGGGGTAGATATTATGCTTTTGAAAGAATCCAAATTATCACAATAGACATATAATCATCAAATGGGGAAAATGGAAGTTAGTAAATGTTCTAACTCAAGGAGCATCAAGAGGTTTACATTCTTTTTGGAACCCAAAATCAGTTTCCATTGAAGTTGCTAGAAGAGAAGCTAACTAGAAATAATTGAAAGTGTAATGTAATGCCCCTCCAACCCTAACATGTCCTGGGTATGCTCACTAGAAGTTAGGAAGTGTTATATGTGACTGTATAGGTATTTTTATAAGAGAATGATCCTTCTTGAGGAGTTTTCTTAACTCAAATCTCTTCCAACCACTATAACATCACATTCTAGTTTGGGAAATGATAAGTATTGTATAGGTATGTCCCTTTATATATTCTTATGTGTCTGTGATATTTTGGGACTTTGATGTGATGGGATCACTTGATAGATCTATATGTTTCTTTGTGAGATGCTCATTATCAATGTTTATGATTATTTTAGATTCATCACTTAGTGTTACCCAATCTGATAATGATGCTACTTGTTATACTTGATAGTAGACATGATTGTGATATTTTAGCATTGTGGTCGGTATGTTTCCTCCATACTAGACTTAGGATGATACCTCAACTACATGGGAGAATGCTAGCAGACTTGAACTATGTATACATATTTATTTGTAGGCTTTTAGAAGCTAGTCCAATTCTAAAGGGAGAGGATGTAATACTCAACCTAGTATCTTGATATAGACATGATTACTACATTGAGTATTATGGACTCTATGATTTGTTTATTTTGATTAGATAATGATACATTATGAGTACATGTTTAGATAATAAAACTAGTTAATGAAGGTTAGTAAATGATTTAAAATATCAGTAGGACATTTTTCTTATATATATATTTACATAAGTATATTATGAAGATGATTCATTCTTGTTTTACAATATGGAGTAATTATTATTTTGGAGCTAACCTTAATAACCCATTTGTGATTTGGTATTCAAACTGTCTAATGTGCTTGTGGGATGAGGATGTTGGAAAGTTGACTAAACTAGTGTATATGACTTAATATAGTGTTGTCATTATGGAAACAAAGTCATATGATGTTTTGGAGTCAATGCTCATGATAAGAAGATCAGAAATTGGCTAAGTGTTGAAGATTAGACAGTGTACAAAGTACTTGAAGGTCAGAGTGTCAACGCACGTGCATATGATAGAATTATGGTATGTGCCCTAGAATTTAAGTTGGTAAGACCATATACATGCTAAGTTTAAGAGCGCATGATCATAAGATTTAGTATGAGGAAGATACAGAGAGTTTAAGTTGCACAGATAGTGAATGCTAGAGAAGAAAAGAGCAAGCAACCGACTGTTGGTATTTTGGTTAGTGGTTATATTATTATGTTGTAAAGGATATGCACCCATTGTAATTAGGTTGTATACATATAATTATGATTGTTTGTAAATACGCTTGAGCCAATTCAATTGGAAGCGTTGTATGTAATAGGTTAAAGGGATGACCTAGTTAATTGTTTTGTATGCGCATATAAATATTAGATGCACCATTGTAATTAAGAATGGATGTTGATATAGAGTTGCGATAAGAAGAGAAGAAGTGTGTGAAGAGTTGATAAGATGTATTAGAGATTTAGAAGAGGTCAAAGCATCAACGCATTAAAGGAACTGATTAGATAAGCAGTGTCACAGTGACAGTTCATCCAATAGATATAGTGTGTATTTGAGATCAGAAGGTTGTAGCCTTCACTACTTAAGCAGTGAGCTCTAGGATAGTGTGTCCTAACTCCTAACAGGGTTATTGTAAAAGACTCCTAACAGGGTTTGACCGTTGACAAGGTCACTGTACTAAATACATTGTAAAGAAACTCCTAACAGGGTTAAGGATCTTCTAACAAGGATCATAAAACATTAGTACAGATTATTAGTGGGTGTCAATTCCCACCAGGGTTTTTAGCTATTTGAGTTTCCCCGTAACGACATTGGTGTTATGTGTTGTGTTCATGTTTCTATTTATGTTGATGTCCATTTCAGTACTTAAGCATTCAAGTTAAGTTTAAGAAATATTAAATTAAGTGAAAACTGATTCACCCCCCCTCTTAGTATTCCCATTCCTAACAATTGGTATCAGAGCTTTGGTCCTCAACAAAAAATTTTAACCACTTGAGGAGATCATGGACAAGATAGAAATGAAACATCTGAAAAGAAATCTTGAAGCTGCTCTTGAAGACCTTGACATATCTAAAAAAGAAATTGAGGAACTAAAAGAAAAAGTCAGTGATGCTCAAGCAGTCATCAAAAGGCTAAGGAAAGATTTGAAAGAATGCTCTACCAGTGATTTAGGGATAATGATCAAAAATCTCAATGAAGAAAATTTAGTCCAGAAAGAACAGATTGAAGAACTGGATGATAAGCCGACTAACAATCAGGAAGTCTATGATGAAAAGATCAAAGAGAACCTTCAACTGAATGAAGAATTGAGGCAAGAAAATATGGAAATCTTGGAGCTAAGGAACAACAAAGAAATCTTGGAATCTGAATTGAAAGAGGCAAAGAATCAAATTGATAAATAGCAAACTAGTTCTGATTTGATAGAATCTCAGTTATATGCAAGAAGACTTAAAGAAGATACTAGCTGCATTGGATACAATGAAGCACAAAACTAGATTGATAACATGCGAGCAAGGATGAAAGCACTAAAAGACTTTACTGATACAATGAAGATTGAAGATCAAACTAAAGATAATGTTGAACCACCTAAGGATGAGTGCAAGCTAGTAGATCACACTTGTTATGCATGTAACAAGCATGGACATATAGCAAGGAACTATAAAGAGGTAAGACCTTTCAATGGTTACTATTACTCATGCAATAAATTTGGTCATAGAGCTATGAATTGTAAGACAAGTCAGAAGGACAAAACTCAGCATATTCAGAGAAATTAGAATCAACCAAATGTAAGAAGTTCTCAGAATATTACATGTCAGATATGTAACTATAATGGTCACTTAGCTAGACAGTGTAAAATGGTAACCCATGTCAATGCGCTGAGGAATATAAGGCCTCTAGTTATTTGTCACTCATGTAACAAGGCTCGACACATCTCTAAGTTCTATAGATCAAGGACGCAAAGTTAGGAAAGCCCTAAAAAGCTAGGAAAATCATTATTGGATACTGAAGGAGAAGTAAAGTTTGTGAAAGCTTCAGAAGATGCGAGCATGATTTGGTCAGAGGCAAAGAAGGATAAGGTTGATGAGCATGTATTGGATGCATCCATAGTAGACACACCCTCTACATCTAGATGAATGGCCCTCTGGGTCATAGGGGGAGCTAATTTATTTCTAAACCCCTGCGCGGTCGGTATACTCACCCTCTAAGTATGCGCCTTTAGACTTAACCTTTTGGAGACTAGCAGAATCCATGTGCAAGAGTGCACTAGCTGATTGATTACACAATGAAAGTTGGAAATTATCAGTGACAACCTAGTTTATGTGGCAAACATTAATGGAAATTTTTTTACTTTAAAGTACACATAATCTTTTAGATCTCTCATTGCATTTGAACTCAGAAGATTGGAGAGAAAATGAGCCCTAGCATTTGATAGTAAAGGATTGCAGATTGATTCACTAGTGATTAACAGTGCATTTGATCGGTTGCGGAAGCCCTAATCTGTCGTGCCGATTCAAAAGTCTTTGAGATCTTAGATAAAAAAAACATTGATATAACATCTATACTCCTCATTCATACCTATAATGGAGTCTCCTTCTCACCTATTAAAATGATGACAAAAAATCACTTCAAATTTATGTTTTGGAAAATCAAATGAATCCATTTGAAAAAACTATCCATGTAGTAAGGTACTACTAAGAAATATCTTTCCAATTGTTATAATGTTAATATATATTAATTTTATTATGACTTTGCATTTTTAGTTTTACTAAACATAGATATTTCACCGTATGCCTACCTCTATGTTTGACACTTATGGAAAAATAGTAAATGAGAGAAAAAAAATTCTAAAAAATATCTATGCCCTAGGTATTGAAGTTTTCTTTCTATTAAAAAAAATAAAAATGAAATTGGACAAATACATGACAAGTTATAAGCTATGTAGTCAAGGTATGTCAAAATTATGGTTTAGTCAACTTCAAATGTTAATAAAATATGAAACAATCATGATAATATCATCAAACTAGTTGCATGCCCTCCATATGGATGTTAAAAAACTAAACTTGAAAGAATCACATTGATATCTATTTTAGAAAAAAAGTTATGCTCTATGAAAACAATGTAACTCTTTGAAAATGACATTTTCAGCATCGTACTAGTTTTTGTGGGAGAAATAAAAAATCATTCAAATCAATTCAAAAAAATAAAAATATATATATTTAGAATCTAGACAAAAAATCCTAAAAGACTCTAATTTATTTCATGTTCTGATTTCAAATAGTTTAACAACAATATGCATCTAAACTTTTTTTTTGCAAAATGTAGAGTGCAGTGTCCTTTCAGGCAAAAAAGTGTAACCCACTATTGTGGGTTCACCCATGTATTGGATGCACCCACAGTAGATGCACCCTCTACATCTGGATGAATGGCCCTCAGGGTCATAAAGGGAGCTAATTTATTTCTAAACCCCTACGCGGCCGGTATACTCACCCTCTGAGTATGCACCTTTGGACTTAACCTTTTGGAGACTAGCAGAACCCATGTGCAAGAGCACACTAGCTGTTTGATTACACAATGAAAGTTGGAAATTATCAGTGATAACCTAGTTTACATGGAAAGCATTAATGGAATAATTTTTACTTTAAAGTACACATAATCTTGTAGATCTCTCATTGCATTTGAACTCAGAGAGATTGGAGAGAAAATGAGCCCTAGCATTTGATAGTAAAGGATTGCAGATTGATTCACCAGTGATTAGCAGTGCATTTGATCAGTTGCAGAAGCCCTAATCCTTCGTGCCAATTCAAAAGTCTTTGAGATCATTTGGAAAGTGATATACAAGTAAGTAATATCTACTCCTATTGTATTTGATGTGGTGGAGAAGAAGAGATATGTGTTTAAGAGGCATCCATTCAAGTCCACACTAGACGACCTAGAAGGTGCATTCTCCCACACTCCCATGGGTGTTATGCATGTGGAAGATATTAGGGCATACATATATTGCAAAAATGAACTAGTAGGTTTGGATAGAATAAGAGCACACATGGAAACAATGATGAAACCTGATAAAACCTGATAAAACCTTCATGGATGAGTATGCACAGTTGGATAATCATCCTATAGTGGAATATTCTATGGCATATGAGTTTTATAAGTTAGAATGGATCAAGATCCTACTCAGTAGGATCCATGATGACCTATTTTGGATAGGTAAAGTACCGGTTAGGATAAAAGGAGACTTAATTCATGAGATGACATGACTCTCAAGAATAGGCACCATTCTTCTAGCGGGAAAGGATGTCAGAAAACTTGTAGAACAAGCTTGCAAATCAAGAAGTGATAGGCACATAATGACAATAGAGTTTATAGAGGAGAAAGATATCAGATTGATGTCCATGATACTGGGATACAGGTTCTAGCACACCAGCAGAGTAAACAGTGTGTCAGCGGCCACCATTCTAGTAGCAATAAGGTTGGTAAGAGAGAATGGAGAGTTTAATCTGTGTCAGATCTTGCGCGCACAACTAATAGCTAACATAAGAGCCATTAAGCATGAAAAAACCAAGATATTTAGGTTTGGGTATTTAATAATCTATATGTACTTCTAGAATATTCTTGGAAAGGTGTCTGATTTGTATCTAGACAAATCTATTCCCACTATGCCATAGATATCCTTAAAGGAATCCACAGAAAGTACCCTTAAGGATTGCATGGAATTGGAGTTGAAAACATTCAGAGTGAGAATGCAGATGAGGTATAGGATACCTGAAAAGATAGTTGAAAATAAAAGGATAGTATTTGTTTCATACAACATGCATGGAGGCTATTGAACCAAGAAAAAAGTGGATTCATCCACTAGGATATGAAGTTTAAGAGCCTATTCTAGAGGCTTATGCTCAAGTTTTATTGTCAGCACCTAAGGACCTCAATGAACCTAGATGGGGGACTTATGAAGAGAAACAAAGAGAAGTAGATGCTGTATTGAATAGCACAACAACAAAAAGAAAAGTTGCCAAGGTCACTTCAGAGATTTTGAAAATTCATGGAGTATCTCAAGGAGACCTAGACAAAGAAAGGAAAGAGAAGATTGCTTTGGAAATAGAGAGTGCAGTTGCAGCAAAGACAAAATCTGATGATCCAAAGATGAAGAAGGTGAAAATTGAGAAATTAGATATTCAGAAGGGTGAAACGGATGATACCCCTTATGCGCCCAAGGAAAATATTGACCTTACTTCTCCTCCTGAGTATAAGGAATTCCTAAGAGGAAGAAAGATATTAGCACTAGTCATCCATCCTCACGAGTAACAAGAAATAGGAAGAATACTCAAGCACCTCCAGAAGTAAGTTTCAAACCTAGTCTTAGTGTGTTGAGTTCAAGGATTATTGATGAAGGAAGGATAGATCAAGTAGGGAAGTTCTATGAGAAGTATAGTGAAATTGACAAATTAGAAATTCATGGAATGATTGTCAAACATATGCTAAAGTTCAAAAAGATAGTCCTAGAACTAAAGACTATGATTCCATATAATGTGTGGAACATCTTAGAATTCCTAAAGAGATAGGCTATTGAAGAGGATCAAAGGAGAAGAGAAAAGACTTTAGATGAAACCTTCCCATTATGTTCTTTAGAAGAGAAATCCTTGTTTTTAGATCTGGTGAAGCCACATCTTAGAACCAAGTCAAGGACTTTTCATATAATGGACAAGAATTATGAATTGATTGCTAAGGAAACTAAGAAAGAATTTGAGAAGGTCTTCATGAATGGGCACATGTACTCACCTACTGCGCCTATAGCTCAAGTGCCCACAAAGAAAGTCAAGGTGGCAGAGCCCACTAATGTACCTATGACAGATCCTCAAGACTCAGTGCCTATAGTTGAAACACATATAGAGGCAGATAAGTCTGTGCCCATGACAGTCACTAAAGGATAGCACCATCATTATTGATAATGTTGAGATTGCAATGGTGACCACAGATAAGGACTTGGACAAGTTCGAAGAAGCCTTTGTAAGCACACAAGAGGCTGCAACACTATGCGGTGGTAACTCACCTAAGATAGAAAAAAGAAAAGAAATAGAAAAAGAAGAAGGAAAAGAAACACAAATAGAAAAAGGAGAAGAAGAGGAAAAAGGAAATGAACCAACAGTTGAACCATTAGTTGAAATTATCAAAGTAAAACAAGAAGTGGTGGATATCACTCCTATCACTCCTTCTGTATCATTGTTGTCAAGATTGATACCTAACACAACTAGTTTGGATTCATGGGGAGAAGAAGACCTGATCAAGATTAGTGTCCTAGCTATGGAGAAGGCCAAGGAGAAATAGGTAATAAGGAATCCCCTCCTTGTAGAATCAGTAAATATCCTAAACAACCTGTTACCAATAGATAAGAAAGTGTCCAAGGTACACTCCGTTGATGATGTAAGTGCAATTCTTTCATAGTTCAAGAGCAATTTCTCTAACTTGGAAGAATCAACATCATTAGTTGTAGAGGAGAAGTATATGAAGAAAACACTAAATGAGTTGGTCAGTAAATTCTTACTAGACCTTAGTTCACTCAAAGTTAGACAAGCAACTTTGAAAGAGTTTGCAACAAAAGGAAGGAAAATTATTGCTAACTATATGAATCAAGATAAGTTGACAGTCGATCACTACAAGAAGATTCAAGAAGCAGAGGCCATGATAGAACAAGTGAGGAAATCAGTAGAAGATCCCTCTACTGATGTAAACATGTGTAACAATGTATATCAGGGACAGATTGACAAAATTGAGAAGGTAGAAAAGGTGATGTCAAAGATAAGGGTTAGGCAGACTCAGCTTACAAATGCTCTTGCGCCCTCCCTAGATGTGTTGAATCATAATATCAAGGAGATCGATGCCACCATGGTGACATATGATCAAGGTACTAGTTCAGATTTGGAGAAGATGGAGAAACTACAATATGCCTTATGCGCCCATCTCCAAACAATCAATGCATTGATTGTATTTTGGAAGCAAGAGATCCAAAATTTACAAATTGCATACCCAAATGTACTTTCAGTGTAAGTACTTTTATAGATTTAGTTTTGTAACACCTTTTTCATTAATGTCAAAGGGGGAGTATGCATAGAATATGGAGCTATAGCTATATAAAGAAAATGTATAGTAAGAAGATATAAGGAGATATAAGATAGAATATGATTAAGTGTTTTTTGTATTAAGGGACAATTAGTAACTTTGCCATATTCCTTTGTTGCCATCAATGAAAAATGGGGAGAGCATTGAAAATTTGACTATACTGGTTTATATGACTTAATATAGTGTTGTCATTATGGCAACAAAGTCATATGATGTTTTGGAGTCAGCACTCATGATAAGAAGATCAGAAATTGGCTAAGTGTTGAAGATTGGACAGTGTACAGAGTACCTGAAGGTCAGAGTATCAGCGCACATGCATATGAAAAAATTATGGTATGCACCCTAGAAGTTAAGTTGGTAAGACCATATACATGCTAATTTTAAGAGCACATGATCAGAAGATTCAATATGAGGAAGATACAGAGAGTTTAAGTTGCACAGACAGTAAATGCCAAAGAAGAACAGAGCAAGCAACCGACTGTTGGTATTTTGTTTAGCAGTTATATTATTATGTTGTAAAGTATATGCACCCATTGTAATTAGGTTGTAAACATATAATTATGTTTTTTTGCAAACATGCTTGAGCCAATTCAATTGGAAGCATTGTATGTAATAGGTTAAAGGGCTAACCTAGTTAATTGTTTTGTATGCACATATAAATATTAGATGTGCCTTTGTAATTAAGAATGGATGTTGATATAGAGTTGAGATAAGTAGAGGAGAAGTGTATGAAGAGTTGATAAGATGTATTAGAGCTTTACAAGAGGTCAAAGCATCAGCGCATCAAAGGAGCTGATTAGACAAGCAGTGTCACAGTGACTGTTCATACAACAGATATAGTGTGTATATGAGATCAAAAGGTTGTAGCCTTCACTACTTGAGCAATGAGCTCTAGGACAGTGCGTCCTCACCCCTAATAGGGTTATTGTAAAAGACTCCTAACAGGGTCTGACCCTTGACAAGGTCACTGCACTAAATATATTGTAAAGCAACTCCTAACAGGGTTAGACCCCTGACAAGGTCACTGTACTAAATATATTGTAAAGAAACTCCTAACAGGGTTAAGGATCTTATAAAAAGGATCATAAAATACTAGTACAAATTATTAGTGGGTGTCAATTCCCACCAGGGTTTTTACCTATTTGGGTTTCCTCGTAACCACATTGGTGTTATGTGTTGTGTTCATGTTTCTATTTATGTTGATGTTTATTTTAGTACTTAAGCATTCAAGTTAAGTTTAAGAAAGATTAAATTAAGTGAACACCAATTCACCCCCCCTTAGTGTTCCCATTCCTAACAGAGGAGAGGCAATCGTAGTCACTCCTATGGGAGATCCACAAGATGTCGCACTCTCCCTCCTTTTATGCCACTATGTTGTATATATGTTGGTATATATGTTCTCTCGTCTTGATGATTCAAGATCCAGGTACCAGGCATCGACTTCACCTAGCTAAATAGGTCTGAGAGTGCCTTCAAGTCCTCTAACATTGTTGTGTGGAGATATTTCCAAGATATTCTCAAGGATTCCATGTTGGCTTAGGTTCCTATCTAGGAAGCTACCTTTATCTTGGGGGATTTGATCAGTATTATGAATTTCTTGATTTTGGAGATTTATGTTTTAGAGTGTGTTTTCTTTATTCTTTATGTATGTTAAAGTATTATGATTTTCTATCTTTTAAATATATATTTAGATGTATGTGGTTTAATTTATTATATATGTGTATGTATATATGAGTAGACACAGATATACTTACGTGTATATAAATATATATTTATATAGTTATGTATTTGTTTTGTATGTGTGAATGTATTTTATAATAATAGAGTAAATAATCTATTATAAAATAAAAACAAAAATGATTATATAAGTAGTTATCTCTTTTTAGAGTAAAACTAGCTTACCTAGGGGTTTTGAACCCGAGACCTCCTAGGGGTTAGGCTAGTTAGTTTCCATTTATGCTATGTGAGTTACTTGGTAATCTTACTTATATTAATTATATTTAAAGGTTTGGTAAAGTAAAATAAGTTAATTAAAATAATGAAATATTTATTTAGGCTTACGGGAGTTTAATATTTTAAACCAACTATAGTAGTTGGAGAAGTTGCTTCCCATAAAGCAACTCCTCCAACCATATGGTTGGATATAAATATTTGGAGGAAGGAGATTTTTGGAGAGAGGGGATTTCAGTTTGAAAATAGTGTTATTCATCAAGAGTTGAGGAAAATAACAATGTTTTATTTTTATGAAAAAAATGGAGAAACAATTGTTGCAAGAAAAATATGGTTTTGATGTGGAGGCCATATCTCTCTAAACAACTATTGGATCTTGCTAAGTTTTTAATATGTTGGTAAGAACCTAATTGCGTCACTTCTCATCAGAGAGATCAAAGAAATATAATCCGGTTCAAAAGTTATAGATCTTTGTGCACGGGTCTATCCAAGAGGACAACATGAAGAAAATTAGAAAAGATTTGGGGTTTTTCGGAAGAAATTTTGAATTATTTGTCTCAGAGAAGAAATGGTGGATTTGAAGTATTTAATTAGGTCATTCAACAACTTGTCTCTTCAAGACTTCAGGAAAAATAGTAAATTAAAAAAAAAAAATTATGAAAAATGTGTAGGAAAAGAGTATTTGTGTTACCTTTCTATAAAAAAATAAAAAATGAATTTCAATATACACAGATCAAGTTAGAGCAATCCAAGTGACCTTATGTCTAAATTATAGTTACTATCACTTTATAACTTAATAAACTATGAAATATTGACCCAAAATCAATGAAACCAATCGCATCCTTTAGATATTGAAGTTACAAATATAATCTCGAAAGAATTACATCATTATCATATTTTAAAAAAAGTTATGCTGATCCAAGTGATAGTAACTCCTTAAAAATAATTTTTTCATACAAACCACTTTTTGAAGAAGAATGAAAAATGAATTTTAATTAAAAAAATAATTTAGAAACTAGAAAGAAAATCTAAAAGACTCTATTGTGATATTGCTATCAGGATTCAACTGTGTAGTTTTTTGAGTCAAACTTTCTGACCCATGTTTCATGAGTAGTGGTTCACACGAACCCATCTCTCATGAGAATGAATAGAACACTTAGCATTCATTGGATCTAGTTGATGCTCACAGAGGTGAAGCACCGAGACTTCTTGGGAGGTCACCCATCCCAGTACTACTCTAGCTTGAGCGCGCTTAACTACGGAGTTTCCTCCCTAGTTAAACCCACTCAGTTTGCAACCCCATTTGCAAACTTATTAAAAGACTCTAGTTTACATCATCTTCAAATTTCTAATAGTTTTGCGGAAACATGTATTAAAAAGTGAAGTTTTTTCTCAGAATGTTGATCTCTGTGTCAAAGTTGGCCAAAAAGTGGGACACACTATTGTGGGACCACCCATGTAAGAGTGTCTCAGTGCACTCCAAGTGAAACCAAGGAAGAATTAGCATGAACATGAATAGTAGGATACCCCTCATAATGATGACTTGGGTGAGGCTAGATAGATCCACTAGAATGATGTGTCACCATGATATGCAGAAGGGACCAAAAGTATCTGCAACTGAGAAAAAGGTGTGTGTGGTCAAACTACACACTCGCATGAGGCAAGAATATCAGTGATTTTTTTATTGTTGAGGAGGAAATCTCACCTTGACAAAGTTGTGATTGGAAAATAATGGCTCTACACAACTCCCCATGGCACTTTATAATTCAATGCGACTACAAATAGTTTTATGGCACATCATGTATGCAAAATCCCCAAAAGTCATGGATGGACACTTGATCTAATGTGTCTACACAATAGTACTTACATAGGATGATCAATTGATCCAAAGGAAAAGTCAAGAAAAAACTTGAAAAGAAATTGCACTAAGGAAGTGCATGAAATCATCTTTGCGATGATGCTCACCTATTAGGGCCGAAAGGTGAAAAAATGACCCACCCCTCTTATGTACATGGGCGCATAGGTTTGGTCCTCCATGGGACCATCAACTCATCATTTCAAAAAAGAGTGTCCCTTCCAGATGGAGAGGGCCCAAGAAGAACTGAGTAGGTGGTTGGTTTTGATGGTGGCTCTACACACCAACCCCCATAACCACCTATACTATTGAAGGAAAAAAGGAGAACATTGCTAGACACAATGAAAATCCACACAAAAATAGAAATAGAGAAGGCCATTGTAGATAAAGAAAATAAATATCTTACCTACTAGGAATATAGAATAAATTCCAAGGCTTTAGCATTCACAAGATGGCCTCACCTTCAAAGCTCCTCAAAATATAAGAAGACTAACCACCAAATTATCATAGAACAATGATGTGAAAGGTAGGGATATTCAAATCACCGAGAGGCGGTTGCTGCAGTGTAGAAGGTGCTCAATTTTGGCCTCTTCAATAGGTACACATTACGAAAGAGATCCATGCTGTCCAAGAGCGATTAAGTATGCCAAAGATTCTAATGCACACCTTCATTGAAGGCTCAAGAACAAAAAAGGTCACCGACGGTCCAAAAAGCATTGAAAGTGTCGACCAGTCTCATTGCAAAAGGGTCGCCTCCATAAAGCAACTACCACCTTTAATAAAATCACTAGTACAAAAGAAACGCATTGAAAGTGTCGAATAGAAGAATAAATGCGATCATGGTCACTGATCCACCATAACAAAGAAGACACATTCACGCTCACTAATATGGGTGCAAGGTCCAATCAACGATAAGAGAGTGAACCCAAGGATGAAGATGGCTCCATCGTAAGGACCCACACATGGGATAAGATCCGGAGTGGGTAGAAAAGAAAATGGCTGCAACACTCAAAGAAATAAAGGCATAATGCGGGCCTCCAATATCACCATGCAATTGTTGCACATGCTATCAATAATGTGCTTTCATCAGAGGAAGAATAGAGTCCGACAGAGCATGATGAATTCAATGCTAAAAATTACAAGGAGGAGGACAAGAAGTTCCAACAACAAAAATTCTAGAGCTCTTCTGCATTCTCCAACCTTTCCAATTTACGATGACACATTCTCAACTATCTTCCCAATCCATCAACAAAACTCCCCACTTCACCGTCTCCCACGAGCCCAAAGTATGATGACTAAACGTACAAAAAATCTTTGGCTAGTAAATTTATGGCTCTAAGAGGACACAAAGAGCTTCCCCAACTTCAATCCCACATGTGGCTCATCCTTCTAAACACATAAAACAAGATCAACGAGTACACAAAGTGGGCGATCAACAACATTTTGCTGGTTCTTCCCACTCAAACTCCAAATATCTCCATCAGTCGTTGATGCACCATCGAACCCACCATGTAATCATGCTACCAGAACAATGGGAGGAGTGTGTGGGTATGAGAATCTATACAACCAAGGGTATGGAACCAACACAGCCACCCTCAACACTCCACTCTTCAACAATGGGTTGACTTGCGGCACCTGTTACCAAGTAAAGTGCAATAATGACTGGTATAGGAAGAATGCCAATGTTGCAGGGATCACCTTCACTACTCACAGCAATAAAACCTGGTTCGACTCCTCCACCGTATTTTCTTAGTACGCTAGGGGATCCAAAAGTCCTAATGTGGCATTTAATTCCTACAGCCCGAGGAACATGATTTCTAGCACTAGGCTACCACCGTAGCCGCCAAGCTTGATATCCCGACCATTTATTTATATATTTACAGTGCCACGATCAGTGGTCACTGTGGAGCACCAAGCAAAATGAAGGCCGGGGAAACTACTGCTGAGGATCTAAGCGCTCATCATTTCCATGAGGATTAGCTCAAGGTAAAATTGGGAGAAACGGGCTATAAGAATAAGCATAAGTGTGTTCTAAATAGCCCAATCAAAGTAGATTAGCACTCTATCTACCATGCATGAGGGCATCTCAGATCTTCAAATACACAATTTTACTACTAAGAGAAACTAGGGACCTCAAGAATTTGAAAGAAAATGAAAACTCTCAAGAAGAACTGGAAGGAGCTGAGAGACTTTAGGCTTTAATATCATGTTAGGATAAACTATCCTATACCCAAAACCTAGTCCTCAGATATAATGACCCCTTTTCCTATCACTTGACTTGAGTTCTATAAATTAGTACAAGTTAGGCATAAATTAGAAAATCATCTTAAAACTATTAGAATACTCTATGTTAACTATTACTATTCATAAGAAACACAACTATAAAAGCTCATAGATTAGATTTGATATTTAGATCTTTAGGATATAGGGATCTTCCTCCTTCTTTACTAAGGTCACCATGGGGTGGAAGACTTATCGTGCTCCGGGCGCGTGAAACAGGCTACAAGCGGCTTCCCTCAAGGCTTAACCCCAATGTTGGGACAACCGGCATGTGCCCGAAATTACTCCGCTTCTCCCTTCCACAAGCTCCCTACCCTAAGGTATTATATTAAAGAAATGAGGGATAAACCCCTACATTCTATAATTTAAATATTTAAAATTCTTTATTCAATCGCACCTTATTTCCATATTTTCTTATACCTTGAGAATTCATGTATATAAATATATTGAATATATATATATATGTGTGGATTTATTTAATAAAATAATTATTTATAACATGTTATTTTCCATTGCTAATTATATGTTTGCATTGCTCATTCAATAAATATAATGTGACTGACGTTACAAGCTACTTTCTACGGTTATATACTAACCGCATTTTTCAACACGTACCTTACACAGTACTCCATGCACCGATGAGATCGTGTACTCTGTACACCTGCGATCGTTGTGTGTTCTGACACCAATGACAGTTTCGTTCCTTCATTTCCACTTTTTCGATGCCTTCCTTTGGGATCGGGATTCCCGATTTATATGTACCCAATCGACGTGTTCGTACAATGTATGACTCTTGGTAAATGCCGATAAGATTGATTTATATTTAATATTTATTAATTTGTATAAGATATATGTATTATTAATAATAATATTATTACTTCTATATTTGTTTTATAGTAATATTATTAATTATTAATGTATCATATTTGTTTAATAGTAATATTATTAATGTATAGTTATTAATACTATTAATACCATTAATGTGTAGTAATATTATTTTATGGATCAATATTATTATTATATTGATTGATTAATATTATGTTATTATAGATTAATATTAAATTAATGATCTATATTAATTAACAATATTGATTCGATGATATTAATATTAATAATATAATATTTATAATTTATATATGTATATTTTAATTAGTGATCTAGATTAATAGTATTTGACTCACCAATATATTATTAATATTAATTATTGTTACTCCTAACACAATAGTTGATTATTGATTAACAATCATATCTATCATTTTAATTATTTATTATATCACAACAATATATCATAGTTTGTAAATTAATAATAAATTTATCATTAGTCTATTTATTTGAATTATTATTGTTATTATTAATATTAATAATTAATAATTATTAATATTAATAATATTAATATTATATATAACAATTATTGGTATGAATTGATTCTGTAAGGACTCAATAATATTTAAATCGAGTTTACTCATTTACATTGTCAATTAGGGCTCATGACAGTCTGCCCCTCTCAAATTTGCTTGTCCTCAAGCAATGATATATTTGTTAATCAACTATTTAACTATTTATTTATTTATAAAATTTCTTATTACAAAATAGGGAATATCACAGTCCTACCCTCCCAAAATTGCTTGTCCTCAAGCAATGTGTCATTTTTGACAAATTAACTTAAGACAAATTTTCTTTCATCTTCTTAAGAATTAAGACATACGTATTCATACATGGAATAAAATAGTTTAGACATAAGGTATGTACACTTACAAGTAATCATGTTAAAAACCACCTCAAACATGGAGAAAACATCATATGAAACCTACACACAAGGCCTGTAATGTACACTCAGGACATGAAGCATCTATTTAAGTTATGAATACACATAAAGTGCAAGTCATACATGAATACACATAAGGTGTGTAACACACATATACAAATTATATATATATATATATATATATATATATATATATATATATATATATATATATATATATATATATATATATATATATATATATATATATATATATATATATATATATATATATATATATATATATATATATATATATGTATATATATATGATATATGACTACACACAAAGCACAAATCATACACAAGGATACATTAGTGCATATGAATATGTGTAAGGCATGAATCACACATACAACACCCATAAGTCATGGTCATACGTACGCAAGGTATAAATTCCAAATATAAACAAGGCCAGGATTATGCACTCAAGGCATATATTGCACATCATGAATCACATAAATATATGTAGAATATAAGACATGAGTTCATAAGGTATACACACAAATTCACTCAAGGCATGAAGCATACACGTGAATACATGGATTTACTTAAGTTAGGAAGCACACATATGCACACATCACATAACGCAAGAAGTACCCACATGAATTCATTAAGTCAAGAAGTATACACATAAATACATATGGATTTTCTTAGCGTACATATAGCACATGAAGGATACAATTAAGGCATGAAACATACATGTAGCACATGAACCATGAAGCAACAATATACACAGGTACACACAAAGCATTATATAAATTACTCACATAATGTGTGAAGTATAAATATAGATAGGACATGAAGCCATATACATGTACACAAGGCAATAAATATATGTCAGACACTCAAAGGATGAGGTTGCACACTTAATTACATCCCAAACATAAAGACATAAAGAAGCACACCCAGAGTGGAGCAATAAATACACATTAAATATTTAAGCATAAGTACACATATGAAGATAATGCATTCAGTACACTGAGAGTAAGCATATAGTTCAAACCATCAATGTTTACTCATAAACTCATAGCTTCTCAAATTATTCTCTTATTTCTAGATCAACCAAAAATACACTTGAAAATATGAAGTATATGTAAAAAAGCATACACCAAGTATACACATTGATGCATGAATACACGAAGCATACACATTGAAAACATGAAACACACACATTGATGCATGAAGATACATGTTGAAAATGTAGAGCATACACACTGATAACATGGAGCATACACATTGATGCATGAGGGCACGAAGTATACATGTTGAAAACACGGAGCATACACATTGATGCATGAAAACACGGAGTAGACACATTGATGCATAAAGACATGAAGCATACACATGGATGCATGAAGGCACACCTATGAGAAAACATGTAAATATACACAACACATAAGCAAGATATCATTCAAGTCATGATGCATATACGTAGCACATGAAGCATTCATATAAATACACTTAAGTCATGAATACACATAGCACATGGAGCATACATATTAAGTTGGAAAACACACATGCGTATACATAAAGCATGGAGTATACCTATCGAATAAATACACATCAGACACTTAATGCATGATGCAATAAACCTAATTACATGCCAAATAGGTAAACATGATGCAATACACTTAATTACATGTTTGAAGCATTACATAAATATGAAGCATTGCATAAGCACACATCAGATACATCAGACATGAAGCAATAAATACATCAGTTACGTAAGGCATGAGGCACACAATGGTTACACATCATGAGGCAGCAAACATCAATTATATATACGAAGAGTATGCATAAAATACAATCAAAGTAAGCATGTAGTTTATGTACATTGGATCGATCACATTTGTTAATATTTTCTCTAGTTACTTTCTCATTCTAGACCAATCAAAGAATACATTTGAAAATATGAAGTATACACATGAACGTATGAAGACACAAAGTATACACACAATGCACACATTAGTAGATTCCTATTATTGACTACAATGTTTCCTTGTTTCATCCTTTACCCTGCAGGATGGCAGGATCATGCTCTGATACCACTTGTAATGACCCCTTTTCCTATCACTTGACTTGAGTTCTATAAATTAGTACAAGTTAGGCATAAATTAGGAAATCATCTTAAAACTATTAGAATACTCTATGTTAACTATTACTATTCATAAGAAACATAACTATAAAAGCTCATAGATTAGATTTGATATTTAGATCTTTAGGATATAGGGATCTTCCTCCTTCTTTACTAAGGTCACCATGGGGTGGAAGACTTATCGTGCTCCGGGCGCGTGAAACAGGCTACAAGCGGCTTCCCTCAAGGCTTAACCCCAATGTTGGGACAACCGGCATGGGCCCAAAATTACTCCGCCTCTCCCTTCCACAAGCTCCCTACCCTAAGGTATTATAGTAAAGAAATGAGGGATAAACCCCTACACTTTATAATTTAAATATTTAAAATTCTTTATTCAATCGCACCTTATTTCCATATTTTCTTATAACTTGAGAATTCATGTATATAAATATATTGAATATATATATATATACATATGTGTGTGGATTTATTTAATAAAATAATTATTTATAACCTGTTATTTTCCATTGCTAATTATATGTTTGCATTGCTCATTCAATAAATATAATGTGACTGACGTTACAAGCTACTTTCTACAGTTATATACTAACTGCATTTTTCAACACGTACCTTACATGGTACTCCACGCACCGATGAGATCGTGTACTCTGTACACCTGCGATCGTCATTTGTTTTGACACCAATGACAGTTTCGTTCCTTCATTTCCGCTTTTTCGATGCCTTCCTTTGGGATCGGGATTCTCGATTTATATGTACCCAATCGGTGTGTTTGTACAATGTATGACTCTTGGTAAATGCCGATAAGATTGATTTATATTTAATATTTATTAATTTGTATAAGATATATGTATTATTAATAATAATATTAATACTTCTATATTTGTTTTATAGTAATATTATTAATTATTAATGTATCATATTTGTTTAATAGTAATATTATTAATGTATAGTTATTAATACTATTAATACTATTAATGTGTAGTAATATTATTTTATGGATCAATATTATTATTATATTGATTGATTAATATTATGTTATTATAGATTAATATTAAATTAATGATCTATATTAATTAACAATATTGATTCGATGATATTAATATTAATAATATAATATTTATAATTTATATATGTATATTTTAATTAGTGATCTAGATTAATAGTATTTGACTCACCAGTATATTATTAATATTAATTATTGTTACTCCTAACACAATAGTTGATTATTGATTAACAATCATATCTATCATTTTAATTATATATTATATCACAACAATATATCATAGTTTGTAAATTAATAATAAATTTATCATTAGTCTATTTATTTGAATTATTATTGTTATTATTAATATTAATAATTAATAATTATCAATATTAATAATATTAATATTATATATAACAATTATTGGTATGAATTGATTCTGTAAGGACTCAATAATATTTAAATCGAGTTTACTCATTTACATTGTCAATTAGGGCTCATGACATTAGACATCCACCAGAAGAGAGAAGTATTAAACACTATATTGTATTGAAATGAGGTGAGAATAAACATACAAAGGCTTTTCTTAAATAGACAAGAGTTGTTAGAAAGAAAGGATAGGGTTGAGACACGTGTCTCAACCAGGAGGAACTAAAGTTCTAATAGAACTCTACAATAACCTCTAGGATATGATAGAGTCCAAATTGGACTCAAAGATATCTATCTAACTCATTTATGAGTTGACCTAAGTAAACTTAAATAAGGATTAAATTGGTTAAATAATATTACTCCAACAACGTCCACATCAGAAACCAATGGAAAAATTTAATTCATTTATCTAAAATAATGCCTTGCAAGACATTGTGCCAGATAATGGTTTTTTTAATTCATTTATCTCAAAAAATAAATTTGGCATTTAAAATTTCTATCTCTCTACCTAAATGTCTTCTAACCTCCAAATCCATGTAGGGTCCTTATGTCCCAAAATCCACATCCATTCCTCCAAAATCCATATTTACTTTTCCTCCATCACTTTACCATCCCTCAACATGTGTAAAAGTTATTTTTGACCACATTCCCATCTACTTAAAATCAAGTCTTCTTACACCCCCTCCACTATCCAACACATCATTTCCATCCTTTCATCCATCCTAGCCAATGTTTTTGATAATCCACATCCCATTCCTCCCAATCATCTATTTCATTACCCTACCAATGTCTATGAGCATAACTTCATAACCATGGTCTATAATGCATATTGTTCAAGAGTATCATACAAAGAACACTATTCTTGAGTTATTAATCTATTTCTTATCATAAATCAATTATATTCCAAAAAGTTAAAAAAAGTACAAAAAAATGTCACCATAATGAAAACCTAGAAAACATGCATCTTGGTGACACAAAAGAAGTATTTGTCCACAAGTGAAAAGTTGGAAAATAAGCATTTTGGGAAAGTGTCATTATGAAAACCTAAGAAATAGATGTTATGTGTAATTTATGAACTTAATGCATTCCACACTTGGGGTAGGGTTCATACATTTTATTATATCATATCTGAATTATATCATATCATGTTCACTCCCTTCATCCCTCATATCCATTATCCATTATCGCTCATATCCATCATCCTTCTTTGCATCCATATTTCCTTTTTAATCTTTGATCTTCCATCATTTCCTTCATTATCCTTCATCCATTTATTTATCACCATTCTTTACATCCATTTTCCTTTTTCAATCTTTGATCTTGGCAAGGCTAACAATCTTCATAATCATAGTGTGTCCTATCTACTTCACATTTCCCTTATCCCTTTTAGTCCTTATCACATGTCCTATCTTCTCTACCCTATTCTTGTCCACATCCCTAATTGATCAAATAATTTAGTTCATATCCCTTATCCATTTTAGATCTTACTTCCTATCTATGTCCTATAATTACATTGTCCAAATCCATCCCCTAATATTAATATAAAGTAAAGATGTAAAATGTAAAACTAGTTTAAAAAAATTCTTAACATGTCCATTTCTGTGGACCATTTTCCATTCAATGAATCATGCCATGTTTCCCTACCTTGTAATGTTTGATCCCTTAACTTGAAAAATGAACATGTTCTCCTCTTGTTGGATAGTCCTTGGGATTCAAATAAGCCCCAATTCCATAATGAGGTTGTCACCATCTTCTATATGTCTATTCTCATGCTACAAATCCATTCATCCATTCATAATGTCCCTAACTTGCTAAAAACTAGGGGCAAACAAACACATCTTTCTTGAGTATTAAAAATCATAAAAATTAAACAAAGTTCCAAAAAAATTATAAAAAATGTAAAATATATTAAAAAGAACAACAAAATAAAATTAAAGTCTAAAAAACTATGGTACCCTATGGTTCCCCTTTTTAACATGTCTTTTATATTGTCCGTTTGGTCTTAATCATTGATTGATTTTGTTTCATTTATTCATTAATTAAATAATATAAAATATAAAATTAATTTTCAATCATGTCCTTTGATCTTGTCATGCTCTTTTGATTTTTTTTTAATCCTCAATCACTAGTCTGATTAAAGTTTTAACAATTATTTTATCCTTTGTTAATCTTGGTCATTTAGTCTAATTAAACAATTTTGATAATTATTTAATCTATGTCATTAGGTTTCTTTGGAGAAATAATATTTTAATTAGTCCCCCCATCTTGTCCTAATATGTCATTCTTAGGTTAAATAAATATGTTGTTTCTTCATCTTTTAATCCTTTTACCCCAACTAAATACATATTATTTAATTGGATAATTATTAACGTGGGAGGGAATTGATAAATAAAAATTTATCAATTTCACTCCACTTTCCTTTTCATTTTCTTATTCCAGTTGCCATATTTTATTTTATTTTATCTTATCTTCTACCCTGTCCTTTCTCTCCCACTTGACTTTTCATTTCATTTTTCTAATTTGGAGGAAATTATTAACTGAAAATGTAGAGGTTTCCTCTCCTATTCCTCTTTCTTTATTTTATTCTATTTTTATTTTGTCTTTTCTTCTTCCTTATCCTTTTGTCACTTTTGGAGGGAATTAATGGGTTTTTAATCATCCCCATTTTTATTTTTGCTATTGACCTTTAACCTTTCATTCCCACTTGTATTTTTATTTTCATTGCATTTTTCAATTCATTTTATTTTTATTGTGTTTATTTTTATTTTCATTACATTTTTCAATTCATTTTATTTTTATTGTGTCTATTCATTTCGAATTGAGAATCTATAAATTGACCAATTTCCTCTCATTTTTGGAAACCCCAATTTTATGATATCCTTGCCATAACACTGTCAAAATTAATCCTTAATTTGTGGAAATTATTTTACCGATTGTGATAAAAAGAGAAACACCATCATATTAGACGAGAAATAATAAGTAATGAGGTTCCATTGAAGGAATATTTGTATTTTGATTTCACATACTTTGTTTATGCATTTTGTTTCAATAGCCTTATTGGCTATGACTAGGACTTTACTAATATGGTTTTTATGGCTTTCATGGTTGGATCGATTATGTTTTGAAAACAAACTCCCCTATTTTTCATAATATTTACATTGTTCATTGGTACCTAACATGGCCTCATTTCTAAGACCCATTTTGTATTTTTAACATTTTCACATTCTCCCTAAGTTTCACTTAGGGGGGTATTAAATTGTAATTGACGTATTTTACCTTGTTCAATTCACACCTTAGTCCTAATTAAACTTTACAAAAGCTTACATGGAGAATTACATACGATTATTTGGAACATTTTTAGTGTAGATAGACTTATCATGCTATTATATCCACCTATAGTGGATGGGCTTTTTTACCATTGGTGAATGATCCACATTTTGTGGTGTTATCACACTATCACCTATCCGCCTTTCATGGGGTGATATATTCTCATGTTGGTTATCATGTAATGAGGTAAAATGATTCTTTTCATTATCTCTTTCACTCCCTTGTACTCACTCAGTCTATATAACCAGGGGGTCTTTTATGTGATAATATTCAACATAATCTAGCTCATTCAATTTATCCATTACATTGATTCTATTGTATTCTTGGTGAGAATAGAGATTATCTTACAATATTCATTCTCTCTTGTTATTGTTCTTTTAATTTGGCTTCTAGATATTGGGTGGAACTATCTCCATAGCCTAATCTTATAGCTACCAAAAACCATATCATCTTGGGGTTTCTTTAATTCTAAACAAATTCAAGTTTTTTTTGGAAATATTATAGAAAGAGTATGTATTCCATTGTTTCACCTTATTTTTGGTCCTTATTAATTGGTGGTTTATTTTATGTAATGGAGTGTCTTGTACTAGGAAATGCTACAAAACAACTATGATATTTGAAATTTGAACGCAAAAATCACATAATTTCAAACCCTAATTGGATAAGGTCTTTTTCTATAGAGAAATTTCAATTTCCAAAGGAGAAGATTATGATCAAATCTCACCCTAGGAACAACTTTCAGATTTAAGTCAAGGAAGATATTCCATTAATTAGAAATAAGAAATTTGTCAGGTTTTATTCAAATTCATTATTAGAAATATAATTACAATGTGACAAATACCTTGGTCAAAGAAGTTAAGATAAACCAAATTTACATTGTTGGTGTTGATTTATGTATTATGTTAAACTTGAAATAAGAATGCTAGGAGAATCTTAATCAAAGAACTTAAGAAAAACTAGTTTTACATTGTTTACTTATGAACTCATGTTAAGTCCATTTTTAATATATTGATTTATTCTATTATTATTCTTAAGTTGTTTAAGCAATTATCTTAAAGTTATACTTGAAGATAAAATGACTCATACATTTAAGATATGTTCAAAATATAATTTTAAACCTTTTTATTCCTTGGTAAATTTTAGATAACAAGGTATCAAAATAGGCAAGTTCTAGTGTTTATTTTGTGTTACTTCATTCCTACAATTATAAACTAAGATCTACAAGTCAATTGTTTGTAGTCCAAGAACTTTTTTTAAAGGTTTTGATATGAAGTAAAAATAACATATAATTTAGGACAAGAATTTGAGTAATATAATTTTTAAATTTATTTTTAACATTATATTCATTAATTCCGTGTCAAATTATTTAATGTCTACATTAAACTTAACTATTATTATTTTCAATAATTATTAGTCAATACTTTTAATGATTTACTCAACACAAATATATTATATAAGAGTATGTATTTATTTTTTTCAACCCTTTGGTGAATTGGTGGGGTTTCTTGCATGTAGAGCCAAAAACCAAGGTTCAAATCCCCATGGGGTCTCTCTCTACCATGTCAAAAATTGAGAGCCCTTACCTTGACCCTTGGTGAAAGAGGGGGGCTTCTAGCCTGTAGAGCTTACAACCAAGGTTCAAATATTTTAAAGGGTTTGACCCTTTGGTGAAATGGTGGGGCTTCTTGCCTGTAGAGCCAACAACCAAGGTTCAAATACCCATAGGATCGATCTCTACCATGTCAACAATTGAGAGCCCTTACCTTGACCCTTGGTAAATGAGTGGGGCTTCTTGCTTGTAGAGCTTACAACCAAGGTTCAAATATTCTCATCATGAATATTATTCAGATTAGATAATGAATTCATATGGTTTAGCTCAGTAAGATGGAATATAGTTGCTTTAATTTGGTAGTATTATTTCATACATACACATTGATCTCTTCTTTTCTTTAAAATATGCATATCCCTTCTAGCATGATTTGTACACACACACACACACACACACACACACATATTGATATTGTATAGTGGATAAAAGTGTGTATATCTTTACCCCTACTCAAAATATTGTTGTGTCTATGTAAGGGAAATATAGGACCTATCCCTCATCCAAATTCCCAAAAAGAGAGATCCAAATTGATTAATCAAAAAGAAGTGATCAATGCACAAATGAATCAAACAATGGAGAATATGAAGAAAGTAGGAAATCCTATAATTTTCTATAAAAACTATGTGCTTGAAATCTTAAATGAATAGAAGAAAAATACTAACCTCAAAATAGGGCAAATATAGAAAATGCTGATTTCTAATGTCTGTGCTTAGTTTTGGGGAATTTTGCAACTTGTTCTGGATTGGAAATACCAAGACAGAGAAAACCCATAAAATTTTTGTCTTTCTGAGGTTAGGTTAACTTTGACCCAGATAGCGGGGAAAATCTTACCCCGAGGCACAATATTACCCCTCACTGAAGGTCGACCTTGACCCAAAACAACTTTGACATAAATTCTATTCATGGATCTCAGAAGTTCACCAAAAAGGGTATCCAGATCTGAACTTCAATTCACTGTCCTATACCTTTACTTGCAAGAAAAATGGTTTTTATTGTTTGGATGGGGGGTTTGCCTTGGTCAAACCCCAGTTTGGAATCAACCTTGAAATGTAATTGAAATTGCAATATATAAACAAAGTAAATGAAACTATTCACCTTGCTTATGTTGAAATCCTTGTGGAGGATTCCAATCCTTGAATCCACAAGTAGGGATGCTCCAAATGAATGTAGAATTGTATGTAGGATGTCTCAAATCAATGGAATTAGATCTTCAACACCAATCTTGAATGGATCTTGGATTACGAAGAGGCTTGGATGAATATGAATGGAGAAATCTTCAACAAGAGGGCTCCATAGAGATTGAATCTTTCAATGGCTAACAATGGATCTCCTTGATGAATTGGATCTTGAATTCTTGAATGCTTGAAAGTGAATGAATGCTTTAATTCTTTCCCTCTCCTTCTTTCTTTCTTGAGAGTGTTTGTATGTGTGAACAAGAGATGGATTGAAATGAAAGAGGAAGGCTTCCTTTTATAATGATCTAGGGCACAAACTTCTAGAGAGGCCGACATTGGAGAATTAAATCCCAATTGACCTTAACCCCTAGAAATGGACCTAGATTAAATGCAATTTAAGATTTTACCATTCTAAAATTCAAAACAGCTGATCATACAGAAGTGAGAAAATAAAACTTTTCGAATCCCGATATCCTGAAATCTCCAAAACTTGAAATATGGACCCAGGGTTAGGGTCGAGGTTGACTCTAACCTAGGTTATGGTTGAGGTCAACTCTAACCTAGGTTAGGGTTGAGGTCGACCTTGACCCTGAGATGGCAATTTTCAAATTCTCATGACCAGGTACCAAAAAAAGGCTGGAAATAGGTGGAGAGAGAAGAAGAACAAGGGGAAAAAGCTAGATCCATGCAAAGACCTATTCAAGGCACTTAACATGACCCCATACCACTTACTCGAAGGGCTAAATGTTCTTATCATGGAAGTGCTTCTACTTTAAGATGACACACACACACACACACACACACACACACATACAATCAAACATGTTTTCTTGTGGGGACAGTATCATGGAAATTAACAATTAAATGAGCCTCAAGAACTAAATCTCCTCTTAAATATTTTATCTTTAAGGAATAGATATTAAAGGGGAAATTGATATTAAGAGAAGAAATAGAGGATCCCACAAATTATCGTTAATTACTCTGATTCTTAGGCAAATGGTTGAGACTAATTCCTAATCATCCTCTACAATAAGGGATGCTTAATAGATAAATGAAAGGGGATAAAAAATACGTGTTAGAGCATATAAGTTAATTATCTAGGCAATGATTCATTATTCCTTCAGCAACCTACACATTTTTACAACACTATATGTCGCTCGATATATCAAAATTATATATCTAAAGATTAACATCTTCTCTATAAAATAGGTAAAGCATGGTTTAGGTTATGTCTTAGTTTTGACTTTCGTTATTGACCTTGACTGCGACACTAATGATAAATTGCTAGGATTTATTTTCATTGCTTCTTATCTCTTCCATTTAGAAGTAGTCATCTATGGATAAACTAGGAACTAAACCATTATAAGGAAATGTTTCTAGCATATTTATGCAAGTTGAAGTAGTCAAAGAGAGATTCTTTCCCATTTTGAGCTATACTTGGGAAGGGTAACAATAAGATGAAGGCCCTAGAAAATGTACCAGACCAGCCAGAAGGAAGAAAATTCATGAAAGGATCCAGGAACTCTCAGAGTTCAATGCTGTGATGAAGAAGATAATTGAAGCGAAGTAGGAAGCCAACGAGGCTTGCAAGGAGTTTTCTTAGGGCCTTGGTCTCTGGTGCTGGGTGCTTGGTTTTTTGCTGTTCTCTGGTCGTTGGTTTTTTCTAGGTTTTTTTGTTGTTGTTTTGTTTTGGCTTTTGTGTACTAGTTTCCAGTCCTGAAACTTTTTGGTGTGCTTCAATGTTTAATCTATTATCTTAGCTTGTAAGGGGTTTCAGGTCCCCATTCAAAACCTATTTTTCCCTGCAATCAAAAACAATAAGATACACACTTTATTATTAGAAATCTTAGAATAAGTTACAAAATAGTTTTGGATATACTAACGGGGATCTTAGCCAAGAATTTAAGTTGTTACAAGTTAGGATCAAATTAATGGCTAGAACTATCTGAATCAAAGGGAGGCTCTCCATCCTCACCCTTTGAAAAAGAATAACAAAAAGCTACTTCAATAAAGGACAAGAAGGATCAACAAAAAAAATTTAATCTCTATGTTTATCAAATAAATTTGTAATATGAGGGAATGCCCTCTTAAAACATCATGTATCCGATTTTGGAGTAAGGTCCCAGGCAAGGCTTGGAGGTTTTCTCATCCCCACTCTTTCCTACCAGCACTTGCACTGAGTGGGGTTTTTGTAATACTTTTTTACGATTAATAAAATTCTTGACTCTAACCTTTTACCAATAAAAAAAAAGTATGTATTTTCTCTTGTACTAAGTTAATCATATTCACACAAATGAAATTTTGAAATGAAATATATTTAATATTTTTAATTAAACAAGTGCCACGTAGTGGCTAGTGTAATTATAATGTGAAATATATAATTAAAATTTTAATAAATTAATTACATTTTATAAAGTACAATTCTATTTAATATTTTGTAAGCCTCTTATCCCTAAGAAGCTGTCCAGAGTTGATCTTGAATTGTTGTCTAAGGATATCTATTTGGACAAAATTGAAACTACTATTAAGTCTCTTCATAATGATAAGGCCCCTAGGCCGGATGGCCTTCCTGTGGAATTCTGTAAAGCTAACATTAATTTGATTTGCAAGGACCTTCAACATATCTATACGAAAGCTCTTGCCAATGGTTCCCTTGGAACTACTATTAACAGTGGTATCATTAAACTTATCCCCAAAGATGGGGACAAAGCTCTCATTAAGAATTAGAGACCTATTACTCTCCTCAATGTGTCTTACAAAATTTTGGCCAAGATTTTGGCTCTTAGGCTTGTGGATATCCTTCCTAAGTTTATTTGTGCTACCCAGATTGGTTTCATTAAGGGTAGGTATATTCTTGAGAATTTAATCACCAGTTGGGAAGCCATGAACTAGGCTAAGTACCCTCACCAGAACTCTGCTATGTTTCTCATTGAATTTGAAAAAGCCTATGACAGAGTTGAATGGGGCTTTATCTCCATGATGCTTGAGGCCTTTGGTTTCCCTAGTACCTTATGTAATGTGACGAGTGTGCTGCTTAATGACACCCTTACCCAAGTTGATGTCAATGGTTCCCTTTTTGACCCCTTCCCCCTTGGTACATCCATCAGGAAAGGCTTTCCTTTGGCCCCTGCCCTTTTTGTCATTACCTCATAATCCCTGTACTAAATCCTTAGAGATAACTCTTTATCTCTTGTTGTTAGAGGTATCTATCTTCCCAAAAATGATGAGCTTTTCAACTGCCACTTTGCTGATGACACTGCCATTTTATTTGAAGGTACTGCTAATAAATTTGAAGTCCTTCAAACCAAACTTGATCTTTTTTGCACTATTTCGGGGGCTCATTTATCTCAATCTAAATCCATATGTCTTGGGTGGGAGGATCAGCCTCCTGAGTGCTTTAAAGATTATAAATTTCAATGGGGTAGCCCTCATAAAATTGTCAAATATTTTGGCATCCCTTTTTCTGTTGAACCCTCCCTCAAAGACACATGGTTTTGGATTAAGGATAAGATTACCATGAAGCTGAATAAATGTCATAATAGATCCTTATCTTTAGCTAGTAGAGTTTAAGTTTTACAAAAGATTCTCTCCTCTTATAATGTCTATTACTCCTTTACCTGGATGTTTAGTGATTACCAAATCTTGGAAATTCAAAAAGCTATCAAGAATTTTCTTTGGTATGATGGAAAAGGGAATAAGAAAATGCATGCTATTAAATGGGACTGGTGCCACACTAATAAGCTCCTTGGGGGTTTGGGGTTGAAAGATCTTAAAATACAAGGAACTGCTATCTCCGCCAAATGGATCTTTCACTCTATGGATGGTAACGATCCATGGAAGGTCTTTGTTAGGTATAATATTGAAAGGGGTTTCCCTAAAAATACTAAATCTTGGAAGAATCTTCCCTTCAGTGATTTGATTATTGGAAAATTCCCTATTGTTGTTCAAGGCTCTGTTGTTTTAGATCCATATGGAAAGCTTGGGATCATGTCAAGAAGTATATCACCAATAAGGACTTCCATGATGCTAAGCATCTACATGGTGAAAGATCCATCTGGTGGAACTTACACTTGTTTGGGAAACCATGCCCTCTCCCAAGGTTTCCCTGCTCGGTAGGGGTCTAAAATGGGCATCTCTCAATCCGCTGAACTCTTCAATCAGGATAAACTTATTACCTGGGATGATCTTAGGAATAGGTATGATATCCCGATCTCTCAGAAGAAGACTTACGGTATGATTCTTAAGGCTTTCAAGGACCTACCTACTACTTGTCATGTGGATTCTCATAGATACTTAAAATGTAAATGGCCTGATGGGGTCATTATGTCCAAAATCAAAGCCAAAAAATATGCAACATTATTGGGAATAATGAGACCATCATTGATCATGTTAATACTGTTTGGTATTCCTCTCTTGATAACGGTTCTTGGAAGAAATACTTTGACATTCTTTGGAAAGGTTCTATTGAACCTAAATTTAAATGCTTTAAATGGCTGGCCTTACTTGATAGACTTCTGATTAGAAAAGATGCTTCCGTGAATGAGTTTTGTAGCTTATGTAGACTTCTTGAAATTGGCAGACATATTCTTTTTTACTGTATTTTTGCTAAGGAAATTTGGAATATATTTGGTATCACTTATCCTTTAAATATGAATATTCTTGAAATTATGATTGAAAATATTTGACTAAAAAAGACTCTAATCTCTTTTGGAATATTCTCTCTTCTAACGTTCTTTGGCAGATCTAGAAGTGTAGGAACGAGGCAAGGTATCAGAGCAACCCTAGAGTTCTTACTGAGTGTTTTCGTAAACTCATTTACTTCAAAATTTTTTTGCAGGTTCACACTACTAAGATGATAGACAAGGATAAGCTTAAAAGATTTCTGAAAGATGGGCATGCCACCTTCTTCATCTATGAATGAAAGCATGGCTGCAAATGGAGAAGGAACATTGATGATCTCTAGATGTTCGAAAGGACCTGCAAGAAGCTCAACCATGAGATTAAAAAGAACATCAAGTCTAAAAAGGACCAGATCTTCATGTTGTCTCAAATCCAGGAGCATAAAAATATCATTTGGATGGAGGGTCCTAGGGGGTGGACTGCCTAGATGGACACCCATGCTGATATACTGCACTAGTTTTTTTACCTATCTTTCTTATGTTTTGATTTTGATAGCTTGTACATTCCTTTGTAAACTCCTTTTGTGAGGCCGGGCCTCTTCTTCTGTACTCTCTGATGTAACTGTTATAGATATTTTGGTTGTACCTTTTTTATCCTCTTATATATAATAATAAAAATATTTCATTTTAAAATTGAGCTACTAAAAATAACATCAAGAAATTATAATAAATTATTAAATATGTAAAACTATTAAATTAATATATATTATAATCATTATTTTTAGTATACTTAACATATATTCAAAATATTTTCATATAAATATCATATTTTAAATATTTTAATTTACACTATTAATTTTATAATACATTTTTTTAAATAAAACTATGCTAATAAAATTAAATATTAATTAAATATATTTTAATTTAAATAAAAATCAATATGTATTATTATATCATAAGTTTTATTTAAATTCTAATATTTTATAAAATTAAATAGTATAAACTACAAATAAATTTATAAAATATAAATTTACTTTAAATCTATTGATATATAATAAATAAAAAAATAAAAAATTTCATATCTCCTAAGTATTCATTAATTATTCTGTATTATTCATGCACACAATATCAGGGGAGGCAAGCAATAAGACTCAAACTAAATGGATTAACCATATGTTCAAGAAATAATTTTAAAAATTTATAAAGTTAAAAATATTGCATTTGTACTATAAAAAACATAAAATTTATAATAGAATATAAGATATGTTAATTTTCTATTACTTCATGTAATTAGTTTTAATCAATCATTAAACTTAACAATCCATAAAATAACATAATACAACACAAACAACAAATATCAACCATCTTTACACATCTAGAAGCAACAAAACTACCATGCTAAAAATACAAAATAAAATAAAAAATAAAATATCAAGTCTTATGAGGCTCCATCCCTCATATCCAAACCATCTAATGTGATCACAGTCTTATAAGATTAACAATAAAATTTCTACTAATTGAGGCCTAGACTAATCTTAAAATATACCTAATGTTAATATTTTAATAATTTTGATAAATTATCCTTATTTTAGAATTAAAAAATATTTTAAAAAATACTTATAATAATTTGATTGTGCTTAAAAACTCAATTAATTCCTAGGAAAATAATACTAGATTAATTATAATAACTAAATATAATACTAATAATTGTATAAACAATATTTTTATAAATAAAAAATATTAATTTGTAGTTATATAATTAATCTATTATTTTGGTTATAGAAATTTTTGTTATTCTAAATAATATCTAATGCTTTAAATAGACATTTTAAGTTATACATTAAATGTAATGATGAAATTTATATATTTATGCTTTTTTATTATTTTATCTTATATCTTTTTTGAAAAAAATCAATGTAAACCTACTCAACTTTGTGTGAAGTGTATCCCATCTCTAACTTTATTTTAAAGATGTGTATTATTTTATAATCATTCAATAAATACATTTTTGTATTATTTTATAATCATCTAATAAATACATTTTTATAATTCTTATGCACGCACATGCACCCATCCCTATGCATTACAGTATCATTTGATTCTTGATTGGTTACATGTGTTTGATCATTTCTATTTTACAACATCAATAATTCACCTACAAATTTGATCTTTTAATTTTTCAAACTTCAAATTTAAAATTTGGTCAAGTTTGTGTCTATTTTTTTTTTCCCTTCAAGCCTACTAAACTCTCATTTAAATGATTTAGATGTGTAATTGTATTTACAGGCATTCAATTGCCTTGTTTTTTTAATCATCTATTAATCATTGATGTATCATTCACATTCAAGAAAGAAAAAATCGGTAGAGTTTTTTAAAATCCAAATTTACTACCTATGTATTCTAGAGGTTTATCTAGAATAATTAATTCTAATAAAATAATATCATAAAGAGTCAAATTAAGAACTATGTAAACAATTAATTGAAAGTTTAATAAAATATTTATATAAACAAATCAACAACTAATTCGAAGTTTAATAAAACATTTATATAAATAAATCTGATTTTGATCTAAAAATTTGATGGATCACATTATAGATCAAATTTTTTATTTCTAAAACAATAAATAAATAAAACTATGTTTTTCCAATTTTAAAACACCAGAATTTTTAATGATGAACAAAATCATTGTATTTCAAATATAAAAATATAGACATTTAATTGTTCCATTTTATTTTGGAGGCGGCTAAGTTCTAGACAGATGACTAAATTTCAAAAAACCAAAAATACAATAGATTTTCCTAAAATTTTCAGCATTGGTTCGAAACCACAAAAATTTGCAATAAAATCACTTTATTTTTGCAAATCTTAATTTATTTATTTTTTTAACTTTATTTTTTTGTCTTTGATACACCCTGTCTAGAACTTAGTAGGTGCCTTTTATTTTACTACACCTTAATATTTAATAGTTGATGTGATATGTGTACCTACAACTGTCAATTATTGATAATGATTAATTTATATTTATTGATGCATGTTTTTTTTGGATCGATTAAAGACGAGGAGGAAGAATTTGTATTGATAATTCAAAAAGCATTAAGATTTATAAAAGGTTTGCAATCTATCGTAATCAGTTCAATTTTAAACAGAGAATCGAAGTCCTCAATAATCTACTGGCAACGCTGAAAGCATTTGGATGTCATATAAGCAACCAGAAACAAATTGAAGGAGACTTCCTTTACAGTTGTCGAATTCCATGCATGCATGTTTTAATATACTGAAATAGATTAAACCTAGGAAAAAATTACTTTAATACACATCACTATATATTTTTCTCCAACAATGCTTTATCTTCTTCAAATCTCTCATTTGAAATAGTTTTTCATATATATTTCAATTTTTTAAACAAATCAACTCTAAGACGTGGGGAATTAGATGATGAACCAGCTTTCCTAACAGCATGAAATTACGTTTCATACTGCAGTCTTATTGCCACAATTGATGCTCTACAAACAAAGATGACTGCGGTTAAACATTTATAGAAGGATTAAGCGAATATCAGACGAGGTTTCAGTGGCTCCTAAAACGCTGTTATTCCAAGTTATGGTCGAGCCGCCCGTATGCCCAGTTCTGTCCCAAGAAACCGGCCGCCTTCTTGGCGGGTGGTGGGCAGCGATGGTCTGGAGAACCGCTGTGGCAGTTCGGACCTGCACCTAACTTCTCTATGCCAGTAACCGCATTATTGTTTATCGGAGGATTTGGAGGACTATATCGAGCAGAGACATGGATCGTAAACACAAACAGCAGAACCACAAGCACTGCACTTATTTTCAGGCCCATCAAACTCCCCATATTGAAGACTGAGAGCTTTTGATGAATAGAATGCACAGGATTTTTCTTACGTTTCCAATGAATAATCGGCTAGTGAATGAAGATTGAGATGAAATACAATACAATGGAGTGACGCATTTATAGAGGGAGGCATAATGTTTATAGCAATACTAGTAATTTAGGTTTTGCTAAAAAATCGCATTCAAAGTCGTATCGCGTGGTGGAGACGGTGAAATCCAGGAATCGTCGCCCTTAATCCACGAGTCTTCAGAATTTAAGAGGTGGTTTTATTCAACTTATAAATTTTGACTATGTAAATGTTTTGACTTAATTGTGTGACTATTAACTCATGATGCTGAAGTTGAGATGTTTCACGGAAGCTCATTGTCAACAAAACATTTGCATATTCAAATTAATAGTGAACCTGGGCTCAATTCCAAATCTCTGAGGATCAAATTTGAGCAATGCAAAATTCAATCAAGGAAGGGAAATGTAAATTGTGGGATGAAGAATAGGTGTAATAAAATCGGCTAGTGATTAGAGTCAATTTGTAGAGATGGGTACTTGATGTTAAGATATGATTATATCTATGACAATTGATGTTAAGTTATGATTATATCTATGACAATTTATATTAGTAAGAATAAAGGGGAAATGATTAAGAAATGATTCAAATATAGTACAAGAGTGTGTTATTTGTTTATATGCAATTGGATTGAATCATTTCATCAAAATGACCTTAAATTAAATGGGAATGGGCACAAGTTTAACAAATTTCATCTTTAAATTTGATTCTCACTTTAATGTGAATGTATATTTAACAAGGCTGTAGTGCAACATAGTTCCTACCAAATGTTGGCAAAAATAATATTCAACAATTTTACCTATAAAAGTTAGTTTAATTAGGATTATATTAATATAATATAATAATTATTCATATATTAATAAAAATATAATATAAAATTATTTAATAAATATAATATATTTTATAAATATAATAGAATAGAAAAATAATTTAATATAATAAATATTACTATTTATAGAATATAATATAAAATATAGTTTATTAAATAATAATCATAATGTCTCAATCAAAGAGCCAACTAGAAAATATAACATTCATTTTTATTCAGCCAATAGAATGAATGATAAATACTTCTACAAATTAGAAAAGTTAAATATCTTGTAATTTACTTTATCAAATATTAAGATATAATATTATTTGAAAAATAGTGAATTTTGATTGGTTGAGATTTACTAGTTTAATTACTAGTTAAAGACATATCGATGCCTATAGATCTACAGCCTACGATAGGAACTAACAAAAGTATGTATTTCAATGTACATTGAAATTCTCAAGTGACCTAAAAAGTAAATATATTTAAATAGTCCAAAAGGATATATTGTTCATGTAAAATAAGGGTCATTTATGAATTCTTCATGTTTCTTCTCCTTCAACACACAAAAGTAAACATAGACATAACTCTTAATCAATTCAATTGTCAACATAGAATGAATAGAGAGAAAATGTTATTATATTTCCTTTTATAAAAAAGATATTATAACACACACATGGCTCCTCTCAGGGTTGATAAATATTGTCTATTTAGGTATAGTAATATGATATAGCATATCTAATAGTACCTTGGAATATGGTATAATGAGGTGGAGTAATGCTCTCTATTGTATATTAGCACTATGATTTGTTCAATGATATTGATGCAGTCTACTTTATGTCTATAATGTGTAATAACTTCATCTATGTGTGGATGTCTATGTGAAATAAAACTATTTGACTACAATGATGAGACTCTATATAATACAATTTACCATTGTAAATATCAACATAATAATACTAAAAATTATATATATTCATTCATTTAATTAAATCCATTGTATGGAAGGAATTTGTGTAAAGGAAATTTTTTACTTTCTAAACAATGAATCTAGATAGCCAAATTAACAAAAGATATCACATTAGGTCCCCAAAAAATCTATTTCCAATTATTAATTTACTAATTCTTTTAGTTTGTTACCATCTAGATAGCCAAATTAACAGAAGATATCACATTAGGTCCCCAAAAAATCTATTTCCAATTATTATTTTACTAATTCTTTTAGTTTGTTACCTATAGTAGCTAGTGCAAGCTTCTTGTTTTAGCCGCATTATTAAGACCCTTCAAAATAATTCAACAATACAATAGTGACAACAAATAATTATGATGATCAAGATATTATTTATGATTAGATAATTTATATTCCAGAATGGATGTCTGAAGTTAGAACTATTAGTGTAATACATTATCTTGTCTTTTATTTGTCTAAGTATTATTCCCATTCCTTTGTCAAGATTGTTATTGTTTCTGCCAACTCCTCAATGATATCAAATGTATGTATTTCCATATTTTGCTTCAAATATACATAAAGTCAATTTGGCATTTTTCTCTGCATTATCATTAGGTATAAGAGCTTGGAAATGTGCTAGAATGAGAGAACAACCCTTCGATGGAAAAAAGTAGAATTCTTAGACTTCTGTGTGATAGATGGTAGGAGTGGAGTTACCCGAGTTACTATGATTAAATCCTAATCATAAGTTGAGGCCTCTAGGTCCAATCATGCCATCTAAGGCACAATGTTGCATTCTACATAAGAAGCTCGTGGATTAAAAATCTATCATCCAAGTCAGAGAACATTCTTGTGCTTGTGGGGAGTTGGAGGTCTAGGAAAGGTTAACATATAAATCATGTTGAAAAGTTAGCATCCATATTTTTTTAAACTTATTCAAATGGTTAAAACCATCTAATAGAATATGAGAGACAAAAAGTTGGTATGGGAATAGAAGCCACAAAATCTCTTATCATTGACTGAGAGTATGATAAACCAAAGTTTTAATTAATTAATTTTTTATTTAACATTTTTCAAGATGTGCCTTTTATTATGTCATGAGATAAATAATTACTTCAATCTAGTTAAAGGAAGTCTCTTATTATGAAAGTGACAAAATACAAATTTTCTTTAAATCTTATAAATTTTCAAGAAAGATCTCCCTAAAATTTCTTCGAAGAAATCATTGTGTTAAATATTAGTTCATCACAATATTTAGTGATTTCAATAATTATTATATGTATTAATATTTCATTGGTCAACCTAGAAGTACATGAAAATATAGACTCTTGTAGATTAAGGGAAATTTGAGATCTAGAACTGCAACGACACAATTAGACAACCACAAGAATCTACATATTGTAATAATAATCCCTAAACATCAAGAAATAAAGACAATTGAAATGCATAAATCAAAGAATGAAATCAATTCAAACAACATATACAAATCACACCAATTATCTCCCTTGTTCTTCTCTTTCTTAATGCAATTTGTGGGCTCTTAGTTTGTGCTAAATTGGACAATACGAGAATTTGAAAGTATGTGGTTCCAAATTATTAGAATCAACTCTCATTATATAGAAATTTTATATTTCAATCAAGATTTTGTGATTGAGATGACTAAAATAGATTGAAGAGTCAAGTGGGTTTGATTGAAGAGTTGAAATCAATTGATTGGATAGTGAAGTGGATATATTGTCTTATTAACTCACTTGATTATGAGTGAATTGAAATTATTATATTATAAAACTCATTTAATTACACATTTGGAATATATTTATAAATAAATTAATAATATTTATTTATTTATGAGAAGAATGAATTAGGAAATTAAAAATTATTTAATCAATTATGATGAAAGTTGGTGAAATTGTAGCCCATAGGCAACACGTCAATTTTAGGTGTTTACATTTTGCCCCTCTTTGAGATGATACACTTTCAAGAATTATTTCAAAGAATAATTAATAAAATTATGCGCTAGTGGGAAAGATGTAGTGGATAGGTATTATAGTTCCCCATCGATAATTTGAGTGAAAAATATAATGAAGGGCTCAAATTTTCAAAAAAATGACTAGGATCATAGTGTGACTGATGGTTTGGAAAATAAAGATGGGAACAGTTAGGGGCTGCAGAAGTCAAAAAGCTACACAAGAAGTTCAAATGGAGTGGATATACGTCCATTGAGGAGGGCTAGGTGGGGTATAAAAAGGCTAAAAAGGTCATTTTCAATGTCCATTTTCACTTGTAAGATTTGGAGAACTCATGAAGTAGAAGAGGTCTCAGAGAAAGTTTAGTGAGTGATTGTAGGCTATAAGGATGAAGTTCACATTAGTGTTCAAGTTATGACTTATCAGCAACCAACAAACTTACCAACACCGATACATTTTTGTGATTTGACACATTTATTTCCTTGATTTTCATGATTTTCTAGAACTAAGTCATATGTAGGCTGCTAATTGAGCCACAAGTACAGGTCACGTTCACTGCAATTGTGGTGAATGCGATGCAACTGCCTAGTAATTTTAGTATAGTTGAGTTGTAATAGATTTTAGAGCCACACAAGTTCTCTTTATGATACACAATTGTATTATTTTTTATATGCACTTGTTATTGTATTGGACACATAGATATATAGCTTATTTATTTTTAATTGAACCACACATAACATGTAAATTTGACACAATCACCTGATGAAATTAAAAATTTAGATAAGCTACATGTGACATATATGCATTGTACACAAGTGTTTGATTTGTGACATATATTTACTTAGCTATGTTTTTTGACACATGATGATTTAGCTTTAATAGCATGTATGCATTGGTATGAGCTTTTTGTACATTTTGATTCAGTTGTCCTTATATTTTGACTGGTAAGATACAAGACTTAGTGGTGTTTACTTTGGAGGATCATCTTGATATTCTTGCTTATAGATATAGGTTGATCTAGGAGGAGAGAGATCATGTAGATCGGATGGGACTTCACATTACCTTGATACACCAAATTAGGGAAAAAAGGGTCTTATTACTACCTTGTGTGAGAGATGGTACTCTAAGACTTCTTCCTTCCATTTACCTACAAGAGAGTGTACAATGACCCCTGAGGATGTTGATAGGATTCTACTATTACCTATTTGAGGGGAGAGGGTAGTTTATGCACCACAGGTGGGTTTAAGGGTACTGTGTGAGTTGTTTGACATTGATGGGGAAAATATAGGTATTCATGAGTATGAAATAAGATGGCAGAACATGGTTATTGAATATGAGTATTTGTTTGGGTTTCTATGTGGATTGGTGATGGTGATACTAGTTCTCAATAAGACAGGGAATGGATTCCTAGTGGGGTGGGGGAGGTTATTTATAATATTCTTACAAAGAGTATTGTATTTGTTTAGGGTTCCTATGTTCTTTTCATGTTGTATCCTAAGTTACATGATATTGCATATGATGTTGCATAGTCTATGGGATGTGAAGTTATACTGCTTTAGGTATGGGCTTGGGAGCATATTGTAGTCAGTCATCTAGTTTTTGTTAGAAAGCCTCTCTAGGAAAGTAGACTGTATCTATTTTATTACGAGGCAGTTCAATAGAGGTAGGTGGGTCATGTTAGATACTGGAGGCATGAGTTGGATATTTGAAGGGAGTTTACATAGCAACCTTATATTGGATGTCCAACATGGGACGAAGAGGCCGACCACCTAGATTTTTGTAGACATGAGAAATACTTGATTGGTTTTACTATACAAAGATAGAGGATCATAGAGATTCATATTCTTGATAGTGTCTCGCATCAGTTCGGCGAGAGACAAGTTGTTCCTATAGGTTCTGCATGGTTTTCAAGGTGTATCAGAGATGTTAGGTGATGGGGGCTAGTGATATTAGTGGAAATAGAAATGACATTATTTTAGTGTTTAGTATGATCTATGGTGGGACTAGCACTAATAGGTTCCATATATAGATCTTGAGGTTTTTATACACATAGATGTGAAAAGGAGGGTATGCTAGCCATGATAGAGGTAAGGGAGGCAATGATAAAGAGGAGATAGAGGTAAGAGAGATGGAGGTCAGGGAGGGAGATATGAAGGTGAAGGTGGTAGAGATGGAGGCCAAGAAGAATTAGGTTGAGGGTAGAGAGGCTAGAGTGGTAGGGATGGATGGAGGGATAAAAAAGGAGATGATAAAGGAGGTGGGGTTGTACCTATAGGTGGATTGGTAGCTACCCTAGAAGTAGAGACAAAAGAAGGAAAATATGAGGGTAAAGACATTGGTGAAGATAACATTGGTGGGGCTAGGGCTATAGAGGAGGAGGAGGTAGAGTTATAAATCACTGGCTCTAGCTCAAAGCAGGAGAAAAATAGTGATAGTAGTTAGGGGAGTAGTTCATACGAGAATGAGGAGGGTGAGGAGGGAAATGATACCATAGAGGAGGGGGGAGATGATACAGGTATCATGGATTTGACAATGGGTGGTTTTGATGAGGGCGGTATAGGTTTATAGGATGTTTTTATTGAAGAGATGTACAACACATCCTCAACACTAGAGTACTAACAAAACAAATCTCTATTCTACATGGGTAGGTGTAATGCCCCCCCAAGAAAACTAAGAGAAATTGACCTAAAACATGTTACTAAGTTTACCGAATAATTTTTTTCTTAAGAGTTTCAAATTAAGAATGAATAACAATGTGCAAGCAATATAACATAAGACAATACATACTCATAAATGTAACTCATTTATAGGTTACAAGTCTCAAGGGTTCCATGACATAGAATTATGAAAATATAAATTAATCTACTAAGAAAAATCCATAACAAAATCACATCATATATCTCACATTTCTTTTAAACCCAAATTGACAATATTCATAATCCTTTACTTAATCATAATGAAAATAACATAAATCATAAAGTACACTTAACATATTCATTACAACTTGTCAATGATTCTACTAATCATGCTCTTATTGCCATCCCCTCTTAGGATGAAATCAAGGTGGCGGTCTTCTATTTTGAAGGTGATAAATCCCCACATCCAGATGGGTTTCCTATGTTCTTCTTTCAAAAAATTTGGCATATAATTGAAGTGGACATCAGTAATGCTATTAAAGAATTCTTTGGAGCCAAATATCTGCTAAAAGAGATAAATGCGACCTTTCTTGCTCTGATTCCTAAGAAGCCTGGAGTTGATTCAGTGGATTCCTTTAGACCTATTAGCCTATGCAATTCTGTGTACAAAATTCTTTCTAAATTTCTGACCTCTCATTTTTTGGCTATTCCCTTAGAAAATTTCTCCACAACAAAGTGGCTTTGTGCCCGACAGGAAAATTCTTGATCCGATTATGAAGGTTCATGAGGTTATCCACTCTATCAAGGTCTCTCTTAATTCTGGTTTCCTTCTGAAACTGAATCTTTCGAAGGCTTATGATCGGGTGGATTGGGATTTGTTGATCAAGGTTTTGAGATCTTTTGGATTTGGTGATAAATTCCTTAAATTGGTTTATCAGCTTATTAGTACTTCTACAACTACTATTCTGATAAATGGCTCTCCTAGTTTTTTCAAACTTTCAAGGGGTCTAAGGCAAGGAGATCCTCTTTCTCCTA
The DNA here is from genome assembly GCA_027943335.1 of Chamaecyparis obtusa. Lineage (NCBI taxonomy): Eukaryota > Viridiplantae > Streptophyta > Pinopsida > Cupressales > Cupressaceae > Chamaecyparis > Chamaecyparis obtusa. Next base: position 1,759,168 of record BSBK01003837.1, read on the forward strand.
TCCTTTTTTCTATTTTGGTTGAATGTCTAGGGCACCTTTTTCAGAAGATTTTTTTTCAATGGGTCTTTTATAGGCCTCTCCCCTTCTACTTCCAGTCCCTGTTCGCATAACAGTTTGTGGATGATACTATCATTATGGGTTTCTCTTCTATTCTGGAAGCCAAGACTATTAAAATTTCTCTTTCTACCTACTCTCTTGGTTCAAGCCAATCCATTAATTGGGATGAGAGTTATTTATTTTTTATTAATACCCCTGAGGATAGGTAGTATAGAATTGCAAGAATCATAGTTTGCTGGATAAATAGATTTGGAGAATTTTGAGGGAAAAAAGAGAATGGAATGATATCATCCATAGAAAATATCTCTTCTCTTTTTCCCATATTTCAGAATTCAGGGAAACAGATTTGAAAGTGCAAGGTTCTTTTATTTGGAACAATATTCATAATGCTAAGGATGCGACCTTTAAAGGAGCTAAGTGGTTGTTAGGAAATGGTAGAAAAATTTGGTTTTGGGAGGATTGCTGGATTAAAGACCATCCCCCAAGATCTGTCGTGGCTTTTCAACCCTTCATCAACTAGTGCATTCAGACATACAGAGCTATGGTTAGGGAATACTGGAGGAATGGCTTGTGGACTGATCTCTCCCTTGTGAATGAAATGTTAAAGCCTTTAATACTGGATCTCTTGATCTGGAAGGTTAAGAATTCTAGAGAAGACAAGCTGCTTTGGGGAATCCTTCCTTCTGGTCTCTTCACGGTTGCTTCCTACTCTGAGATTTTATTGAAACAACCGAACCCTCTCCCCTTTTGGGCTTAGGTGTGGGATAAATCTTTAATGAACCTAAAATTAACATTTTTTTTTGGTTGGTTTTATAGAATAAAATTCTCACTATTGATAACCTCCAGAAATGGGGAATGATGTTGAGTAATAGATGCTTCTTGTGTAAAAAAGATGAGGAAATGGTTTTTCATCTTGCCATTGATTTTAGTTATGCTTGGGAGGTTTGGAACCTATTATTACAATGTTGGGAGATTAAGTGGTTTTTTCCCAATAACATGGAAAGTTTTTGTAATCAGTGGAGAAAAGCTGAGACCCCCATTGATAAACATCTATGGAAAATCATTCCCCCCCATGTGATGTGGAGATTATGGAGAGAACACAATGACAGAGTCTTCAGGAATATTGAACTTCCACCTAAGGTGATAATGAGAAGATTAAGAGAAGTATTAAGGAAAACTTAAAAATGTCATTTGGTAGGATGCTGGATTTCAATGTTGGTGATATGGGTGTGGGGTTAATAAATAAAAACCCTAATCCTAGGGAGAATGCCATTTGGCTTTCTCCTCCGCCTGGATGGATAAAAATAAATTTTGATGGCGCTGCTAAGGGAAAATCGGGCCCAACAAGTTGTGGTGGTCTCATCCATGATGACATGGCTAATTCTTTGGTTGCAGTGGTGATGCCTATTGGGGTGTAAAACAACCACGTGGCAGAGGCTATGGCCCTTCAAATGCTTAAAATTGTAAAGAAAAATATGGCCCAAAATGTTTGGATTGAGGGAGACTCATTAAATATTTTAAAATGCATCAGTAACAAGACTAAGCCATCATGGACCATTAAGAAGATTATCGAGGAGGCCAGGGTCATTATTAATTCCCTAAAAAAAGTCATTATATCTCACGTCTACCGAGAAGTGAATTGTACCACTGATGAGTTGGCCAATTTTGCGGTTAAATCCACGGATATTGTAATTTGGCACGATCATGATAATTTAACCATTGATATGAAAGCCAAGTTGGCCTTTGACAGGTCCCAAAGAAAAAGGGTGGATTGGGTGTATCTTGAGAAGTTATGATGATTAGACACATTTTAGAGAAATAGAGGAAAATGATTACGGAAAGTGGTGTCTTTCCCAAGAGTACTAATTGCAGACATGAGTTAACCCTTGTTAACTTCAAAGTTTCCTATTATCACAACATTTGGTATTTCTCTGCAATTACTATTGTCTTTGTTAGCTGTGAAATCATGGGAGGAGGGATAAACTGCAAAGAGCCAAAGGACTGTGCTAAATGGAAAAAGATACCAGAGGCCTGGGATATTCTCACTAAGGGGGGTCTTACTACCTACATGGAAAGATTGCATGGGGCAAAAGATAGTGCTACAAAATTATTTTTTGATTCCTAGAGAGATGGGGCCATCACTATAGCAGGTATCACTGTGAACATCATAGAGGATTTCATTGCTGAGGTGTCTGTGCTTAGCACTAAGAGTATCAAATTTTACCGTGACAACAAAGTCTTGTGAAAGGCCATTTGACGCTTTCCCAAGAGTAAGGAGGAGAAAAAAAGCCTGGTAAAAGAGTTTGGAGGGTGCTATGATGTGGCTTTGTTCAAAGAAATCTAGGCGACAATTATGATGGCAATTATGGAGTATGTCACCTTGGACGGTAGGTTCAAATGGGCCCATTCCTACCACTTTGTTTTGCTCTGTCATTTTCATCATAAATTAGGGTGTCCCTGCCTTTTTATATTATTTAGTCCCTCCGTTTGAGTATTTGCTAGCATAAGAAGGAGAAGAAACCCATTCTTCATGAAGGGTTAATTCTGCTAATTGTTAAACACATTAAGAAGATTGCCAGTGTGAGCCCTGTCATTACCTTGTCAAAATCTGGTTCGGGTAAAAAAAGAATTAGGGATGTGGTTGTAAAAGAGGAGAGTGCCATAGGTAAAAAATTAAGGAAGGATAAGGAGGTTTCCATGGATATAGATACCTCTGTAGAAAGTGCGGAAGGATATGATGACATGGCTGATTCTACCAAGGAAGACAGTTACTCTTCAACCTTGGTCTTGAATTTAGCTTCAGAGGAGAATGACAACACTGATGAAGAGGTTACGAGTACTATGGATATGGGTAAAACCTTTGGTATCAAGAGTAACAAAGATGAAGATAAGAATGAGGAGGACGTGGATGGTTAGAAGGTGCCTATTTTGGTAGATTATGATAGCTATGAAGATCACGACCTGCCCATATCCCCAAAACTTGAAGTGGTTATGGAAGTTGGGTTGGATACTTAGAAGGAAGCTACGGAGATAGAGAATACTTCCCCTGCCATGGAGATGACTTTACCTTGGACGGAGAAAGAAAATGATCTTGGTAGTTCTTGGAACATTCTTTTCATCAAAACGGTGGACATACAGGATGAAATGTTTTCAATTTCTGAGGGAAGATATGGACAATAAAATCGACCCCCCCTTTGGGGTTCTCCAAACTGCCAAGGCTACTTCCATGTATTCTTTTTGTTTAATGAAATGGGTGTTCCAAGAGATCAAGAATTTAAACCTTAAGCACCACTCCATTACTACTAAGGTGGATTCTCTGCAGGATATGCTAGAGTCTGGCTTGAAAACTATGATGGACAAGGTTACCAATGATGGGGAGAAAAAATTATAGGAAATTCAAGCTAGAATGGAAACTATGGAGAACGCAATGAAAAAACATATGCATGACTACAATAAATTTATGGGTTCGGCCATGGATTGTTTTATGACCATTAAAGCGGAGCTGGATGCTAGCTCCCCTAGCAAAAAACTTGATGAGGTCACTGAGGACATGGAAGAGGAAAGCTCAGGAAAATGCACCAGATCGGCGAGAAGGAAGAAAATTCAAGAAAGGATCTAGGAGCTTTTGGATTTCAATGTAGTGATAAAGAAGATATCTGAAGTGAAGTAATAAGCTGATGAGGCTTGTAAGGAGTTTGTCTAGGGTACTGGGTTCCTGGTACTGGTTGTCTATTTTTTTTGCTAGACTTCATTTTTTGGTTTTTTTAGGTTGTTTTGCTGGTTATGGTTTTAGCAGACTGGTCCCCAGTCCTATCTCTTTTTAGTGCACTTTAACGTCAAACTTTTATTCTAGCTTGTAAGGGGTTTCGGGTCCCCATTAAAACCTATTTTTTCCTACAATCAAAAACATATTCATTACAACTGAATAATAAGATGCATTCATTACATCAATGTAATTAAAGATATAACCCATAGAGTACAATCTGATACATCATGACATATATAATAATACAACTTCCACTGCACATGCTGCAAAGATAATACTAATATAGTACAAGTACATATACATATCTTGAATCAATGCCACTAATAAATACATAAAATAGAATACAAGATATACATCTCAAGATAACAATAAGAAAGTATCCAAGCAATGAACAAGAAGATAGAAGAATCATCAAAGATCATCCAAGCACAAAATCATGAACGTCAGATCTCAATGGTAATAGAATCACTACCACCCAACCGTGTGGAATGAAAAAGTCCACTCCCACCGTGTTGAGGAGATAACACCAGGCCTCAATCAAGGAAACAACTAAACAAGCAAGAATAATGCAATGGTACAAATGATAAAATGGTAATAAGTGGTTACAAGGTTATCAAGTATAAATGATCATGAAAAAAATTAGGTATACCAAATACAATGTAGGAGCCTAGGACATATATAGGGAAGTGTCATCAAATTGTCATCTACTTGAGTTACCTTGGATATGCCACTCTAGACCTGGACCCTCAAGCAAGACCCATGTCGAACCAGTAATTCTCTCGTGAAGGTAAGAAAACCAATCATGCTAGACATCAATATACCCTAGATGAGCAAGCATCTTCAACCACTCCCATCCTTAGCCTATACTAGCACTCAAGGCATGGGAAAGAATTCTCTCTCTCTCTCTCTCTCTCTCTCTCTCTCTCTCCCTCCCTTCCTAGGTTCCTATTTTATAGAACCCGCATGGGTTATGGAAAAGTAGAGTTGAACCTCTAATTTTTCATTACCCATACAGGTTATCATGAGGAAAATGTTAACGTTGGTTTTAGGTTTCCATAACCCCTATGGGTTATGAGAAAATCTATATAATATATTCCCAACGACCTAGAAACCAGCACTACAAGTTGTTTGAAGGTCCCATTGCCCTATTTGGCATCAGTTTTTGGGACAGTAACAATCAACATTTTTTTTTTGTAAATTTTTCTTTGAAATGATTGATTTGTGTTATTTTTTGGTTTATTACTTTGGATTAAAATAAAATGATGCTCATTTGTTATTTTCTTGCTATTTTATTGTGGATTTTCATCATGATGTTATACGTAGGACAATCAATATTAATGTAATGGGAAAGAACAAGACATGAAAAAATGAACAACGAGAGGTAACAAAGATAAGACAAAGACAACGTATGAGGACATTATGTGGAGGTACATCATCTAATGCACCTAATGATAGTGATGAATATGTAGCAATCCAAATTAACATGATAAATGTACCTAATGCACCAAATCAAAATGATCAACATGCACTAGTTCAACTGCACGTGACAAATGCACCTAATGAATGAAATGACCATACTCCATTTCAAAGCAATGTGATGAATGAACCTAATGAATTTGAAGAATATACACCACTTCAATTTGATGAGATTAATGTGCATAATGCACTTAAAATTTGATCAAGTTTGTGTTTATTTTTGTTTTTCCCTTCAAGCCTACTAAACACTCATTTACATAATTTAGATGTGTAATTGTATTTATAGGCATTCAATTGCCTCATTTTTTATCATCCATTAATCATTTATGTATCATTCAAATTCAAGGAGGAAAAAATCTGCAGAAGTTTTTTATATCCAAATTTACTACCTATGTATTCTAGAGATTTATCTAGGATAATTTATTTTTTAACAGCATAATATAAAAAATATAGTCAAATTAAGAAGTATGTAAACAATTAATTCAAAGTTTAATAAGACATTTATATAAACAAATCTGATTTGATAAAAAACTTGATGGATCAAATTATAGATCAAAAATTTTATTTCTAAAACAACAAAAAAAAACCCACGTTTTTCCAATTTTATACACATTTAATTGTCCCATTTTATTTTACTATACTTCAATCATTGATGTGATAACATCACTAATATGTGTACCCACAACTGTCAATTCTTGATATTGATTAATTTATGTTTAGTCATGGATGTTTTCTTTATCGATTGAAGACTTGGAGGAAGAGTTTGTATTGATAATTCAAAAAGAATTAAGATTTAAAAAAGATGTGTAGTCTACCATTATTAGTTCAAGTTTAAACAGAGAATCAAAGTCCTGAATAATCTACCCTATATAATCTACTGGAAACGCTGAAAGCATTTGGATGTCATCCAAGAAACAAAAAGAAAAATGAAGGAGACTTCCTTTACAGTTTCTGAATTCCATGCAAGCATGTTTTAATATACTGGAATAGATTAAACCTAGGAAAAAATTACTTTAATACACACCACTATATATTTTTCTCCAACAATACTTTATCTTCTTCAAATATCTCACTTGAAATAGATTTTCATATATATTTCAATGTTTTAAATAAATCAACTCTAAGACACCGAGAATTAGATGATGAACCAACTTTCCTATCATCATGAAATTACATTTCATACTGCAGTCTTATTCCCACAATTGATGCTCTACAAACAAAGATGACCGCAGTTAAACATATATAGAAATCATAAATTTGTCAATTTTTATTCAAATTAATGATTAGAAATACAATTACAATGTGAGGAATACCTTGGTCCAATTTGTCAATTTTTATTAAAATTAATCATTAGAAATACAATTACAATGTGAGGAATACATTGGTAAAAGAACTTAAGAGAAACCAATTTTACATTGTTAGTTTTGATTTGTGTATTATGTTTTTGAAAGAAATAGCAGCAAGAGGGTGCTGACCCATGACACAATAACAACACTCATAATGTATTAATGTATTAATGTCATAATGTTTGATTTGTGTATTATGTTAAACTTGAAATAATGATATAATGTGAGAATCTTAATCAAAGATCTTAAGAAAATTAATTTATATTGTTTACTTATGAACTTATAATGTTAAGTCCATTTTTAATATCTTGATTTCTTCTATTATTGTTCTTAAGTTGTTTAAGCAATTATTTTAAACTTCTAATTGAAGATAAAATGACACACATTTAAGATATGTTCAAACATAATTTTAAACCTTGTTTTTTATTAAGTAAAGCAAGTTTTATAGGGTTCTTGAAACCCACAACTTCAACATCATAAAATGTAGTAATAAAGAGTTCAAGATATAAATAAGAAAAAGAAAACAAAGAAATAGGCCACAAGCAGTCCGAGAGTCATACTACCATAGAGTAGAAATAGTCAAAATAGAGCAAAAAAGGGATAGGAGAAAAGGCACCAGGGGGCAGGATCAGGCGAGGTTCCTGAGCATCACAACAATGTTTCTTTCGAGAAGCTCCATCTTCTTTGATGCCTCTTTGATCTTTTGAATGTCATTGGAGCCTTCTTCATCCATGTTTCTCTTTGACCTGGCTCTAGTTCTCTTACTCGGACCTTCATTGGGCTTCTCCTTTTTTTCCTCTTTGGTCATCTGCTCATCCTTGCTATCCATCTTCTCTTCCATTTTGTCTATGAGAAATTTGATGTGCTCGTTGGAGGCTTTAAGGATATTTAAATTTTGCTCTGTTATGCCTTCAAGGGTTTCCTCAAGGCTTTTCATTTTACCTTCCATTAGATTGATCCTTGAGTCCAAGCATCGAATATCCTCTATGGCTTTGTGTTCCTTGTTTTTTGCGATACTCTAGGATTTTTCCTTGAGTTCTTCAAGTTCATGGAAGAGCCATTTGAAAATCCTGAACTGGTCCAGCATGCTATTCTTTGCATTGTTTAGAAGATTCATCTCCATTTCCCTGGCCTTGTCATTGAGGATGACCAGTGCATGGTCAATTAGGTCCTCCTTTTGGATTCTTCCATCGATGTCCTTGAGGATTTTGGGATTCACAGCTTCCCTGATAATCCCCATCTGCACTATGTTCATGTTGAAATCCCACCACACTTTTTTTCCCCTTGCCAGAGTCTTCACTTTAATACTCCCCTCTAGACTGGTTCTTTTCATTAGAGAGGTCTTGTTATTCCTTGGTAGATTTTAGATAACAAGAGATCAAAATAGACAAATTCTAATGTTTATTTTGTGTTACTTCATTCCTACAACTATAAGCTAAGATCGAAAAGTCAATAGTTTGTAGTCAAATAATTTTTTTTAAGGTAATTATTTTTTTGGTAAATTTATTTTTAACATATTATTTATTATTTTTATATAAAATTATTTAATGTCTACATTAAATTTAACTATTAATTATTAGTCAATACTTTTAATGATTTACTAACATAAACATATTATATAAGAGTATGTATCTTCTCTTGTACTAAGTCAATAATGCTCGCGAAAATGAAATTTTGAAATAAAATATATGTAATGTTTTAAATTGACTAAGCCCTAATCCTTCACAAAGAAACTAAAAATAACATAATAGATCATTGAAAACAAATATCAACTATCTTTATACATCCAGAAGCAACAAAATTACCATGCTAAAAATAAAATAAAATATCAAGTCTTATGTGGCTCATCCCTTAGATCAAAACCACACACACACACATATAGATATATATATATACATATACATATACATATATATATATATATATATATATATATATATATATATATATATATATATATATATATATATATGTATATATATGTATATATATGTATATATATGTATATATATGTATATATATATACATATATATAGATCTATATATGTATATATATATATACATATATATATATATATATATATATATATATATATATATATATATATATATATATATACATACATACATATATATA